>JALJCO010009523.1:0-67515 GCA_023101725.1 Atherinomorus stipes | reverse complement strand
ATTTGTGCCGTACAGTCTATCAAAACATCTGAGTCACATATGGGCTAAAAGAACTGAATTGGGCAGCAAAGCGAACGTAGCCTTAATTTGGAGCTCTAGGCATGAAAGTGCCACAAGTCTTTTTTCCTCAAGGATAATTCCAATAGTGCATTATTAGAACTGTTAGGTTGGATTAAACATATCCTCTGTGGCCATAATGCCATTTTTGTTGATTTGAATTTTTCCATGTATATTCATTCAGTTCTGGGAAATGAAAACAATCCTGATGGATCCAGTGTTTCCAGATGTCAGCTTTAAAAAAGCTCTCCATCACCAATTGCTGAGCTGTTTTCCTCCATTCTATACAGGAAGATTAGCATAATAATGGAGCTATATATTAAAACGACTTTGTCCTTTCTTCCTCTGTGGTGTTTTAGGGAAACTGAATATATGTAAACGTACATTATATCTATAGACTTTGCAAGCTTTCTTTTGGCCCTTTGCCCACAAACAGAATACCTTAAAGCAATGACTTCAGCTGGTGTGATTCAAACACTCACACATGACTTTAAAGGAGAATTCCACAGATGTGCAACCTTAATCATTTAATTGAAGTCTCCACAGCAGATTGCTTGAAACTACCGTTTGAATGAATTATGCAGCAGCTTGATTTTCTTACGACATATCGTGGCTTTGATAGAACAGAGCTAACTTTGTTCATCTGGGAAGCAGCATATGTATATTGAAGCTGAAGGCAGTGCCATTGGAGATTCACAAACCTGCTTTGCACAGGATGACAGGGAACAGCAAATTGCACTTAGCAAAATCAACAAGCAGCAGGTTAAAGGAAAAGGCAATGGTAGATCTTCAACACAGCTGGTTGTTTGCATCAGCACAAGGAGCTTGAAGCAGAGTTCTGCAGGTGCAGCTGGTAATTGGATTGATTAAGAGGAGTGTTATAAGTGACTGTTCCCTGTGAGTAAGTGAGCGAAGTTCTAGCTCTAGGCTTACTTGATTAGATTAAATGAAACAGGAAGGAGTTTCCCCTTAGATTTAGCTGATAGAATAATACAGAAGCCATTGAATGGACAAGAGCCAAGAGGCTGATGAGGAAGAGTAGGGGTTAGGGCTGCAGATCAGTCTTTCCCAAATCATCATGATTCAACCCAAATTCATTTAATCCTATCAGAGGAGCAGTCTGCAAAGATGCACATGAAAGACAAAAATAAAAAGTATTCCAGCTTCAGATGCTGGAAGCCATACACTGTCCATTCATAAATCTGTGGCTATTGAGAGTTCAGACCCTTCTGACACTAATCAGGAGGGCACATTACACACAGTGACCAACTGGTTTAAACAAACAGCATTGATACTGTAGAGCAACATTTGATAGGGATGCACGATATAATCGGCCCCCTATCGATATCGGCCTATATCAGCCTTAAAACTGAGTATCAGACATCGGCCACCCCACTGATATTTAACTTTAACCGATCAGCCTGCTTTTTTCTAAAGTCTAACAAAAAAAAAAAAAGAAAAAGAAAACTTCAAAAACATCTTTTTTACAGACTTTAGAACTTCCAAAGACTAGAGATGGGAAGAAATATCACGATATTTTCATATGCTGATATAATGTTGGCCTTTAAAAATGCGGTATCAATCTATCTTACTAACAAAATCTTGCTATATTTCATCGATCTATTATAAAACCCTGCGAGAATTCACAAAAATTTTGCGATATTGTCATATACTGATATCATATTGACACTTAAAAATGTAGTATAGATCTATTTTACCAACCAAATCTTGCAATATTTCCTCGTTCTGTTACGAAATCTCACAAGAATTCACGAAAAATCGTGAAATTTTTATAACAGAACGATTAAATCTTGTGAGATTTTGTATGTAAAATAGACAGATACTGCATTTTTAAGTAGTGATTTAATATTGGCATATGAAAATATTGTGATATTCCAGTGTAGATATTTTTTCCCACCTCTATTTTTCAGTGTCAGAAACAAATAACAAAACTGCTACTTGCAATTACTGCTTTTTTTTTAGCTTTAATATCGGTATCGCTATCAGTTATCGGCCACACAAGTTTTAAAATATCAGATATCAGCCAAAAGTCATATATTATGCATCCCTAACATTTAATGACATGGGAATGGGAATAAGAAAAAGCCAAATGGGGTCTAAATAAGGGGACTTAGCTTACTGTAAAAAAAATAAAATAAAATTACTCCTTTAATTATAAACTGGACCAGATGGTTACTCTAAACAACCAAAAATATATAGTCTAAACGTATTTAATTTATTGGCCTTGTGATAAGGTTTTAAAGGTGCACTGCAATATTCTGGAACCGAATATCTAGGCGTGTTCAGACAGGGATCCAATTTGTCTGTCAGTGTAAGTTTTGCCAAAGTGTTCATGATTTTAACAGACTACAAGCACACCCAGTTGCCACAGACGCCTCGCTTAAATTTACTGTCAACTTTTTTATGGTTTGAATTTCTGTTCTGTTGTGAATGGCTTCAGACCATTCACAGATTGGTTTGCTTGTCAGGTGCTCTAGTGTCTGGGACAGTTTTTATTATTTCCCACCACAATTCAAAAGCAATATTTTATTTCACTAAATAATTTTGTACATTTTTATTCATTATTAATGTCTTTAGTTTCTTGTTATTTGAATTACCATTAAGAATTTAGCCTTTTCTATAATTGGAGGGTATGAATAATTTTGAGGATGGTGTACATATTACAAGCAGGTGACACATTGCAGACTAACCCAAAATAAATTAAAGAATTATAATACAAATCGATCCTTTGCTGAGTTCTGGCCCCCGTGGTTACTGTTGCTAAGCCAAACTTCCTTTTCTCCTTTTCTGGATTTCTCAGTCATTTCAGTGAAAATATTCTGAGGGAAGTTGTATTAATTAATAGTAATGGCTCAGAAATAGAGGGAACTTGACAGCAAGGACTGAAACATGGGAAATACATAAAAAAACATGAAAAATTCCACAAGTTTTACAGATAGTGTTGGATTTAACGTTTACCTAGAATGTTGAAGTATTTTTTGCATTCTTCCACACAGTTATGCACTTTGTTGCAAAGTATACTTTTATTAGATTTAGTTCTTTTATATTGCATTTATTTCCAACATCCCTCGTCTCATGTTCCTCTGATCAAAAGAGCATCTCCAAAAGTGAAGTCATGGACCACTCACTCACTCAGGATTCTATCTCAAATACAGGTTTGAATCAAATTCAAACTGAGTCATGGTTTTATTCCTAGAGCTGGCTGATTTCTCAAAATAAAGCAAAAACTACACAATGCAAAAGGTGAATCACTATAATGATTTTCTATGGTTTTGGCAAACTGTCGTTTTATGTGGAGTTTTTAGGATCTTTTAAGTCATTAGATGTTTCAGGCTGAAAACTCAGCTCCCATCAGGGCTCACTTATCATACGGATGTTCTCAAAGACAAAAATTGATCATTTTATTTTCTATGCCCATAAAGACCTCACAGCAATAGGGTTACAAAATGTGCCTGCATGCACACACACAAACACTCCACAATCCACTCTAATACGCTGTGGTCGACTTCAGGCAAACAGCAGGGAAGTTGCAGAGTAATGGGACAATCCATCACCAGCTGCTGCTTGCTGCTGCGTGGTCTTAGTCAAAGAGACCCACCCATGGAGACAGTGAGGCAGCAGGTTAGGAGGAAGCAAGTGGAGGGTAGTGATTTAAAGACCAGAGGTGATAAGTGGCAGCCGGGAAGACTACAGGGGTGACTGGATTATTTTAGCCAAAATTCAGGAGTGTAATCCCTGTAGGAGTGTGTTTATGTGTATACTTCAACTGAGGGCATGGCTAGGTGGGGTTGGTGTATGTTTTTCTTTTCCCAAATTCCATTCGTCCCAGTTAATGCTTTACAAGATTACTGAATGCAGGCTGTAATGATTAGCTCTCTTAGCTAGTTGGAATGAAATAGGTACGGAAAGTATTCAGACCCCTTTAAACTTTTTACTTAGTTTTATTGCAGCCATTTGCTAAAATAAAAAAGGTTCATTTTATTTCTAATTAATGTACACTCAGCACTTCATCTTGAAAGAAAAAACAGAAATGTAGAAATTTTTGCAAATTTATTAAAAATTAAAAACTGATATATCACATGGTCAAAAATATTCAGACCCTTTGCAGTGACACTTATATTTAACCGACAGGCTGTCCATTTCTTCTGATCCTCCTTGAGATGGTTCTACTCCTTCACTGGAGTCCAGCTGTGTTTAATTAAACTGATTGGACTTGATTAGGAAATGCACACACCTGTCTTTATAAGACCTTACAGCTCACAGTGCATGTCAGAGCACATGGGGTCGAAGGAACCCTCCAAGGAGCTCAGAGACAGAGTTGTGGCGAGGCACAGATCTGGCCATGGTTACAAAAGAATTTCTGCAGGCTTAAGGTTCCTAAGAGCACGGTGGCCTCCATAGTCCTTAAATTGAAGAAGTTTGGGACGACCAGAACTCCTCCTAGACCCGCCGTCAAGCCAAACTGAGCAATCGTGGGAGAAGAGCCTTAGTGAGAGAGGTAAAGAAAAATGAAGAGACATGACGGACTCCCAGACTGTGAGAAATAAGATTCTCTAGTCTGATGAGACCAAGATTGAACTTTTTGGAGTTAATTTAAGCGGTATGTGTGGAGAAAACCAGGCACTGCTCATCAGCTGCGATCACAGCAATCAGGTGCTATCTGTAATGTTCAATAAGACTTTTGCATTTGTTGGCAAGTAATTTGGTCCAGTGTTCATGAACAAGGTGCTTTAAATAATTTTTAAAAATTTTATTTAATTGTAATTCAGTAAATTTTTATTAATTAATTTTTTAGTTTTGGGGTATTTGAATTTCTATTGTGAATTTAGCCTTTTCTTAAATGGGAGGGTATAAACTTTCAAGCACAACTGTATCCTTTTTTAGATTTTTATGTGAAAATGATTAAACTGGTCATTCAGCATCACCCACTAAAAACCCATGCATCTTTTTTTTCTTGTAATAATGTAAAAGTCAGTCAGTCAGTCAGTCAGTCATTTTCTGTACCGCTTATCCAGTTCAGGGTCGCGGGGGTTGCTGGAGCCTATCCCAGCTATTATCAGGCGAGAGGCGGGGTACACCCTGGACAGGTCGCCAGTCTGTCGCAGGGCCAACATAGAGAGACAGACAACCATTCACGCTCACGTTCATTCCTAGGGGCAATTTAGAGTGATCAATTAACCTAACATGCATGTCTTTGGATGGTGGGAGGAAGCCGGAGTACCCGGAGAGAACCCACGCATACACGGGGAGAACATGCAAACTCCACACAGGAAGGCCACAGTTGGAATTGTTCAAACCCCCTCCCCAGCCGGGAATTGAACCAGCGACCTTCTTACTGTGAGGCTGCGGTGCTAACCACCACGCCACCGTGCAGTGTCTATATCAATTTCCTTTCCAGTACATGTTTAGAGTAACATTAACATGTCCACCCTCCAAATGAAGTTTTTGCAGAAGGTGATTCAACTTTTTCAGCCCCAACTCCTTTAAGGGACTAGAGGCAGGAATTTAAAAAAAACAACCACGCATGTCCTTTTTTTTTTTTAATGCTAAAGGGTGATGAAGCACTAAATACCAAAAAAAACAAGCCCACCTACGTCTCTGTCCATTGCCTTGAACAGGCTGTGTGCTGCAAAATGCGCTGCAATTCGGTGGCCGAATTTCCCGCGCTGCCCTGCGGATGTGATGTCAAATGACGCTGCATCCGCATCCCCAACAATTTTGATCCAGGAAGAAGACGGTCACAGTAAATTCAAACACTGTAAGCAATAGTTATGGATTCTTCTGCCGTCAGCAAACGATCCAGATCAACTGAAAGACACTAAAAAGTGTAACTACGAAGAAAAAACATAGTAAACAACATTAAAGCTTCAGTTTGTGCACGGCTCGGCTTGGCTCATGACTGCAGTTACCTGAAGCGCCAGTTGCAGCAGTCATGAGTTTCATTTCTTAATCTTTCCTCTACTCCATTTAACAAAGGCCAAGTCAGCTTCCATCCTGCATCCTGTCTCTTCTCTTCTCTCAACATGATGCTCTGGGATGGAAAAAAACAAAACTGGGGTGCAGGTTGTCAGCCATGGGACTCCAGGAATGAGCATGAAAACTGTCAGAGTGCCATCAGAAGCAGAGTTTTAATGTGGGAAACTTTGTGTTCTTAGTGTTCTATGTGCTCAGTTTTCATTGCAATCATTTTAATAGACAACATATTTGTACAAACAATTTCTGTTCTTAAGTAGAATATCTGATGTGAACCTTCAATTCAATGAACAAACCCAGTTACTGACCAGATGTTAATCTCCACAGTCAGATCATTTTTCAGTAGACCACAAGCATGACAGTTGAAACCTATGGTTTTTTTTTTTTGCCGGTATGAACTTTATACTGTACTCCCATTACATTTGGTGGCAGCCATGTTGGGGCAGAAGGGATGGAGGGCTGCATCCAACCTGCCGTGCAACTTGCAAAACCAAGATGGGGAACAAAGTGAAAACCATAAACATCACAATAACTATGGAGTTCAGAAAAGAAGATCTGAGAAAAAACAAACAAGTGCATCACACACTGTATGCCTTTGAAGAGCCTTCCTGTCAAATTTTCATCAAATCCACACATACTGCCATGAAACAAAACGTAAAGGTTATCCATTTCGAAGCGGACGTGCCTTGATCCAATTCAATTTTGACCTCATTGAGACCTGTATGCTGGAGACATGTGACCAAATCACGAGGGAAAATTTAATTAGAGCAGATTTAATAGAGCTGTACCAGGGAATGAAGACAGCCATCATCAAATCAGCTCTCCATCCATCGTCCAAATGGAGCAGGTGATCAGCTATGACGTGACCCACAGATACAACTACAGTAAGAGCTGTTCGGGCTGCCGAGGAAAAATGGGATTGTGCTGCTTCAAAGCTAGGCAAAGTAGCACAGAGTAAAGGTCACACATGAAAACATTGCTCTGACACTCTTACAGATACAGAGAGGGCTCTAGCACACAGATCCACCCCCCCCCCCCCTTTACGCATTGAAGCCAAAAACGAACAGATCGATTTCTAACCCGAGGATTCAATAGTAACCACATTAATCCAGCCCTGGGCACAGTTGGTGTGTCTACCAGAAAGGCACTCAGTCAGCCACTCTACTGCTCGGATCAGTATTGGTTTAGAGGAACTCTGAGGGAGAGCGCGAGGAGAATGAGGATGAAGCAATGACCGCAAGGTGCTTTAAAATGTCACCATATTCACTCTTCTTGCCCTTTGCAAAGGTGCCTGTTTGCAGGAACCAAATCAAACTACAGCAGGATGCAAAGATCATGTAATTAGGGCACTGCGTGTGTTTTTGTGTCAAACACGTTCGTAAAATGGAATTAGTTGATTTTTTTTTCCCCAAATTTTTTGCCTCCAGGTGTCTTTTAGTAAGAGGTAGAGAATTCAATGCAACCTGGATAAAGAATATTTGGAAATATAATATTTTAAAAGACACACAATAGAACTTGTGGACCTTAAAAATATGCGTTTGACTTGTTTTGATGACACACCAACATTTATGATGCATGTTTGAGCCGTCACTGCCCACTGCCCAGCCGTCACTGTCTCGAGGCTCAGAAACAGCAGTATGTAAATTTTCCATCAGGAACGGGGCTGTGAACTTGCAGCAGACTACTGGTTGCGCACCGAGTCATATACGAACAAATGGATATGAACCAGATTTGAACACAGCAGGTGTTACAGCAAAGAAATGCAAGGAAACATTACTGGGGGAAGGGAGGGAAAGAAAGAGAGGAAGGGACAGAACAAAAGTCAAGACTGTCTTTTGCTGGCTGGACGGAGCTCACAGTACATGTATGATGCAAGATGGATGCTAGTTTAGCTGTCAGTAGGGGCGTGTCACTATTGAAAATATTGAAACTATTGTTTCAATATTTAAACATCAAATTATGGACGAAAGTGTAAAAAAAATTCATGTTTTGTCCCCATGAAATATTCCTACAAATGCAATCTCAGTATTGTTACGGTAACCATCCATCCATCCATCCATCCATCCATTTATTCTTCTCACAAAAAGTTCGGGATATTCAGTTTTAAAATTATATCAGAACATATTTAAAATGCAGTATAACCTTTGCTTGTTAATTTGAACTTCTAAAAACGTTGATTGGCATGTACAACTGTTCAATGTGTACTGTAAGTATTTATCACAACATGCTGCTCACTAAGACAAGAAAAGTGTATGAACCATGAATCTACCTCTACTGTAAATGTCCTGGTTCAATGGCAAATGGTGTTTAATGATTTCTTTTTTTTTTTTTTAAGCCCTCGGGATATGTCAAACACATTTGCCCCTTTCAGCCAGAGCCAAAATACTGATAATGAGTTAAACTTAACATGAAAGAGGAGTTGTTATGTTCCTTAGCGACTGTAACACATTTTACATGAGGGAAGTTATGACCAGATGGCAGTCCTGACTTCAAAGTAAAATAGCATAAATGCTAAATGTTTGAAAAGAACAGCTACTTACCAGACCTAATTTCACTTTCTATTAGATAACTAGCATGTCTATTCATATATAAACTTTCTATACCAACTTAATCCCACATACACTCACTAAAGGTCAAAAAGTTAACTTACAGTATACTGATTTGCAAAGGGCACATTTCATATAATATGATTACAAACCCCAGCACAACAAAACAATCCCTAAACCTGCAACAAATGTGTTCTTGACACCTAAACTGCTATTGTGTCCCATCTTCATTACTAATATAAGCACTGCTAATTAGTTTGTGTGGGACACTGGTTTAAAACGAGCTTTCATAAAAGCAGTGAAAGCTTTGTTGCACGCCTCACCAGTGGTCGCTGCCTGGTGATCTACTCCATCTAAACTTGAAGACATTACTACTTATCAAGCAGCTGGAGCAGTCTTGATTGCATGATTTTTCCTGGGTTTATAACTAATTCACCTGTTAGGTAACATTTTTATAACCCAGAAAACGCTGCACTGACTACTGAAAGCAGATAGTCGGGGCTCAAGCTCAGGTGTGTTGGGAAATAGCCTGGAGTGTGTCTCCACACCTAATTTAAGCATCTTTTTGTATCCACTGCCCGTTTCTGTTTCTAACTTGCAGTTACTGTACTTTTCCACATTGCCCTTATGTTTCCATTTGTCTCTTTGCATCCATTACCTGTTCATCTGCTCCATTTCACCGTACTGGAATCCAGTGAAGGACGGGCAGCCTGCTGGCAAACTCCTTCGTGAGCCCATTATGGCCAATACTCATTTCCCTGACTGAGTTCAAAGGAGGCCCACTTCCCTGGAAAGCCAAATCCTTCATCCCTCTCAGCACCAATTTAGATCAAGTACATTTCTCACTTTGGTCCACTGGTAGTTTAGTCAAGGAAGGTGTGAAACGGAGGCTGAAGCCTGGTGAGAACTAAAAAGATCCAGCCTTTTCACACAAATTTAGTTAAGCTTGTTCCAATGTTCCCATTATAAAGTAATGAGTGTTCCACCGTGTTACTGGTTCTGGTTGAGCCCTGCTTCGGGTGATGGACAAAGTTGTTCACTTATTTCTGAATATTTTTTGACCTGAATACTTTACTATTCCTGGTTGAACACAAGGCTTATACTTTATGTAAAGCCTATACGCTGCAGGTGAGACACTATTACGCATAAAAGTTTGATTTCTGAAATAGTTCAAGGCTAAAAATTTCACATATTCCCATAAGGTTCCCTGGATAAATGTGCCAAATCTCAACTTTGTTACATGAAACTTGATCCAGTCGCCCATTTCCCACATTTGCAGGATTCTCTGCTCTCTTTCTCCCCTCACCCTCCAAAGCCCAAGAAGATTTTATAAGCTATTTTGCTATTGATGTGAATTAAGGAGCTTTAAAAGCAGTTAAATGGATTTTGATACCGGCATAAAATTAAGAGCAGCATACGCTTTGAAATGGCTTTAAAGAAGCAAGCAAAGCGGTTGTTTGGGATGGATTACATTTTGAGATCATCAGCTTTACTGATACGCTTGAGTGGACTTTGACTAAGCGTGCATGTGTGCGTATGACTTAGTTTGTGTGGGCAAGGATTTATGTGGTCCTCTGGAGTCCTCCCTACAGCATGGAAGCTGCATCTTGCCCCACGGCTTTCTAAGAAAATGACTTGCATGAACAAGCACAGACTCCCATTCACCTCTGTCAGTGATCAAACCGAGTGTTTATAAGTTTTTTCTTCCCACTTTCCTTTCCTTGGGGATCATAACATTTTTAATTCATACTGTACAGTATGAAAAATTTAGCAGCACAAGTGCTCGGTGCCATTTTCATCCTTAATCAATGCAGTGATATAAAGCAAACAAACAAGAGTCATGAATAACTTCCTTCTGATTCTGTCCATCAGATGCAGAAACAAAGGCACGGGCACAACAACGCAGCTAATATGGCATAATGTGGAACTCCCTTGAAGCCAAGTAGCAGCTTTGCAGGTGTTTATAGAGATTAGAAATCAGCTTTCACACTTCTAATGCCTTCAAACCACTTTAAAATTGGACTGAGTAATAAGGCTGCAGCATTTCACATTCACACTTTTTTAAAATTATAAATAATATATAATAAACAAAGGCTATGGATTATGAGCAAAGTCATTTATTATTTCAGCGTTTTGAAGGAGGCAAAACGGAGAGCAAAGATCAGCATGCTACACTGTAGCATCACAGTTGTGTGGATGGCCACTCAGCATGAGATGCCTGAACAGCTTGCCAGTGCACGTATTCCTGAGAATCTGATTGTAAAGAAATGTATGAAATCATTCCAGCTGCTTTAATGCCACATGAAGTACTAGCAGCTTTATGTACCGTGATTATAGATATTCTCTTAATTCATTTTAAGTTCCCTGTTTGATAAAGTTTCATAGAATTTCAAGATGTTAGAATTGTAATTTGCAAATTGTATATTGTATTTTTTTCAGAAACTTTGAACAAACCACTGCTTTCTTTCAAAGAGGCTCTTCTCATTTACACAATGGTGCTGATCAGTTTCGTGATCAAGAAGAATCTAGAATTCCTTAGCTCTGGTATGTGCTGCAGTGACTGTGCTCATTTTATTTATTCCAACAAGCCCTCAAGAATGGATGACATTTATTAAAAATGAAACCCTCTCTCTCTCAAACTCTTCCTAAGATCATATTTTTGGCTCTATGATACTGCAAAGTCCACTTGCTTTTTTTGTGTGGCACAGTTCTACAGAAACTATCTGGCAAGTCTCTAAAAGAAACTGTTTGGAAAAGGGCAAGGTTTTCCAGAAACCTCTTAGAAGTTGAACAGATATTTGTGTGAACTTTTGAGGCAGGAGAAAAGTAAAAAGTAAGTCTGACTCTTCCTATGGGGGAATGCTAACCTTTAAAGGAGTTGTCATAACTTAAAACCCACCTGCTAGTACAAGATATAGGCTACATAATGGTGCGGTACTTATTAAAGGTAGACTGATACATCGTCTGGCTGATATTTTGTGTTTTTTGCTGGTATCATCAGGTGTGTCTGGTGTGTTGGCCGATATCCTCCATCAACATAATTTACAGACAGGCATCTATAAAGGCAGCAGCAGTTTTTATTACATGTTTAATGTTTCTTTTAGATTTTATTCTGTTACAAGTGCACAGTTTCTTTTTTATATATTTATTTGAACTGTTGTGTTTTGTTTTGTTTTTTTTTTTTTAAAGAGTCCTCAGAATTAGATTTCATTGTTTTCTTCATTATAATTTTGGGGTCAAATGCAGTATCGACCCCAAATATTGGCAGGTTGTGTCGGCTATTGGCTGTAGCTGAAGATCAAAGGTATAGACTCAAAAAAAAAAAAAAATCTATTGGTCTATCCCTACTTACAGTATTTAAGCAAAGCAATAAGTTATGCGTCTAATGCAGCTGTTATCTGGATAACCTACAGCTCAACTGGGCTTTAGCAGGAAGAGGCTAACAACTAGCAATTTAATTTTCATTTTCCTCGAAAATGACAAAAGAAAATATTTACAGATCTAATATTTGATAAAATGAATTTTATGCCTTTTGAATGGGAGTCTATTTGAGTCTGACAAGTTTTGTAGCCAGTGCACGGAGGTAGTCATTTTATAATATGATGAAATATAAAAGGCCGTTATGTCCATCGTATCGTTTTATGTATAATCTTCGGGTCGGCCACCCTTTGCTGCAGTCACAAGTATGTAACAGAGCTTTGGAAAATGGACTCATGTAAAAGTGATTTTGCAACAACCCAGCTGCTTTGCAAGTTAACTTCTTACCGTTTTGCAGTTATATTTATGATTACTGTTGTCGTAGAGGGGTATTGTCATGGAATTTATGCGTCTTTTATTCTTTAAGTGGTGGTGCACCACCACATACATGCTTACTTTGTCTTTAATAGCAGGACATTCTCCCATCTCCACAATGATCTCTCACACGGGCAAAAACTATGTCAGCAGCAGTCAGGGCTGGAGGGACCGACATTTGCCCTAGGAGTTTTTACATCCAAGACCTGCTCAAGCTCCATCAATGTAAGGGAAACTGGAGAAATGCAACTGTTTACCTCCTCCTATCCTGGACGTTTTTTGTTATACCCAGCTTTAAATGAAGTTTACCACTTAATGTAATCTAAGTAGCTTTCTGTCTCATTGTCAGTGGACACAAGCATTTCCTTTTCAGTGAACATTAGCATGAAGGTTTCCAAGTTCTCCAGAATCAGCAAGTTATTGATTAAACAGCTTTAGCCTATTATTTAGATATTAATAATAAACTGTATCTCTGTGATGTTTGCAATAATGCAAATGCAACTTTAATCATCATTACTGTCAAAGCAATTGGGCCTTATTTTCTGCCCCAAAGGCTACAAAGTATATAAGTGCTACACATGAATATTGTGTTTTAAATTTTTAAAGATAATCTTTAATATTTCATCCCCAAAGCACATTGACAGATTGCCAAGCATTATATCCATGCTTTATGTAGATGTCATGCTTCAGCTATGATATTAAAGTCAGTTTTATCTGGAGATGAAGAATTGAAGTTTAATGAATCAGAAAGTGGAAGTTGATCAGATACATAGTTTGCTTTTCATTTCTGTTTGAGCTTAATTTAGCCGACATTAGCTTCCATCTTGTGTCGCCACTTACATAATACAAATAACTAAACTGAGTGGGTGATTTGCATTGTTGAGAAATTAGATTCCCTTTATGCTTCACTGATGTTCTGATCAGTGCTCATTGTTCCAACAACATTATGGAATTGCAAGGCTGGATAGATTAGAACGGGAAAAAATGGGCTTAGTGTCCATCAGGTCAGACATTCTGTTCAGTTTAGGACCAAGTTAATGGCATGTTTAAGTTGCTGTGATACAATTACCTCATCTAAGTCATTTAGCCTGAATGAACTGTGATGTGACAACAAATCACATACATTTGTTCAATTCATATTTGTTGTTTTTAGTGATTTCAGTTATAAAGCAAGAAGAAGTGATTTGAATTAACTTTGGGTATATTATTTGAAAAAAAAAATAAAGAAATGAAAATTTAGAGGTGTTGGTCCCGTGGATGTAAGCGGTGTTCTCCTGTTTGACAATTTCATGACTTCTATTTCAATATGACCATATTTGGATGATTCATGTGCATATAAAGTAAAGACGGACCAAATTCGAGTAGAAAAAGTGAAGAAATGTAGTAGCTGCTGTCCCCTAGGATTCCTATCATGGCAGGTTGCTGTGATTGGTTCCAGTCCAGTGCTGCCTGCGCCCATTTAGATAATAAAATGGCCTGCAGCCTCACACATACAGATGCAAATGTAGTGTATACAGACATGCACACACACACGGACACACACAAGCAGAGATAGGAGGAAAGACAATATTTTCAGAGGCTCATGTGCACAGGCACTGAAGCCTTACAGGCACAAACCTGAAGTGAACACTAAGAGTGAATGTAAATGGATGGAAGAGTAAGGAAGGCAACGATAGGCTTCCATCTAGTTAAAAACTGCTAAATGTGTCGATTCCCCTCCAGTTTGAGATCTTCCTCAAGAGTAACTTGCCTTGCAAGCAAGGCACTGCTTCACCTTTGAAACCCTCTGGTGTTCAAAAAGTTTAAAAATACAGTTTTTTTGTCCTCCTTCACTGGGCAACTCAGGCAGTATTCTCTGTAGGAGGTTGAAAAGCATTACTGAGGTCTCATGAATCATTTTTAATCTTGTTAGGAGCTATATAGGATGACCTTTCGTGGTCTGTCTGTGTTTACCTGCCAGCCACTGGGTCCATTGTGTAGTTTATAGGGCATGCAGCTCCTACACACTGTCAGTTGAGACTAAGGTCAGACTGAGTCATTTTCTAAACCACTGGGTGTGTGACTGGCCTCATGTGCTCACAAAGTGCACTGTGCAGCAGCACAGTTCCCACTGATTTCCTGATTGGGAACTTGCAGACCCTGCACTGTGATCTGGTCATACGGGGGAAAATGCATCATCCCATTCCCTCCCCTTATAGGACTTTTCATCTCTATACAAAGCTCGAGAAAACTACAGTATAGGAAAATGGGCAATTATTTGCCATTTTACCCACTTATGTTGCCACACAAGTACACACACCAGTCATATTTATATCAGAAACTCAGCAAATTCAGTCAAACAGCTCTAACAACAGCCTTATGGGTAAATATGCTTGTTTGGATGAAAGTAGAAAAACCTTTGGATGTTTTTTTCCCTTAACTAACATGAGTTATGTAAATTGGATGACCAAGTGAAATTACCACCATGGAGACTCAAAGCAGCTCCACATTTGATACAGACTGACATTCAGAAACTAGACCCACAGATGTTGCAAGCCAACTTCTGACCCCCTTGCCCGGATAAATACTCAGCATCTAACACCTTCTCCAAAAGCATGCTGCATGTCAGCTACATTAACAGAGATCAGACATTTCTGGTGCTGCCGACATTTATCTGACATTTTGCCAAAAGCCTCCATTTGTGCCCAAATGAACTTTCATTGTTATGTTTTAATGAAACCACTTTATGACTAGTGAGTGATCACAGGAACACTTCGCAAAGGGTAATATATAATTTTCTTGTCATGCCATGTGAAAAAGGCTCTAAAGTTACATTGCTTTGTGCTTATGCTTTATTTTTTAGCATTGTATTCAGTTATAATCAAATGGCTCCACTTGTTTTTTTCTCCCATATTCCTTACTTATTCACCAGAAATATGTTAATACCATTTAGTGGGTCCCTGAAAGCAATAGTGGCTGTGGTGTATTTACAGGAAGTTGTGTGCATCTTTATCATACAATATAAAACTATAATTTCCTCATTAACTCTCCACAAAGAACCAGAAATCTCATTACATCTACCCTTAACTGCTCTCATGTCTACCTTGCAATTACATAGCCTGCAGTGCATTTTGGTTCAATGCAAGTTGAAGCAAGCTTATTGTCTCTGACCCATGCAAAAATCCATATCCCACCCCACACTCAGGGTTGAGTGTTTGCACATCTTATATTATGAGATGTCAGTTCCAGATGTTTGTTCACATCCTAAAAAACCTCTGCCCTGGATGCACAATAAATCAAGCTTGGGTTCCAACAAGACATGACCCAATTCATCGTAATAGTAGCAGCGTCATCTTGTCCAAGACTATAACACCTCCTGCTGTAAGGTTATCCTGAGACCTGCCATGAAGATTTTGTTTTCCATTTAGAAGATGTGATTGTTAGTCAATGAGGAGACAACATATTTGATGATAACATTTTAAAAGATTACATTTAGAATAAAGAATAAGAATATTCACTGATGAGGAAACACTAGGATGGATCTTTTTTTCTTTTCTTTATTTAGTTCTCGTCATGATTCAATCTTTTTTTATGCACATTCTGGAAAAGGTATTTTCACTCTTAAGTTAAATAAGTCTGGGGACATTAAAGGAGCTCACATACATTTATGGCTCATTTACAGATTTAGATTTTGGTTGGCCAAAAGAATAGTGGTTTCCAACCTGAGGTCCCAGACCCCCACCCCCAAGGGGTCCTCCGAAGAGGCTTTGACTGTTCAGAGTAGGATTCAAATTAAGGTCATTTCCGTTATTTCAGCTTGTTTTTTGTTTTAAAGTAGTTTGGATGTTTTGTTCAAGTGGAACCAGTGCTTTGGGAGCTTAAAAACACTCATTTTTCTGGCCAGGCCCCAAAGTGAATAAGTGGGGGTCATAAAACTCTGTTGCACAAATGACCAAATAAAAAAAAAAAAAAAAAAAAATCTGCTGCACAATATTTTAAGACTTTAGAAACTTTAAAAAGCTATAGGCCAAATCTTGAACATAGTCAGTTTAGGTGAGTGTACTAGTGAGGTCAACGAGCTGCTGGAGCTACAGCAGTGGCTCTATCATGGCTTTTTGGTACTTGCATGAAGGGGGTTTTCAAGGAAAATAGGTTGGGATCAACTACTTTGAGAGTTTGCCATTTATTATCTTGTGTATGGCACTGTTTGTCTTCCATCTGAAATGTGCCAATTTCCGAAGCCATTTTATGAAGCTAGATCATAGTGCTCAGTAGTAATGTCTGTAAAAGAATATTTCAAGCAAGCGCGCAGAGACATCAGCCAATGTGACACTGGATTCACTTACAGTATCCTAAACGCGTTACTAGAATATCTCTCAGAACATCAGAGAAAGATTCTCAGAGGTAAAGAGATAAACGGGGAGAAGAAAAAGAAAGTACGCCTCAGTCATTATTGTGATTATGGAATGTGATATTGTATAAAGCCACCTGAACCATTTCACAGCTTATCCAATCCCCCCCTTGAGGCAGCACAAGACAACCTTGGAGAAGTTGATTGCAGCAACTTGCTTCAGACAATCCAATAAGCAAAAGACTGAAGCAAGTTGTCCCCCCCCCATCAGATTTTGCCCCATCTTATTTGTGCATCTAATTTTCCTTCACTTCCTCTGACAGGATGTTCCACACACCTGGTGGTACAATTAATCCATAAAGATTTAAGATTCTCCAAATAAATACATTAAGAAAAATAATTTAACCTGCAGCCACATGGTGCCCAAAGTCATTTGCAGTGTAGCTGCAGTCTTATTCCATAAACCTTAAAGGAGTGATGACAAAACAGTTAAAAACTAGTTTATGTTGTTGGCGTTACTTTATATGTAAATACTCCAAAGAAAAAAACGGCATTTTTACAGCGGAGTATTGTTTTGAAACGCCAGACCTCACTTCCTCAGTAATACAGTTGGGTCCGGTGATGATATGGAGCTTTACCCGGAGACCACGCTGACTTCATTTTGATTGGCTACACCTTATTTCGCTATGACCTTATTTGGAGAATCTAGGTCAAGCTGCGGTCGGAGTTTGCTAAAGGCTAACTGCTAGCAACATGGGCAGTTCAGACAGTGTGAGCTACGTTTATCAGACAAGACAGCATTTAGAAAATAAATAAACTTACAGGTAATGACAAGGTTGTGGCCCCCTCCCTCAGTGTTGCTGCAGAAGTTTTCTTTTAAATCCATTTGTTTGAAAACCCAGACCTGACTGCAGAGAAGTTACTACTAGCTCCATACATGCAGCTGAATCAGACAGGGAGGGGAGGGGGGAGCGGACGGTGCATAAACCGTTAGGAGAGAGAGGGGGGGGCTGTTTACTTGATAGTGTGCTCTTATTGGAGCATGTAAATTACGTAGAATGATAGAACTACGTAGAATGATAGCCTGCTGTCTGATTCAACTGTTTCTGAGCAGAGAGACAAAGCTGACAGACCATAAACAGGAACTTTGATTCTCACTCTGGACATTCACATGGCCCCATCAGTGCACAACAGATCATATTATACACCGAAAACCCCAGAAAAGTGAAATTTGATGTCATGGCACCTTTAATGAAAAAAATTGATTAAAACAGTTTTATAATAGCAATTTCAGATATGAAAGCAGATTATGCTAAAAACCTGTATTTGTTTCCTCATAAAAAATAATAAGGGAATCAACAAAGAGCCATACCAATACACACTCACACACACAAAGAATAACATTTTGTTATAACAATGATAAAAGTAGTAACTTTAAAAGACATTCTCTAAAGTCTAGATTTCTGTATTTGTCATTGTATTCTATGGAAACACTACCAGGCTGGTGCAAGTTAAATTTACCACTAAAACATTTTGAACTTGCATTTAGCCTCTTTTCATTTATATTTAATATCTTATAGAACTTCCTGCAATTTTGGTCAAATGCTTTGGGGACTTTGTCTTGTGATGGAGGACGGGGGAGCTCAGAAAGGCCACTGGCCTGCTTTTGAGTGATGCGGCTGTCAGCTGGTCTGGCTCAGGATCCGATACATCATCCAGAGAGCAGCCATGTGTGTTGCTTTGCTGTCAACTGTAAATCTAGGCTACAACAAAATCAAAACCGCAAAAGACAAACAGAAAAACGATGCCGTTTGTTGACGTGACGATTAAGGTGCTGAGAGAAAAATCAATGTTAATCTTGCTGCATGAGTCAATCATGCACAGGACATAAAACTGCTTCTAAGTTCTTCTCATTTAAATCAAAAGATATCTGCAGCACAGAGATGCTGTCAGAGAAATCTCAGAATAAATCTCCATGTCAAAAAGCTGCTTTGGTTTGCTTGAAGTTGGAGTTGAAGTAATAGGACACTGGTTCTTCATAAGGTTGTCCTAAAGCTTTGTAATTTAATTTTTCTTGATTGAACATAGTAATTATTCAGACTTTAGGTGAGCAGCATAGAGGGGACAGCTTCATGAACAGATCTCAAAACCCACCCAAGCAGAGGTAAACAGGCTTTTTTTTTCTTTTTTTAAGTCCACTCAGATGAAACTGATTAGGTTTTACAATAAAAACTAAAAAAACTATGAAGATGGAGTTGTTGCAACAAATATGTACATCAATAAACTACATGCTGTAGTTGATATTCCAGATCTGTAATGATGCCACAGAAATACACCAATAGAAAATAAGACGTAAACCATGTGCTTAAAATCTTGACATGTAAACAAATAAAGACAACAGTGAAAGATGGAGGTATAAAGGAGATATTTGTGTGGACTTCGAAGATTTTGTTATAAAAGTCATTTCAGTGGGTCTTGGTCCTTGCAAGCTTATGTTTCCCTGCTCCAACACACTGGATAAAAACAAAAACTTTAACATTTTGTCTAAATTAAATTCTTAAATCATGCCCGTTTTCAACTTTTTAAACTACTTTCTGCCAGGATTTTGTCAAACGTTTAGATCTGAATAAAATTAAAGTTCTTAAGCTCGCTTGGCATAATTCTCAGTAAAGATGTAGCTGATGTGCTTTACTTCAGTTTCTTACCACGAAATCCAACTTTTTATGATTTATGCTTGAATGTTTTTAAATCATAACTCAGAATAGTAAAGTTTTCAGTTCTTATCCAACAGTGTAGTACATAAGAGTCAGAGTTATTTTTGACATAACATTGTTGGGTTGTTTTTGTCATGTGCTCATGGCTCATCAAAAAGATCTACATTTAATATGTATGCACGCTGGAATCGATTGTAAAAGCAGACACTGATGCAAAATAATCAATACTTCCCATCAGCTAAATGAAAAATGTAAAACTTGCCACCGAAATAAATACTTAATACTCAGGTAACTGGAAATTCTATTAAATACTTTACCTGCATCTACTGTCATTAAATTTTGTGGTACAGGCTTTTGCTGAATACTGATTCTTAAAATTAATCTTACATTTGTTTGATTCTTGATCTGCTCCCTTAATCCCTTACAAGCCACAAGTTTGGACACTCAGGAGTTCTGACCCATCAGTGTATGATTATAAGAATCAATAACGCATGTATAAACATACCATTTTTATATTGTATTAATAAAAATAAGCAACATGACAATGGATGGCTTCACCCATAAAAAGGCACATCTCAAAACATCAAACTCAAATCATGTTATAACTCATCATAAAGCCATTTTCAATAAAATCGAGGATATTGCTTTATTCAAGGCAAACGATTCCATTGACAAAAGCAGTAACTATACCCGGACACACACAGTAGCCATCAGCATCTGGCTCGGATTCTTAAGTTTTATAATTGAGCTGCAGTGTTGACAGTATATTTTCAGAAATATGGCAGTGCAAATAAATCTGACTCAGTTTTAAACTGCGTCTGAATAAAAGCTGAAGTCTCACTCTAGAAGTGATGATAAAAGAATCTCCACTGACGGAAAGAAACCAGCTCACAATGATATTAGAAAGCCATATATTACTTTCATAACCAAGGTAGCATAGCCACTGTGATGTCTATTTCTAAATTATGTAGACCAATGGGAAAAGAAAGAAACATATCATTCATTATTCATCTTTCAAACATCTCCCAGAGCTGCCTGCTATTTCAATATATCTTCAGTAATTACCAAAACAGAATATATAGTTGACAGAAATACAAACTTTACAATGTGATCAGACACATACTGTAAACATTGAAATCTCCCTTCACAGTGTTTCCCATCTATCCCTTTCTCATTTCCTACACTAATGCAACTTGCTTTGCTGGCTTAGTGGACTCGGTTTCAGTTTTGATGAGAGAGGCACCAAAGGGAGACTGATGACCATACAAATGCAGCCAAGCACTCATTGGCTTGTGTCTCTTTACCGTCTGTCTGCTCTGTAAACACAAGCCTGCTGTATCAGACTGGATGAATGTGATTTGCATCAAACATATAGTGTGTGTGTGTGTGTGAGGAAGAGCTCTTTGAGTGGATTAATACAGAGCAGGTCAAAGCCCACCTTCACATATCTTGTTTACCATGGCCTGAAAAGGATGTTTGGATGGAGCAGCAAAGCTCCTTGCATCCGTATCGTCATGCACGTGTGTGTGCAGCTGTGTGCATTTCTATTACTGGTAGGGAAGTTTTCCAAGCACATATGTCTGTTACAGTATGTGATAACATGAGACAACAGAAAGCCATTTGAAACTCAATGAGACCCATAATTATGCTCTGAAAAATAATTTAGACCAGAACACGCACAGTTGCACATTTAATGGCATATTTGCCCATATGGAAGTATATGGAATTTCCCACCTTTTTTTTTCTTTTTTTTTAAAATTAAGATCTGGCAAAAAAAAAAAAAAAAAGATTTTTTTATTATTATTATTAACAGCCCACATTGCTAAATTTGTACCCAAAACATTTGAGACAAAATGTTTTCTAGTTCCATCTACTTTATAAGCAAAAAGAAAAAAAAAACATCACTGCTCAATACACAATACTGTATGTCTTATTGTCAGGAGTATCACTAATATAATATTTTCCACATTGCCATGGTGATATCCTGGAACTGCTCCATTATCAGTAATCAGTACAACAAACACTGCTTACCCCAAATCCAATGCTTTGGATGTCAAGATGACAGCACACTCCCCATCAAAAGTTAGCTTGTGAAAAGTTGGGAGTGAAAGCAGGTACTATTATCAAACCGCGAGCAATGATTGTTCTACTACACCAAAACTAAGACATTTATTATAAACATGAAAATGGGAAAAGTAAAAAAAAAAAAAATGCAGTTGAAGCAGGCGGGGGGGGGGGGGGGGGGGGGGGGGGGGCTGTTTATTTGATAGTGTGCTCTAATTGGAGCAAATTAATTACGTAGAATGATACAACTACGTAGAATGATAAGCTGCTGTCTGAACAGAGACAAAGCTGACAGACCATAAACAGGAACTTTGATTCTCACTCTGGACATTCACATGGCCTCATCAATGCACAACAGATCATATTATACCCCAAAAACCCCAGAAAAGTGAAATTTGATGTCATGGCACCTTTAAAGCTATACACAGAAAACAGTGTTTGTAGGAAAATTGCACAGAGGAAATGAAAATGTTTGATTATATATTAGTTCAAACAATTAAATTAAGAAGTGGTAAAGAACTATAACCAAACTGTCATTACATGTTTCACTAAATTCACATTTAGTCAATTTCATAACTGTATAAAGTATCATGTATGCAAGTATCTTTTTTTTTTTGTTATTTTAGTTTTTTTTAAATCACTTTTGAGTGATTTTATAAAGGGAAGGTCACAGCTGAGAAAAAAATTAGACTCCAGTTTTAGACAAAGACAACGGCAATTATTTTGAGACTGCTGTATGACTAATAGTAATGCAGCTGTTTGTTTTTGCATTACATTTAGTTTACTTTTTTAAAACTTGAAAAAAAAAAAAAAAAATTATCCATTTTCCTATCCATTTACATATCCAGCAGCACATTACCTTTACACACTTGTGATGCGTATGGAAGCTGAGAGCAGATACTGTACGCCTGCAATTATTTCCATTTGGTGCAGTTATCGCAGGATCACAAAGTTAATTATTCTGTCATCTTCATATGATAAGTTCATCTTTCTCATCATCTCAAAAAAATCAACCTTTACGTAGTTTGCTTATAACCACCTGCTGCTATCACAGATAAGTTTAATTTTCACAAGATCACAGCAAAGTTTAAAATGAGCAGTCAGCACCTAATTTAATTGACAATTGTCACAACTTAGAGTGTGCAACAGTACGTAAAAACCTTGCGTTATCGTTTTCTCCTTCTTACAATGACTCCTGAACTCTAACAAAAAGATTTCTTTTATCAGTTGGTTTTAGAGTAATCAAATCATTTTATAAAACTGCTGCGTTCAATCACCTTGAGAAATAATACTTATATATACAGTCATGTTACAGAGATCATTTCAAAATTCTTTCAAGCACAAACGGTTCAAGTTTGGTGCAACCTCCATTAATTACAGAGGTTGCAGCAAAGATAAATCAAGGATAAATGACATTAAAATTCAGCTAATCGTACCTTTAGGGAACATGCACACCGTTTCTTCTG
This sequence comes from Atherinomorus stipes, assembly GCA_023101725.1. Taxonomy (NCBI): domain Eukaryota; kingdom Metazoa; phylum Chordata; class Actinopteri; order Atheriniformes; family Atherinidae; genus Atherinomorus; species Atherinomorus stipes. The sequence continues at coordinate 44,552 of JALJCO010009523.1, read as the reverse complement.
CAAATTTAAACCGTTGCTGCCGTTTTTGTCTGGCTGATAGTTTGGACTGAAGCCTCTGCAATCTTTAACATAGTACCTGGAACATGAAAGAAAAAAAAAAAAAAAAAAATCAGTACACACTTAACTGTGTAGTTCTCATTATGTCGATGTAAAGAAATGTTTTAAATGTCAAGATGGCGTGACAGTTTAAAGAAAGAAATCAAATGTATGGTAACAGATTTGAGACCAAAGATAGAAAAGGAGGAGGAGGAGCAGAGCATGAAAGATAAAGCTTTTGCTCTGCAGGAGGTTGAGGATCAGAACAATAGTGTGCCTTTTTTTCCCTGTTTTTCCCCCAAACAACCCAGGTCCTTTGCAGCAGAGGCAAAGTAGAAAGATTTAGAATACAGAGCATTTATCTGAAAGTACATTGCAACTGACAACTTGCTGCTGTTTACCTCAAGAATTTAAAGTAATATTAACAGCAAAGGAAGATCAAGAAAGATGTGAAGGAGAGAACATGTCGGAGAATGTGCCACAGAAATGTCAGTGATGGCAAAATAAACCAATACTGTTTTTGTTTTGTACAACTAAGTATTAAAAAGTTCAAGTGGAGGACTTAATAGCACACAACAGCATTCTTGCTATGAGAAACTTTCTAAATCTTTTTTCTCCAATCATGAGTTGAGTATCTTGTAGTTTAATTTTAAAAATGAATAATTTCCACAGTATGCAGCTCACTGCCACTTAACAGGTCAAGGATTCTGCACAAAAATCAATCATAAATAAGGGTATAAACATGGTCTTTCTTCGAGAAATCTAACCTTTCCACTGTTTATTGTGCTAAACAGCAGCAGATTTAAGCATGCCTTCAGGCAGTTCCATACAGTGATTATTACACCAACAAAAAGTCATTATCATTAGCACTGTATGCAAAAACAATGGATGTTCTATCAAGGCAACATTGGACTTACATCATCATGTCAAGTTATGGTCTGCATGGGTCACTGAGCCATACAGAATCCACGCAAAAGACTGGGAAAAAAGGTGGTTATCTAGACACAAGCACATTTTTAAAACAGACTTCTACTGAATATGCAGATATAATGTTAAAGGGATATTGTGTAAGTTCTTCTGTTATCTATTCACAAAATTTGCTTATTTCGTTCAAAAGTGTTTTTCCATTAATCAGTAATTACTCCCATCAACAAACTGAAGCGCTCCTGTAAGCTCTGAATTTGCAGTTTGTATCATTCATATATACATTGAACAGGTCGGCTCAGTGGTGGCTACCATATCGTGTCGCCATGTTTTTACGTTCAGTCGAAGCGTGACAGCAGGAAACCACAGAAACTCACCGGAGACACCAGAGTTGTCGGCTCAGTTCATGGTGATACTTTTGAAAAGTCACCGCGGGTGCATTGAGGAGGGAACCAAGCGTTACACTATAAAAGCCCTTTTCCATTTTTTTTTTTTTCTTTTTTTTTTTTTTTATTTTTTTTTTTACAAAAGTTTTTTTTTTATAAATATTTTTTATCTGTACAGTCATTTAAATATCTTATCTAAATAATAAAAATGCAATTATAAGGAGCAAGGTGATAGATTATTAATGTAATCTTTTACTTGGTCCCCATTCTGATTACAAATTTTTATAAATGTGTTTATATTGTTCTGTAATGTTTGGGGTTTGTGAATTATTTTACACTAAATTTGTATTGTTATACTGACTTACATTCAATAAAATGCACGCTGCAAATTTAAGCCATCAGTGGGTGGGTTGGAGGCCGCCATGTAGTCTGACGAGTAGGGAAAGCCTCATGATGCATTGAGACACTGACACAACTGCCGTGAGACTGATACCATGTTGAGACATTTGAGATGGTCAAGAAGTGCTCCATCTGCTGGTTGAGGATGTGTGATGCATCTGAGAGAAGCGCTGACTGGTTAATCACTTCAGATCAACCAGTCAGATTAATGGGTAGACCAGTCAAATTGGTCTACCCATCTCACCTCGGATTTAATGGATAACAAAAGATTCGTTCTCAAAATTTTCCCTCCGTGATAAAGTATTTGTCATTTTTATTCCCACGCGATTAGAACTCATTTTAAAGCACAGAAAATGATAAACCTGACCCTTTCAAGATCTCCGCTTGACATGCGCGGGTGATGTAATGAGGGCTCGGTTGGTGTGGCTACGTATAAAAAAGAAAAAAAAAAGTAGTGAGTATGACAAGACCGATTCCCGATGGTCGTTTATTTCACAAATCCAGTGACAGTTTTGGCAGATCCTTTTTTCCTCTTACAGTCATGTAAGAGGAAAAGTGGGAATATGTTTTTCTCATTCCCTTAACAGAGGACGGAATCAGGAGGTGATAAAGCAGATGGGAGAGGCATGTATAGTGTGCAGTGTATGAGCTTCCTACTAAAACTGTGTGGCACCTCCTGGGGAGGGAGGGCGTCATTTATGATTGTTTAGGGCTGCCAGTGATGAAAACAGCAAGCTAGGCAGTAAGCTAGTGGGCAAGTTGGAAATAGTTAGGGTTTAGCCGGGCGTGGCCATAGTTATGCTCTTTCTAATGAGTATGTCACGACTGTAAGCCAAGGAGAAGTCAACCACAGCCCATCGAAAGTATCCAGGGATGGTCTCATGTTCAGCCCCCAGGACAGGGGACTCACAGGTCAGGTGAGTTAAGTGTAGTCTTCTTCATCTTTTAAATTGATTGTATATTTTTATAGACCTGCAGGGTTTTCACTTGCCTGGGGAGAAAAGGGTGTGTGGGAGGATTAAAGTCAAAGAGGGAGAAAATTTTATGAATTCCCTTAAACTGCACATCTTTTTGCAGTGCCTCCTGAAGAGGGTGACGTGGTTTTAAGTGGATTGGCTTGACAATTTTAGTGTGGGGTTGACAGTAATCATACCGCAAGCACAGACTATCCTGGAGTATCTAATGCTTTCCTGGGTTGGATACCTCCTCAGTTTTAATGGACTTTTTGAAAACTCAAAAGGTCCCCATTGTCTCTCAGTATTGTCTAATGTGATTGTTTAAGGGCTCCAAAATTTAAGGCAAACGTTTCTGCCTGTACTGAAACATGCGGAAGGCATTATTGTGCTCCTCTCGCCAAGAGTCGGTCACATACACTGCTGTGATGACTGCCGTCACATTAGAGACATCTTCGCATTAAAAATTTGGATCACCAGGTGAAAAAAATTTGCAGCAAGTTGCAGAGAGTCCATAGAAAGGTAAGTTGGCCGTTTCGGGCTCCTGTGTGTGGTGCTTAAAAGATGATAGCTACAAGTTTAATTCCACCCCAGCAGAAGGTGGTGAGATAGCACTCGCTTACTTTAGCAACATTACAGAAACAGCTAACCATTATATAGCATGAATAAATTTTTTACTTGTATATCCAGAAGAAAAGCAGCAACCTCCACAGGGCTTTTGACCCCTTCCTTCACCCTCATCCCGCTTCATTTCTATCTGGATGAATTTGAGAAGCAAGGAAGATCCCATTTCTACCCATAGCAACTCAGCTAGCAACTCCAGAGTTAATGCTAATGGCAAAGAATCCTGGCGTTGGCATTGTAAGTGGATGTAAATATTTTTGGGGGACCCATCAAAACTGAAAACATTTATATACTAAAAAAAAAAAAAGGGGGGAAAATAAAAATTTTTTTTTTCACCCCCCCCTACGTTCTGTGTATGTACATACTAAATGTACATGTAAATGTATTATACTGCTACATGTATCACCTTAAATGAGGTAGTAGGAAGACCAATGATTGGATCCCTACAGTACATCTATCACATTGACTTGCATGACTACCCAACTCCACGCTGGGAACTCTCAAGTGTCCAACATTGAGGCTGGGGTCTGTCTTAGCCTGATCCACGTCCTTCTTTAAAGTTGGAAATGTCTTAACTTTAATTTCTATCCTCATATTTCTCCATCTCTTAATATCGTAGCTTATTTTAAGATCAATTATAGTCTTGCTATCCTCCCGTTTATCATGTACTGTAGCTCTAGCTTAGTCAGCACTAAGTAACTTGGATGATGAGAATTTTTATAGTTTATTTTCAGCTTCAATGTGAAAATCTTTAGAGTTGATGTGTAGTCCCTTAAAACACACAGAACTAAATGTGATAGTTACCCTGCATTATCTCAAATTAGTCTACTGCCACCATAGCCTACATGTATACCTAGCTGTAGCTTCAAGCTAACTTTAGGTTGCTAGCGTTTCACAATGTTGGCAGTTGTACTTGCACAGGCACCAACTCTTTACTAGAAATGTGCAGCAGAATGTAATTTTTTTCCAAGGATGAGTAATTAGGAAACATTATGTCTTATGTCCTGCCATGTAAAGCACTTTGGGCATCCAGCTGGATGTAGAAATACGTGCTATATAAATAAATATATGAAATGAAACACCTTTACTTCAAAGTTATAGTAACAGTGGAAATTATATATATATATATATATAAAAACATTTGCAATTGCCTTTTCCAACTTTATGAGCTTCAAGTCTAAAAAGTCGATACATGTTTTATGAAATATGCACAAATCAGACTTTCCTTGTAAAATTGATTCATACTGTACTGCAGCAAAATGTATTTCCTTCAAAGTTATTTTCAAGTCTTCTTTAGGAAGTAGTTTCAAGCTCTGGATTTCTTTGCATCCCCCCATCTTTTCCTGGGAAACTGGCACTGTGTCCACATGCATAATAATTAGTTCCAACCATGCATGAAACTACATTGAGGGGGATTGGGACAGCAGCCATGCTCGTCAGAGATAGACAAAGAATGGGTCCCATTAAAGAGATGAGCTTTGGCTCACAGAGACCTGCACACACAATCATCCACTATGGTGACACATACATACTAGAAAAACTGCAGGAACAGGTACAGAGTTTTTACCTCTTACTACTTATTTTCGTCCAGTTGCATCTGTTTTTCTTTTTCACTGCCACTTTCTGCATCATTATTTGTCCAATCATGGAGAAAGTTCTTGTTTAAAATTATTGCTCAAAGGTAGAAAATAGTGGTCAGCTTTTACATGCCACATGCGAGTCTTCAATATTGTTACTGCTTCAGTAGTTGCTTGGGGGGGGGGGGGGACTTTGCCCTTTGAGGGAAGCACAGGGTAACCTTGGACAGTATCCTCTAAGGGGACTTGAGATGCGCTTTGAGGTGTGTTGAGATAGGAAAAGCTGTAGCTGATCCCATCTGTTGATTTTAATGGTGCTCTGAGTCCATATGTCACACCAAGGCCTTGTGCTAAACATATTGCCAAAAGGGAAGTGAAACCCAAGCTTTCCTGCTTCCCTTACCCTGAAAAGTAACCCTTCATGGTTTTTATACAAACTTAATGCATGTGTTTAAACTTAAACGTATGAATCAAGTTTGGATTTTGATTTGATTACAGTTCCTGTCATGGTGTAATTCACAGCTCCAGACAGTTGCAGGCATACAGTAACAGCACAGACTTGGGTGTCACGTTATATTGGACCACTAAAATTGAGGCTAGAATTATTGTCCAATCTCAGTCAGTCTGAATGATAATGATAATGAAAAACAAGATTTAGGCCAAAAATGCATTGCTAAGAAGGTTGTAATCTCTCCCACTATGATGTAGCTCTCCTGTTTGATACTGTCTGGTCTGTTGGCCTTTTATGTAAGAAAAAGGATCACTATGCCCTGTGTTCATGAGGATCTACAGTGAGGAGTTGTAACTAAATATGCAGCAATGAAACCAACTATTTGCAGATTATATAAGCAACACTAACTACATTACTGATATGAAAAATAAGTTTGACCCATGGATGGAGCAAGCCTAGCAGCAAACCCAACATAAATGCTAAATCTGGGAAAATAACTCCACAGGGGGTGCACATGATAGAATCAAGTTAGGCTTTTTTTTAGTCCCTTTCTCCAATTAGTCCATTTAACTCTTTGCAAGACTGAATACAAACATTTTCTAGAGTGCCAAACATCTTTTAAATGGTGGCTGACAGGTTAGCTAGCTATATGCCAGCTTTCTGAAACAGTTAGCTGGTGAATGTAACCAAAGCTCAGGTTATAATGAAAGAAGAAAGCTGCGTAGTCATTGATTAGCCTGGTTCATCAGCCTGACTATCGCCATGTATGAGATACACGGCAAGTCAGTCTGGGTTCCCTCTGCTGGAGGCTGATTTCCAACTCGAGACCAGAGGCGGGACCAACAGGAGGAAAGTGAACCGGAGAGAACCAATCAGAGAAACATGGAAGTGATGCAAACGTCTTTCTGTAAGAGGAAAACATGGACATCAGAAAGGGCATTGTTATATAGTTGCTCCTCTGCAGCTGCCATTCAGACTGTTTATGGTTCGAGAAATGAGTCGCTGAAAAAGATGTGGCATAAAGTCCCGCCTCCCGTGCTGTGATTGGTGCGGTAAATTTTTTACCGGTGTGGAAATCATTTTCCGATGGAGAGAACCCAGACTGACTTGCTGTGTATCATATGGCGTTGGTCAGGCTGGTGTACCAGGCTAGTCATTGATATGTTGTTACACTGTCTTCTATCAAATGTGCCCACAAAGAACACACCACAGATTTGGGATTACACATGTGCAAATGAAAACTTTTGTTTTCTATAATTTTTTTCTGAACTGCTATCTGTAATTATTATGCAGTTTTGTTTTGTGTTGCTTCAAATTAAGGACCAATTGAAGCAATGTCATGTTTTAAACAATTCCAAAAACGACTCCTTAAAAGTTCACTTGTTAAAATATATATTCATATGTGCCTGCAAAATTATTTTTTAAACAGGCTTTTTTTTTATTTTTTAAATCCAAGCTATTTTCACAATAACTTGGATAAATGTGTCTTTAAGACTACAGTGTTAATGATGGCCATCTACCTGCAAACTTGTAATTGACTTCCACTTACCTGTAGTCACTTTTTCAAACTTTAAAAACAATGGAAACGAGATGCATGTAGAAAAAACAAAACTAAAATCATATTTAATTTCAGGAAGATGATCAAACTAAAGCCCATGTAAAATTAAATATTTGTAGATAGATAACATGAGTTATCTTGATAATAGATAAATCATGTAAAGAGTTTGTCTATCGTATTCTGCTGTTAAAGTTTGATCGTTAATGCAAGTAGTTGTCTGAACACCTTAATAAGGATGTGAGCTGTTTAGTTATGCAAAATGGGACTGACTGTACAGCACAAGGTAATAGAATAAAAATAAAAACCGCAGGTGGCAGGTAATTGTGAATGGGTTTAGAGATGAATTTCTGATCCAATAAACATATGCCCCATATTATTCCCAGAGCAATGTTTTTTTTTTCTCTCCACGCAACACTCCTCCTGTGAGTCATATTCTCATTTACATTAGAAAACATTTCTTGTAAATTAGCTAGCCAGAGGTTCCCAGTTAAACATGTAATGCAGCATATGTCCCCTGAGCACCCAAAGTAGAAATGATTGGAATTGGGGCCAGAAAGCCAAGTGCTTTCTACCAGACCGCCTCCCGTTTTAAGTTTCAAATGGTGACAGGTGTTACATTGATATTCTTTTCATATTGTGTTGGAACATTTGTTTTAAATGGAAGCTGGTAATTTTAAATAAAAATGTAGCTTTTTTGATGAAGAAAGCAAATGTGGTTATTTTCACTGCAGCAAAGTTAAGTAATGCAGATTTGTGTGTGTGAGAGAACAAGTAGGCATGAAGCCCGTTAAGTAGGTGTGAGTATGAAGTAGTACTTTACATCAGAATCAACCGCTTGACATTTAACTAAAAATACCAAAAGTTTGGGAGCACTTTGCCTGTAAATCAACAAGTTTGCCTCTGTACGTGACAAAATAAGAGAAAAAATGCACACCCTTGCCAAAGTAAGGAACTGTTGCTGGTATTGTTTCTGAGGTGAATGCAGCTTAGTTGAAAGTTTGCTTTAACTGGAAGAGGGATTAGACAAATATAGAAGCAGTCTATGAACAAAAAGAAAACAAGCATGAGTTTCAAACAACACTTCATCACAAAGCAGATCTTTATCCAATGGAAGTTAATCCTGCACTGGGAACCATTTGACTCAATAGGTGCTAAAATGGTTCAGGAGGCCAAGAAGGCCAAGTAACTCTGGCCCAATCCCAAGTTCCCCCATACTTTCAACCACTAGCCCTTACGCACTTCCACTACACCCTCGAATTGAAGCCACAAGGAGTAGGGCTTTGTAATCTTTCCTAAGAATTGGGACACCACTTGCTGCATTTACGTTCAGGCACGTAAGCGACTGTGTAGTCATGTTTGCACATACGTCTCACCATAACACCACGGAGTAAACAGTTGTGGTCGTTTTCCTTTTTTTCATCATTTATCATGCTTTGGTTGATTAATTAACAAAACAACCACATGGGGAAGAAGTCGCCATGACGACTGTTGTCTCTTGCAAACTGCCAAAAAGCCTTTGCAAGCTTTTCATCAATATTTTAGCCTAGCTAGCGTGGCTAGTCTGGCTAACGTTACGAACAAATGTGTAATCTGTACCTATGAACATCTGAGTTTTCTTCTCCGAGTCCCGTCGCTCTCCGGAGGTTGCTGTTCCCTTTTCTCTGGACTTCCTCAGCAAGTCAGCATCTGACACCCCTCGCTCTGAAGGGCTAGATTCATACCCCCTACTCCTCATGTCCACTACCCCTACATGCAAAGAGGAATTGGGACAGCACTACCTCCACGGAGTGCACAAAATTTAAGGCTAGGGCTAAAAAGTAGGGCTAGTGGGTGTATTGGGATGCACCCTTTGTCTCATAGCATCAACTTTCCTAAGGTCATACTGTACAAAACCAAACAGCTTCTTATCAGGTATTTGTGCCACCTTTAAGCTGACATTGATAAGTTTGCGTTAACGCCACCATAGAGCATATCCTTATTTAACAGTGTCTGCAGCCCTGATGGATGCCAACACTCCAGCATGGACTATCTGGGAGAAGCAACACACTTTAGCTGGCTTCATTTGTTTAATCTAGCCTGCAGCTCAGATCTCAGTGGAAATGAAAGACGGGGCTGGAAAAAATATTGCAGTTCCTCGACACAATTATTCTCTAAATGCTGTTGGATAAAATGTCTTTATCCGTCTTTAAAATCTTCCTGAAGAAATTTTCTTCATTTGGAGTCTATGGATGTGTTTTTCTGACTGAACCAGAGTAACACACAATGCAATCATGTTAAGAAGAAAAGAAAACTCAGATGTCCCAAACTCTGCAGCAAAAAGAAAATACATGACTTCTTAAGCTACTTGGAAAACCAAAACTAATACTTTCTCCACCTAAACATTAAAAGACAGGCTTCTTCTGTAAATGTTATATGGTTAAAATATGTACATATACAGTGCAAGAGGAGCAGTCATGTAGTGGTTTGGCCTGAAGGCAGTTTGAATTACCTCAGACTTGTACTTGAATTGAACATCGTATTCTAATTGAGTTTTACATTCAAGGTGCCAGCTTTAACATTACATAACAGAGCAGGTTGTGCATAACAGTAATCAATGCCGTGACACATTTTACCCTGTGATAATAAAAACAGTGGATTTGATTTATATTGCGCCTCACTCCACAATTTAACCACAGCTTCCCTGTCGACAGAAACGTGGCAGCCAATCAGCTCTCCGACCACCACCGAACATTTCATTTCCCAGCGACAGCAACACTCAAGTGTCTTTATTGTAGCTGGCTTACTGTATAATAATTTCTGGACTATAAGTCACACTTCTTTTCATAGTTTGGCTGCTCCAGTGACTAATATTCCAGTGCGACTTATATATAAAAATACATAATAAAATAAATTAACATTTTTGTAAGTGCAAGTGTTTAAGTGATAAGCCAAGGAATAAACGTTACCATCTAATGTCACGAGGGCGCTCTAGGGTTGTGACAACTATATTCTGCTGATCCCAAAATAGCCTTTTCTCAGTGAGAGGAATTCAGTTTGAACATCTGGCTGTACTGTCTGTGTGGTGGAACAAATCCTGCAAAACATGCTTATCCTTCTTATTTATGATGTTTATGATCATTTACAGGCATTAACTTTGGAACTGGAGAGATGGGGGGATTTTTAGCTGTAACAAATAGGATATGAAAAATCTGAAAATCGCCTTATTTTAAATAAATTTCGATTTACAGTCCAGTGCGACTTAAATATGTTCTTTTCCTCTTCATGATGCATTTTTTGACTAATGCAACTTATACTCCGGAGCGACTTATATTCCAGAAAATACGGTGAGGATGAATGGAAAACCAGAACCAGACCCTTGATGATACTGAGAAATGCAGTAGAAGCATGTGCAATATGACCGCTCTTTGTTTTAAAGAAAATTAATGAGGAGGAAAAAACAATTTAGGACTGCTGCTTTCAAAACTGCTGAGACCGCGTTTTTTTGATGTAACAAGCCATCCTACTCCCACAGCATCTTATACTTCTTTGGTTCTGCTTCAGTACTCAAAAGCACTGGATTGTTGTTAAAAAGTTTGCTTGGAATTTGGAAACAATTAAGTGAAAAAAAAAACTATCCCAAACTTTATATTGCTTACTCTCAAGCGGTCATTTTTTTAACAAATCAGTTTTTTTTTTTTTTTTTTTTTTTTTTTTTAAATGGTCTTAAAACTCCAGCATAGCACTGAAGATACGAAAAGTTCATAGGTTGATGAAATCTCATAAAAACAAGCATGCAAACCAACCGTACATTTAGTTTGAACATGGAAGGTTCTTTTTTCCTCCTTTGTTGTTCTGCTTATTGAGCTGTGCTTGTGTGATGGATGGGAAGAACAGGTATAATTATTTGTGTCATTGTTTCCCCTGTTGGAAAAAATTGGGTGTCATTTAGTCCTCAAAGAAGTATTTTCAAAAGACAAACAAAACTACTACCTCACTCAGAATGCAAATTTCTTCCATTTCAAAATCTGGTTATTTTTCAGTTTTCCCAGTTAACAGCTGTTAATTTGGCCATATGGGCATAATTTCCACAATGTCTTGGCCACTTCTGGAACTGTCACACATTACAATTTATTATGTATCTAGATTCAATGAAAGATAATGGAAGGTATACATATTTATACCCATTTATTCCTTATTTTTTTATGATCATGGCAGTAAACGAATGAACATGAGCAAGGAAAGAAGAGACAACTGGACGTTCTGACTTTAGCCCAGATGCTTCAGTTGGGTAAAATCTCAATTCAGTCGGCGACAATTATTCATATTACCATTTCACTTCTATAGATTTTACTGTTCAAGCACTGAATCAACTAGTCAAAATTATCAACAAATACAGTATTTAATGCACTTGCAACAAATTTGCAGACTTCTTAAATTAAGCAACTATAATAACTATTGACTTTACTACAGACTAGATTCAGAAATCAATCTTAAACTCTTTGAAGTACGATGCTTGATTTACATGTTCACCAAACTAATCCAACACAATTACAAAAACCGTTCCAAAAAGGTCAGTTTATGAATAAAAATATAATTTCTATGTGTGTGCACTGCTGGAAAAACGGTCTATTGTACATCTAAAAGATGAGAGCAATGACAGTCAAAGGCAGCAATCAAACAGCAACATGTATTTAGACACCATCATATTTAACTGAATTTGTGTAGCCACCATTTTCAAATCGGTTCATATACCAATTTAAACCTGACTGGTTGCCATGACAGCATGTATTTGAAGGAGGTTTTCTTTAGCTGGTTTGGTTTGACTGCTTGATTTTTATGGAAGGCTTACAATTAACAGACAAATCTTAATCTTGTGTTGCCCATCTAAAAACTTATCAAATTCAACCTTAAAACAGTACAATACTTGCTCTATAAACAGTTCACTTATATACTTGTGGTGAAAAAAAAAAAAATTGGACCTTGCTCTAATAAAAAAATCTACTTTGTCTTTTTAGACAAAGCTCTTGCAATTAAAACTGAACACTGAAAGATATTGTACATTTCAACATTTCAGATGTTCATTGAACATTTTACTCATTCATCTGCATTGATAATACATTTTAAGAATAGATAACCCATCTTCCAGTTCCTCGATAGAATATATTGGAGTTTAATTGGGATTATTCTGTTGTATCATTTATTAATTTGTCAGAGGAAGAACTCATGACTCTAGTGACTTCACTGATCAGTGTCTTTTTAAGTATAGTCACGTCTCTGATACAGTATTGATCACTGTAATAAAGTACTTTCAGATTACATGGACATGTATAGCGGCCTGGGAGCACACCAACATTTTTCCTGCCCTTCAACATGACCCAGTTTTATGCTGTATAGCTGATTGAGGGTATCTGGGAGCAAATCTTCCTGGTAAGATGGAAAATAAGTTTTGTACATGTAACTGCTTTTGCAGATTACATATGTAGCGTTATATAAAGCATAGAAAAAGGTTCTTTTGTCATTATCTGTTAGAAATGGCATTTTCTAGAAATTTTGGTTGAATAATTTAGATTTTTTCAAATTCTTACTGCTTTTTCTGCTGAAATGCGCAAAAAACAAACCAAAAAAACAGAAGAGAAGCGGTTTTCCATGCAGCAGATGTGCTAGAAGACTAATCAGGGTCATTTAACTCAATCTACGAGCATGAATTCTGTGATATAACAATACCCACTGGCCCATATTTACATTGAAATATTCCCCAGTTATTGTACAGTAATTGATTCATTTTTCCACACTGGCCATGAGGAGATCACTTCCTAATGCAATTTGATGTAAGAGATACAGCGTGAAATCCATTGTGCCATTTCCATGTAAATCTGTCTTCTGAACTTCACGCAAATCTAATTTAAGGCTTCAGGAATTTGAGTTAGAAATTAAATTGGTCCCTTTATTCACATGCAGCATTCTTGGGCAAATTTCCCTTATTGCAGCTTAGTAGGAAACTTAAAATAGTTTATTTTTCAATAATAGTCACTCGATATTTAACAACGTAATTATTTACTGATCAGCTTTAAAAAAAATAAAAAAAAAAATCCCACACTGCTGATGGTTTTCTCAGCTACACATGAAAAAAAAAAAAACATTTGTGGGTTCACCTCAGTTTTAGACAAACCTGCATGTTCATTTTGGTGCAGGAGGAGTTTATGAAACAGCGCTGGCCTACATTAAAAGGAATCAGCTTCTTGAAGGAGTGTCTCATTTTGCAGGAAAATCTTTTAACCACCTCTGTGACTCCATTTCCAGAGAATGGGGCACTTGAAGGTGGAAGGTTAATACAGTGCAACTGAAAACTAAATGAGTGCTTTCCAAGCATTCAATCACTACCAAGCTGTTGTACAGTATCTAAGCGTGCCCTTGTGTATATCATACTGTAAATGTGTGCAGTGGTTTTACATGGCCTGGTAAGTAGCTTATAGTTATATAAAAGTTATACAACAGTTGATATGAATGTGTACTGATCACTGTATACTTGAACAATGCCCTAAGTTTGTCACATTAGCAGATAGTGCAATAAACACTGGCCTAGAGACTATATTATGAGAAATAGAAACATTAAAAGCATAACAGCTTTTAATGTTTTGATTAAAGCACTCTGAATTGTCTTTGCCATACAGTGTATGTTATACAAATAAATTTGCCTATACTTCTCTCTTCAAATACACTTTTGAAATTTTTCGACCATCCCTAGCATCATTTGCTCCTCCCCTCTTCCAACACACAGCCCAGTTTCACAGCTTCAAGACTAAAAATTTCACCAGGAGACGCTGAAAGAAGACTAAGTTCCAGCTAATTTCAGTCTACAAGGGCATACAGATGTCTAAATAGGAATCTCCCCACTTGGACATTCTTGCAGCCATATTGTCACAAAACAGTTAAATTGTATGATGACATTAAAAAAGTTTTTTGCATCAAGAAAGTCTACAAGAGTAAGACTGTAAAGTGAGTTTGTTGAGGTCTTTGTTACAAATCAACATGCAGACAGTTTCTGTTGGAATCCCAGTAAATTGTGTTAAATTAAAAGATCTCTGGTTTCTCTTTGCAATAGTTACTGTATTGTGTGTTGTGTCTGAGCCAGTTCAAAAATCAGATGATCACTTGTTTTCATGTCCTGAATTTTTATTTTGCATGTTACAAGAAATGTATTTTATGCACTACCTTATTTAAATGTCTTATGCCATCTCTCTTGTTTGTTCAGTTCTATTTGATGCTAGCACTTTAAACAAAAGAAATCTTTGTTATATACTTGCAGCTTCTGTGTAAAGCTGGATTTATATGTGCATGTTGTCTGCATCACGTTGAGTCTGCTGACGCCAAGTGGCAACCTCCAGTGGCCAACTACAGTATAAGGCTACCCAAAAGAAGTCATTTGAAGTTCTCCCTTCATCTGCTAGGGGCTGGCTGCAAAACAGAGCAAATCACCAGACTCCCATTTTAAAAAGGCCAACTTCACAGCAGAAATAAACATGTTTACAGCCTGGTTCAAAATATCATTTTATGTTTAATAGGTCAAGTTTACCTTCATGTCAACTGTGAGGGTGAGGATTTTTTTTTTAACTCATCCATTTGGATGTTATTTAATCTTGAAATTACACATAATTAGGGGCTGTCTTTTTGATTGACATGCAGCAGACCGGTAGCCCGGCCCGTCGACCAGTGGCTCCTAGTTAGCCCTTTGTTTCCTCTCGGTAAGGTCTCAGTGTGTAGCAGAGTCACACAACAGCGGCTTTTAGTCAGATAATAGCAAGTCTAAGCATGTCTCACCTTTACCCCGCCGCTTAGGGGGCTAATCATTTGCTCCTGTCAGTTTCGAGTTAGCTTGGTTAACGTTTAGCCCAGAGTACGTTAGCTGTCAATTATTTGCCCCGCAGCTCGGAGCTGCCTTGCCTTTTAGTATTTTCCGGGAGTGACGACACACGAGACACGGCAAGATGGCGACGGTGGGACACGCTCAACTGGCTTCACTTTTAGCTCTTCAGAAACCAACGGGTAACGGAGCGGAAGATTCGCTCCTCTCTATTCACAGTCTATGGCTGACGCAGATGCAGTGTGTATTTAGACTCGAGTGTAGCAGTTTCTTTTCTAGATCTGCAGGTAGCAGTAGAGCTGCTATCGACTTGTAAACTCCACAACTTTTTTTCTTTTTTTCCTTTCCTTTTTTTTTGGGATAGTTTGCTTTACATCTGGCAAGGGCAACAATTCCAGCTGAGATGCCTTCATTCAACTACAAGACCCAAACATCCGTAGACATGAAATCACATCGACCACTCAAAAGGGAGCATTTCCACAATCACTCTGATCCAAAGACTGTAAATAAAATAGACATGGTGTCCGGTTACGCCTGAATAGAGCAGGGATGGGCAACTCCAACCCTAGAGGGCCAGCTTCCTGAAGGTATTACTGTAGGAGTTTCCTGGCTGCAACACACCTGACTCCAGTCAGTGGGAAATTATGTAGAGTTTCATGTCACAAGATGTGTTGCCACAGGGAAACTCCCAATACCTCAGGATGCTGGCCCTCGATGACTGGAGTGGCCCATCCCTGGAATAGAGGAAAGTGAAGCCAGTTGGGTGTGTCCCACCGGCGCCATCTTGTCGTGTCGCGTGTGTCATCACTCCCAGAAACACTAAAATGGGCTCGGGGCAAATGATTGACAGCCAACGTACTCTGGGCTAAAGGTAACTCAAACTAACATAATGAAGATTAGCTTCCCAAGTGGCGAGATAGGTAAGGCCTGTTTGGACTTGATATTAGCTGACTAAAAACCACCATTTTGCTACTCTGCTGCAGACTGAGACCTTACCAAAAGCAAACAAGGAGGCAACTGGCAGCCACCAGCTGGCGGGCCGGGCTTCCGGTCTGCCGCATGTCAATCAAAAGGACATGCCCCTAATTATGTGTAATTTCAAGATTAAACAACAACCAAACAGATGAATTATTAAAAAAATTCAGCCCCCTTACAGTTGATATGAAGGTAAATTTGACCTATTAAACCTAAAATGATTTTTTGAACCATGCTGTAAACATATTTCTGCTGTGAAGTTGGTCTTTTTAACATGGAAGTCTGTGGGAATTTGTTCTGTTTTGGAGCCACCCCCTAGTGGATCAAAAAAATAAATTTAAAAAAATTACAATTAATAACTTCACTTCCTGGTTTCACACTTTTCCAGTGGAGTTTGCCCCTTTCTCTGATCCCAAATATACCTAATGCTTGTACATGACCATAAACATGAATAAAAAAGGATAAATATGTTGGAGTAGTGCTGGGCTGTTTATCCAACAAACAGAACTTGTGACAACAAATTTATTAACATATTTAAAACACTGCATAATGTTTGTTTCTGTGCATCTGTTCATTGGCAGTGGGGCAAGTGGTCTTTCTATTGGTCAATATCAAAGACTAAAAAAAAAAAAAAAGCATGCAGTATCCGGTTATGTCTGAAGAGGGAAAAGTGAAGCCAGTAGGGGAATTCCCACCATTGCCATATTGCAGTGTCATGTGTTTTGTCACTCCCGGAAAATACTAAAATGGCCAAAGACAGGGTTGCTCCGAGCTGCGGGGCAAATGATTGACAGCCAAGCTAATGCTAACCGAGCTAATCCAACAGGAACAGGAATAAAAGAAGATAGGTGGTCTAAAGGTAAGGCACACTCAGACTCGTTAACCAGCTAAAAACCATCTTTGTGCAACTCAGCTAAAGGCTGAGCCATTCCTGGGAACAAGCAGGGAGCCAACTATGATCTTCCACAGCTAAAATTGACACCCGGTCTGCAGCCTGTCAATAAAAAAAACTAAGTCTATGGACAACTCCACTACTTTATCTTAAGGAAGCTCCTTTTTTTCTCATCTTTAGTTACTAGTCAAACGGATTAATCCAGATGTGTCTGGATTTATCAGTTCATCCAGTATTGACAGACAGAAAACAAGAGAGCTACCTTAAATTCAGGAAGTAGTGGAGCTGTGCATGGAGACCATTTTGTGTGATTTCAAGATAAAACAATATCAAAATGGATTTTATTTAAAAATCCATCCCCCTCACAGATGACATGAAGGTAAACTTGACCTATTAAACCTAAAATGATATTTTGAACCAGGCTGTAAACATGTTTGTTTCTGCTGTGAAGTTGGCCTTTTTAACATGGGAGACTGGTGATTTGCTCCGTTTTGCAGCCAGCCCCTATAGCAGATGAAGAGAGAACTATAATCTTTTAAGGTTACTTCTGGGCTTCACTTTTCTCCAGCAAAGTTTGCCCCTTGGTCAATATCTAGAAATGCATTGTAGGAGAAAAAAACTATGACAAGGCACACTTTGTGTTGTGGTTGTGAAGCATCCCAGATGCCAAATCACCAATCTTTGATAATGTCACACAACACAGGGCAAAGATGCAATGTTCTTCCATCCAACACTGAAAACAATTAGAGACAATGAGTATAAGCTGCCTGGCAGATATTTACATATATGCACTCTGTGCCTTATATCACATTACTGCATGTGAATTAATATAAAGCAGAGTTTCAGCAAAGTACTGGATTTTCATTCACAACAGAAACATACTTCCTCTTTAAACAACCAAAGGATCGTTCACTGCAGTCTTATCACATCACTGTCAGACTCATGCACAACACAGACACCAACTCCAGCCGTCATCTGTGCTCATTCTTTGCTAAATGCTTAGTCCAGCAATCTCCATGGGGACAGTCTCCTAGCTACATACATTAGATGCACACACACAGCCACACGTGCACTTGTCTCATCCCATTTCTCTCATGGCTGATCAAAAGCAAAGCAGTGTCAATCATATACACACACACACACAACCCTCCTATCTGGTCCTTTTGTCCTTTTTCCCTTTGTCCTTGGATATCTAAGACAGTCATCCTCTTTTTGTGTCTTTATTGCTTTTTGGTTATTTCCATCCTCCGTCTTTCTCAGCCTTCCCAACCCTCTCATATCAAAGCCAGTGAAGACAGCTGTCGGGCTGTGGATCTTAACAGCAGGAAGCAGTCATGGCAGTAGGTGAACTGATCCCCACTGGCACTTTAAACCTCAAGGCCCCCTCTAAACACTACAACTGTGCGCCTTCCAGTATATTCAGTTAATTCTCTGACAATTAATGACTATAGTTACTGATTTTTCAAGCTGGCTTTGGGAAAGACGTCTGCACCATCTTAAATGTTTTTAAACCTCAAAAGGCTATACTATACAAAGCAAGCCACATATGAAAGCAAAGATCAACCCAAATCATTCAACTGATAATAGAAAATGTAAAAGGCACTAGGGGTGGGTTTAAAAAAAAAAAATTGGATTTATCGATCTTAATCGAGTCAAGACAAAAATCAGACATGGGGTTCAGAGTAAAACATCCGGTAACTTTCTAGACAAAAGTCACTGTGCAGATTTTCAACTGCTGAACTCTCTGAACGTGACATCACAAGATTTCAGAGAAATAAACAATGAAACACAAACTTGTGGACAAAATTGACCATTTGGATGAGAATCACAGGCGATCTTGCAATCCCTCCCATGATTCTGTTTTAAAAATGGCAGGAAGTGACGTCATCACACATGTATTTTCAATTAAAGCTGGGAATGGACCAAATCAGAACAGAAGTCATTGAAATGCTCATTTCCTCTAGAACAGGTTTACACTTTGTCCTATAATTAGAAAATAAACGGTCTGGTGTTTTTTATATGATTTACATGACAGCACAACATAACTATTCATGGTGTTCCCACAGAGTTGTAAAAACAAACACACACACACAGGTGATCTACTTCCATCACTGGACAGAGCGGGCACCTTGGAAAACTTGTCAACCAGCTAAAGAAAAGGCACCAATATGAGACTTATCAAATGCTGCTAGGGAGATGAAGATGGAAACACTCTTCCTCCAGTTCGGAGCAGCTGGAGTATTTCTCCTGCCCCAATGTTACACCAAAAAGGTCATGCTCATCACAGTTGATCAAGCTTCATGGAAGGAATTTCTCAAGTCATATTAGGGTCTAAAATAGATCCAATATTTTTCATAGGTTTCATTGACGCCAACACCTTATCTGAGACCTGATTTTTAACAGAAGTTATGAATGAAACGTTCATCAGGACATTAAAAAAAAGTCTTAAAATTCTTCTAAGTGCTTTTTATTACAGCATTTCCGGCTGTGAACCTGCAGGACAACCTGACTGGTAAATGTAGACAGATCAGATCATTACAATTTTCTGATCACACCCAGGTATCTGATTTTAGTGGTCATGTAAACATACTGTGTTTTAGTTATCTGTGAGAGTCTAGTATTCTGGAAACAAAAATGTGTTGTTACAAAAACATCTGTAAATTGAAATTGAATTTAATTAAAATTGTATCAAATCAGGTTGCTGTGAAACGAACTGAATTAATTCAGGAAATATGTGGTGATAACCAGCCCTAAAAAGCCACAAACTCATTTGATTGAGGAGGACACAAAGGGTTGTTTCATACCCTGCAAGAGCAGAACTTTCTTCCTTTCAAGGTGGCAAGAAAAAAAAAGTCAGTTCTTGCAGCTTGTTGTAGATGTCACCCAGGCAGAACCTTCTCATGTGATGCTCGAGAACAATTGTGTGATTGGTTGAAAATCTGAAGTGGCCATGGTTGATGCCAAAAAGCATAAAGTGGAAATTTGTTTTGGACTGTTTTCTGTTAAATCTTTTGCATCAGAGGAAAAAAAAAAAAAAAAAAAAAAAAACTTTGAATGTTCAAGAGTTCAGGAGCCTGTGTTATCCTCTGAGGGAAATTACAGCCAGTACAGCAACATGTATAATGAAAACACCACATCACAACAAATCATTTATTTCTTTTTGGTTTCAAGATGTCAAAACCAAAAAAAAAAAAAGTTCCTTGCTGTTGGGGTGCATGCAACAAGCTTAACCCAGTAACACACCATGACAAGTAGTTAGAAGCTTTCTGAGGCCAGCAACTCATGACACACGACTAAGAAGTCTGGCTTTTGTAGTTCTATTTAGTTCAACTTCTAAACAGAGTTTACCCATTTCAGACATTAACAGAAAAATACACTATCATCATCATTATAATAATTATAATTTGCATCATTAATAAAACTGATTATTGGTCGGTGTGGGAATTCAAGTTTGTGTTTTTTTTCCTCTTCGGGAAATGTATTTAAGAAGGGACACTATGACTTAAGGCCACCAGATTATATTTTCATTTAAAGCAACTTAGCTTCATTTTGCAGCTATTGCACAGTAATACTGCACTACACTATTCAGTAAATGGCTCATTTATATTTGATGTCTTCATCATAAAGACTTAAAATATGAGAATTGAGAACATTTTACAGGAGATTACAGGAGTAATAACTTTTAAAAACGTAGCTTAAATGAAACAGGATAAACATCACAAAATTGTCCATTTTTCTCATTAAAATGTTTTTCAGGGGTCTATCGTGTCAAGTTTTTAATAAGCAATGGACATCTTACTTCCAGTTGACAGGGTTAGGGCACTCAGTTCAAAGAATTAGGAAATAATCTGACTGCTCAGTAAACAGCTATTCAGAAAGTGACACAGAAGGGCACTTCTCTACAACAAAAAACTTTCTGCAACTTGGACAGTAAAAATAGTGAATTTTACTCACTTTGGCATAAGAATAGTTTACACTGTCAAATCTGTTTTTTTGGGACCAAAAAAAGCCACTGTGCATGCAACGATACAAATACAGACATTTGAAATGCAGTTAATGTCTAGATGTTTTTAAAAAAACAAGATTGTCTTTAATGGTCTACTTGTAGTTGGCTCTTAGCTTAGCTTCACAAGAATTCCTTCAAATTTTTCCAAACAGTGTTCCCACATTAACATTATATATATATATATATATATATATATATATATATATATATATATATATATATATATAAAAATACACACACACACACACACACACACACCCTTAAAAAGTAGTTTGGATTCAAGCCAAATTTCAACATCTGTAGCGCAGTTACACAATGAAAGAAAAACCTCTCAGCAGTTTAACTACATTAAGTAGTATATAAAGTATAAGAGGAGCTTGTGTTGCCTGCCAGAGTGCTTTAGTGGGACTGGAGGACTTGGCTTAACTGAGCTGAATTTCACTTAATAATTAAAGTTGCTCTTGACTAAACATTAAAAACAAACAAAGGCAGCAATCTGTATTATTGAATGCACAACAGGAAGAAAACCATTCCAAATATACAACTAAAGCCAATTATCCTTATGACTACTACATTTGTGGGGAAAAAAAGAAAAAGATCTGTTTACCAAACAATTTTTTGTAACATTTTAACTTTGTTCAACAGTGATAGTCTAACTTCCTGATTTTATCTTAAGTTTTCAGTCATTACACAACAATATTGACAAATTTACGCCACACAAGTAAGATTTTACAGTAGTGATCTTTTTTAAGATCATTTCTGGCAAGTACTTGCTGCAGAAATATAAACATTTTCTCCTGGCTGCAGCTCAGTGGCTGAGCAAACGACTGTGTTTCATTTGACTGGTCAGATAAATCCCTGCAGTACGATTCCAACCAGTCTTATCTTTGTGCAGCTATAGGGTCCATTATTCAAACTCAAGCACCTGGACCAGAGTCCAAGTATGTTGCCCAACATTCAGTTGGCTGATATGACAGAAAAATAGATGATGTTCCAAATGAATAGACAATGTAGGCCAACAAGAAAGAAATATTTAACATGTCTTCACTTATTTGTTTCCAAAAATGGACAAATATATCCAATCAGTTATAGGTCGGTAAATCATGATAATCATTTTGAACATTTTTTTGGCATGCTGACTCAGTGTTTGCTTAAATTAGATTTGATCTAATTCATAATTGATAGCTCATCATTACAAGTAATCCATCATTCATCAACATGTGGGTTTGCGTTTCCAGTTCATTTCCATAAGATTTTTTAGTTTTTAGATTAATCTAGATTTGCTCTAGTGATCTTCAGAAACTGGACAAATACATCTTTCAATGTTTGATTATTATTTAGCAACAAATAAACTACTGCATCACTGCAACCAAAACTGATATATTAAAATGCATATAAATATTTTAGGAATCATAGGAAAGAAGATCTTTATTAAAACATACACAGAGAATACAACTGGAATAACGACTCCTTGACATATATACTCAGCTAAATACAAATGCTCCCTGGTGATCAATTCCCTGCATCCTTTTGCATCAATACAAACAAATGCCCCCCCCCCCCCCCCCCAAAAACAACTGCTCTCATTCAAATAATTTCCTGTTGATTATTGTGATGAAGCAATCTAAAATGATGACGTTATGCATTCACATAAAACATTTCTCAGAAATTTAGATTGTTATTGCAGGATCATCTGATAGAAAAAATAAGGAAAAGGAAATCACAAGAAACCTTTACACATGTGCAGTGAATACATGCACGAACAACATTCTCCCACAGAAAAAGGTGGAAGCAGCAGACTGTCGTGAATGGTTTTGTCCACAGTCTGTCAAACAGTCTGACATGTTTCGGTGAATATGCACGTACTGGGATGAGAAGTAATCCCAATAAAAAGCCAGATTGAGCTCATAACCAAAGTTCAATTCAACCGTGCATGCAACTGAATGAAGATTCGGAGATAAAACTGAGAAGCAGGATGAGTGCAATAAAAAACTTCTCCTAAGATTTTAATTCCATGGCGAGCTACAGTCCCACATCAACACTGTGTTTGTCAGGTAGTTTTCATTGTTCAAGTTTAATTAGCCCCAATATAGACCAACTTAAAACTGCATCCAAGCTGGAAGTATCCTGCAGTTTCGAGTAATCTTTTGTTGCTTTCCCATGCATCAAGAACATCATATGCATATGTCTCTTCACTATTTTGGCACATGGAGACAAGCATGACTTTTCCTGGCTCAAACAGCAGCTGATAGAGAGCCCTATGGCTTTCTGGCTGGGGACAGTGATTGAGAAAGGCCAGCTGGCTTACTCCAAAGTCTGGATGTGAACTGACAGATGAAATATGGTCTTAGAGACTGCCAGAGGAGAAAGGGGCTCTGGGAGAGATATCCAGTGTCTGAGGTTGGCCAACAACACTCAGCCAGTCATGGCTTAAAAACTGGGGCTGGGTGAAATCAGCCAGTTATACATTTGGACCAAGTTTGACCTGCTACAGGGCCAAAACCAAAACAACGTCATAAGATATTTTGATACAAGTGCAAAAACAGATTTGGACTCGCTTGATAAAACTGAGCATTAATGGATTTGTTTGATCAAAACAAGATCAGAGAAATAAAAACATCAGTGCAAGGAGGAAAAAGCCCAACTTGTGAAAGCAGCAGGTTTCAAACCCCTCAGTCATACCACATGAGAGGAAACCTCACTAAAAACACAATGACCACTGAGTAAACAAAATACACCAAATCTTAAACTTAAGCATAAACCTTTTAAAAGCACTTTAAAAACAATATATTTAGATTTCCACAACCCAACTGTTGATGCTTTGCAGTTTTGGTCCTCCTAAATAATACAGTAGATACACTGAAACTGCCTTCTCATATTAAAGTAAAGCAAACTGATGAAAGGTGCATTAGGGCCGGGTATGATGCAGGTGAACAGATTGTTAAAAAAAAAAAAAAAAAAAAAAGTGTTCACTTTACTGAACTTAACTGCTTTGACTGAATAAACTCATGTTGAATTAAAAGGATCCCTGGATGAAAAACCTGTTTTGTGCCATTAAGAATTAATCCTCCATCACCACGCTGATCAGTTTTCAAGCAAAAATGGTTTTGACAAATGTGGTTGCCAGACATATTTTAAGTCAGCACATCTAAAAGCATTTTTGACAGGGACATAACTCTTCAAAATCCATCTTTGCTTTTTGAAGTTCAAGTGGTCAAGCTGCTGCAAACCTGTCTGCAGCACACAGCGTGTACATGTCTGGGGGGAGTATGCTGGTTTCCCAAAGGGGGTACTGTATGTAGTAATTAATAAACATTGATAATTTAGTTAGAATTTAATATTTGATTATACTGCAAATATGCTCTACATGCTGCAACTACATTTAAAAAAAAAATAATTTCACATCGATTAAATTTAGCATTACATGAGAAATTATATTGTTCCACTATAAATAAACAGCTGCTTGTAAGGAGAGAAAACGGACACCTGAGGGGTCCAAATATGTTCCAACATCCTATCTGAAACTGAGGTCATCTGACTGTGTAATTAATGGACAGATAATGATAAAGCAATGTCATATCCGTGAACTTCTTGGTATGATGAGATGAGAGGGAAATAAACAAAATACACTGATTAAGTAGTTCTAAACAGAGACTATGATAAAATACAGGTATGCAAGCTTCATGGGTGTTCATGGCTTTTTCTAAATGGGATCGCCACTTGACTCATTCAGCTTCACACGTGATGGGAGCGTGTGCGCATGACAGGCGACAGAGAGCACGGCTGCAGCGGCGAAGAACAATGGGGAGTTTTATAAAAGTTAATGATAAGGTGGTGAGGTGCAAGTTGTGCGGCGAGGACTGTGCTTTGCTCAGACCCACATCTTTTTCTAGGATGCAGGCTCACCTAGAAAAAAAAGCAGCAAGACGTGCTTCATCCTCATATTCAGGATCAGACTGGTTCAAACAGTTGAATCGGGTAACGCATGCATGAACTGGGCCGGTCCAGATTCCAGCTCTGTCCTTCCTGCGGCCAATCAGCGCGCGCCTCATTTACATTATTTAAATGAACATTCATGTCAGTCAAATCCTCGTATGAACTATCACGAGAGAAAGTGGTGGTATGAGCAAAGGGTCAGAATATGCACTTTGTTTGATTTTTTTTATTCTAACAAGTTTTTAGATATTATTTTAAGACATTGTAAGGAGGGTGGACAGATTAAAAGAGCAGGTGATTACTCCTTTAAGTGTCAAAACCAGTTTACCTGGAAACTGAGTCACTGAGTTACTGTTTAAAAGGCAGTATGGAAGATTTTTGTGGCAACTCAGTAAACAGGGACAGTCAGTGAGTTTTTGAGTAAAGCGTATGCAGAAAACCAGCCTGCTAGATTCCCAGCTTCCCCAGCTACGCCTTTAGGACAACGTACACGCAGTAAATCCCGACACTGGAGTCTAGCAGACAACAGTCACACATTTTCCTTCATGTCACAAACGCAAGTAAAACAGATGTCATTGTCTGAACGTCTAACTGCTAGCAGAATGATTGTTAGCCACCTGCTAGATACATCAGACGAGTAGTATTACCCTCGCCAACCAGTCACTAATTAGTCTCACCTATTACCCGTTGACTATCACCTGTCAGTTACTCTTTCTACGATAGTAAGAGTGACTGACTAGCAATGGACAAAACAAGCGAGAGCAGAAATGATTGGTGGATGTTTTTTAAGTCCCATTTTTTTTTCCACAGCTGACGTATAATAATATCTATACATTTAAAGCTTTTAATTAATTATACCCTACAGATCAATGAACCCATTTCATCAAATGTTGGCAAAAGTTATTCAAGGAAACATCTATACAATTTTAACCAACTGTAGAATATTTGTATTTGGAAAAATAAAAGATGCTAAATTCGGTCTGATTCATAAACTTTAGGTTATTCCAAGATCATTATAACATACACCCAAATACAGATACAACTGATTTTGAGTGAGATATGCATGCTTTTCACACAGTTTTTGGACTTTGAGTTACACAGAATATGAATACATTTGATATCCCTCTTTTAAAAAAGAAACTATAATGAACTTTAGTTTGGTCTTCTGTGAATATCAAAAGTGCATCTTTGCTAATAAACATTTATGTGGCGTTTTAACATGCAAAAGCTGTCATCTTTAACTTTCTCTGCCGTTTTGGAGCTCATAAAAAGATATACATATTTTACCGAAATATGTAATATTCTCATGGCTCTTGAATTATTTACTTCAGTTGCTGCCAAGATGTGTTATGTTTAGATCCAACAAGCGTTGATACAACACACACTCATTTTGACATAGCTTTCATTATTCATATTTCATTCTTTATTCCTTGATGACTTCAGAGCTTGTCAGCTCTAATGATTTACTGATAAAAGCTGCCAGAGATTTTGTGTAGGAATACTTTACCTTTCTTGACCCCAATACTAAATAGCACTTGATATTATGCAGACAGTTCATAGAATGCACTTCAAAAAAGACGTAGAAATATGATCAATATTCAGATCTTCCTTTCTTGGAAGTGAATGTTCAAATTTACATCGCATCCAATTGTGCCTTATGTGAATAATGCAACCACTCTTTTTTCCCCGCAATTACAGCACTGTCCATGTCTCTTTGATGCAGACTAATGTTCTTAGAGTGAGTATTGTTCAAAAGCAGTGATTAAATGGTCTGGACTTAAATGCAAAACTCCAATGGTTGGTCCATCAACAGATTGTTTTATTGTACAATAATTCACAGACTGATTGCCAAGAGGGTTTTACATAATACTACTCGCCGTTCACTACAAGAACAAAGCTGAGCCCCTCCTTATGTCTCACTCTTGAATCTGTGGGTGAGCTTGTGATTAATGTGTAATTGACTTGATGAATGGGTTTCCCATTCTGTGAATCCATCAAAACACTGCTTGATTAAGCGTCCTCTGCAACCCTGATTAAAAACCAGCACGATCAGCCTCATTTAAACACAAGCATGGGCCCATCATGTTTCAAAATCTGGTCACACCCACTGATTATCTGCGTGTGATGTAGGGTAATCAATGAACAACATGGCTGGGTATCGAAGGTTTGCATTGTTGTGGGTGTGGGGGATAGTTTGGAGGCTGCCTTGTGGAGAGTCAGCCCAGTTTCAGCAATCAGTCACGCCAACAGAAGTAAAATAGGATAGATGGGGGGAGGAGGAGGAGGCGGAGAGTGGAAGGTGAAGGTTTGAGAGGTGAGAAAAAGATGGAATGGGATTTGCACACCGACAGGCAGATGGATATAGAAAGCAAGACGATGTGGTTAGGAAAGTTTTCTAGAATAAGCAGGGAATGTGCGTGTAGAGATGGACAGGTGATGACAGAAGTGATGATGAAAAGACACTTGGAGGCATGTTGTGAGGTAATACGAACAGTCCAGACACTCCAGACATTTCTGTCCTTGCTTCCTCTTGCGGTCTGGTGATCAGCTGTATCATAACTGTTGTCCATGATGACAAAAAACAGTGGACAAAGAACATCTACATGAAAATGCTGGTGAAAGACTTTTGGGGTTCTGGAAGATGTAGTGATGTCCTTGGATTTTGCTGTTTTCCAATAGATGCAATCAGATCACATAATAAATATCCAGGATATTGGAGACTGGGCAAACAGCTCAGCTCCTTTGCCATGTTGGATCTTTCTAAGCCATCTTTGTGGAACAACTCCAGGGTTGTTATGATAAGGGAGCCCTGTTGCTATAAGGGAGGCCCGGCCCTATAATGTGTGCTGCAACATTGTTCATTGCTGTTTAAACACCCTGGAACTGCCAAGGATCCTCCAGACTTCCATTACATAATTAAGAAAACGATTCTCTTCTCTAGGAAGGAAACAGAAATGCCACCACAGCAATGGAGGGGGGTGGGGGTCTACTTCTGGTGTTTACCTGGGTTCATCTACTATATCCTTTCTATATTGATCCTCTTGATGCTACAGCAGGTACACTCCAGATCTGACCGCCTACGTGGTTTAATCTTGGTAGTTTCAGTTGTGCTTGAAAGTCTACATACCTTTCCATTAAAGAGAAAAAAAAAATCAACTGCCAGAGAAATAAGGTGAAATTGACAAAAGTAATACTTATAAATTTGATGATAATCATGACACTGATTTTGTATTGTGACTTAACAGATTCAGTAATTTTCTGTACCGCTTATCCAATGGACAATTGGATAAGATTGTCTTATCTTATTGTTATTATTATGTCTTATTTTATCCAACAATTCAGGGGGTTGTAGCGCCCAATAATGTAATAATTTACTGAAAGTGATAAAGGAGCCTATCCCAGCTATTAGGTGAGCGGCAGGGTACACCCTGGACAGGTTGCCAGTCTGTTGCAGGGCCAACACAGAGAGAGACAATCACTCACGCTCACATTCATACCTAGGGACATCTTCGAGTAACCACTTAACCCAATATGCATGTCTTTGGTGGGTGGGAGGAAGTTGGACTACCTGGAGAGAACCCACGCATACACGGGGAAAACATGCGACCTCCACACAGGAAGGCCACGATTGGAATTGTTCGAATGCCCCTCCCCAGCCGGGACTCGAACTAGCAACCTTCTTACTGTGCAGCTGCGGTGCCAACCACCACGCCACCGTGGGTGATATTAAAATCAAACAAAATAAAACAAGTAAACAAGCAAGATGGGACTCCGGAACTAAAATGTTATTCAGCAACACTTTGAGGTAATTACTGGTATCAAGCGTTTTCAATAACATTTAGTAATACTTCTGCATCTGTTGGCAGGTATTTTGACCCTATATTCATGAGCAAGGTGCTTTAATGTTAATAATAAAAAAAAATAATAATAATTTTATTATATTATTGACAAAAAAATTCTAAATAAATTTTACTTAATTTTGTACATTTTTATCACTTTTAGTTTCATGTTTTTTTTCTGTTTTTTGTTTTTACTTAATTATAATTTATCTAATTTATAATTAATTTATATAATTTATCAAATTTTTCTTTATCACTTTTTTTTGGTTTATGTTATTTGAATTACCATTGTGAATTTAGCCCTTTCTTTAATGGGAGGGCATGTAAACTTTCAAGTACAGCTGTATATTTTCATTATCCATGTGCACACAATGGCACTTGCCAATCAGGGCAGACATCTTTACAGCGTAGGAGCATGAAGCCGGCAGGTAGGAGTGTTCACACAACCTGGCCCACACAGCCCCCCATTCATGATTCATTGCCCAACTGTCCATCACATGCCCATCAACTGATCCAGCACTGACTGGTCCAGTTGTGATTGCTCACTTAGTCCAAGTCCAAATGCTTCCATCTTATATTCATTCATCTTCTATGAGCTTACATCCTACAACACCATAAGAGGGACCAATCTTCAACATCACCATGTATTTAATTATTTAGAGGTTAAAATGGTATATGCTTAAAACAATGTAAATATAGATCCACAACAGGTTTGGCAAAGTGGAAACAAAGAGGAAACACAGGGGGGGGGGGGAATTAAAAGTTTTTAGGGTTAAACCAAAATAAGTAAATAAAAATAAATCAATAAAAGCTAGATAATAAAATACACAAAAGGAATTAATACAATTAAAATCCATATAAAATAAATTCAAATACAGCAAAACCAAATTTGGGGAAAAAAAAAAAGAAAAATCATAAAAATGAGATAAAATTCAATTAAAAGCTAAGCTAAAAAGGTAGATCCTGAGCCTCTTCTTAAAAACAACAGTCTCTGCAGCCCTGAGTTTCTCTGGCAGGCTGTTCCACAGACAAGGGCCCATAATGGTGGAATGAGGCCTCGCCGTGAGTTTTAGTTCTCACTTTGGGAACAACTAAAAGGCCGGTACCAGAGGACCTCAGGGTCCGCAAGGGTTCATAGTTTAAAAGCAGGTCCGATAAATAAGAAGGCCCCAGACCATTAAGACATTTATAAACCACTAAGAGAACCTTAAAATCAATCGTGAATGCACGGGGAGCCAATGCAGCGATTTTAAAACTGGTGTTGTGTGTTCTTGCCCTCTGGTCCTTGTCAGAACTTGTGCTGCTGAGTTCTGCAATAATTGTAAGCTAGAAACAGACTTTTTTAGGAAGACCAGAGAGCAGGGCATTACAGTAATAAAAACATGCATCACTACCTCCGTGCTGGCAAGAGAGAGAAATGGGCGGACTCTGGCAATGTTTTTAAGATGATAAAAACCTGTCTTTGTGAAATTTCTGACCTGGAATAAAATTCAGCTCAGAGTCAAAAAGAACTGAAATATTAGCTTATTTGAGCTTTGAGACAAAGTTCAAATAAGCTGAGATTCATTTAAATGACCCCCCCCTCGTATATATTATGTTTTATCTCGATGAACCTTGTGTAGCAGCAGGCCTCTGGTTGTTCTACAATTTTCAAGGAGGGTGAATAGTGACTAAAATATTTCCAACATTTATGCTGGATAAAGTCAAATCTAACCAGTGCATCCAATCATATCAAAATCTAACAGCTGGAGCCTGCAAATAATGGAGTTTTGCTCCACGAGCAAAGCATATACAACTGTACACCGCTCGTACAGTATACAGTACTGTAGATAAAGTACGCACAGTAAAAGGGACACGAAATGGGAAAATGGGAGTTTATTTCACAATATTTTTAGAAACTTAAAGACAGTGACTCCACCCCTCCATCAACTGTGATGCTTCTCTGTCACATGCTTTGAAAACAGTGCATAAAGTATAGTAAATAAGAAAGCAGAGCCACTCTGTGACAACGCATGAGAACATTGTAAATGAAGCATCTTTTGCTGCATAAAGAAAACATCATTCCATATTGGATAAAATATCCTGATGACATTTTTTTCATCAGTGTTATAAAGTTCGTTGGTGTATGAAGTCTCATCTTAGCAAAGTTTGTCATACTCATTTAACTGCTCTATTATTTAAAGGATTTTCCAGAAATCACAATATATCTTGTTGTGAAATTCTAGCAACCACATGATCATTATTTTGAGTTAGAATAAGTTAATAAAAACCTGAGGAATTAAATGACAGAAATGTTTAGATGATTATGCTTTCTAGCGTCAGGTAGCTGAAGCCTTTTCCACAATGAAATTAAGATTTGACTCGACCAGATTTTCTGTAATCGATTCCCTTTGTGATCCGTTCAGCCAGTTTAGTTTCCACGGCCGGAAATAATGAAACTCTTGCTTGTCTCTGCATACAAGAGCATTCATTAGTATTAGCAGCAGAAAAACATTTCCCTCTCTCTTCACACCTCCCCCTCAGTAAGCGGTCCTATTTCATAGACCGGCATTAATCATTCTTTTTCCTTGTTTAAATTTCCACCTTTAATCTGCTAAACTACACAACCATTGTTTATTTATTCTTTCGGGTAAAGTCTTTTTTTCTTGGGTCTGTGTCCAGATTCTTGTATTCCAGTTTCTTTGCATCTCAGCTTTTATTCTCATCCAGTTTCCCCTTCATGCCATCTGAACATCAAACACAATCCATTTCCTCTGGAGAGCAGGACTGACCCGTACGAGCAGCTCTTGATCTCTGTCCGAAAATCTGTTTGACAGCTTACAAATTAGCCTGACCCCTGTCAAAAATTTTTTAAAAAAGGCCTTCATGGACCCCTATATTTTATTTTACTTTTTTTTTTTTTTTTAAAGAGACATTGAACATTGGGCTTCCCTCTGATGCCTCATTTTCAACTGTGCAGCTTCTCGCCCACCGGGGCCACCTTTGACCCAGAATGAGAATCTCTGGCAGTTGCGATCAGTCTGTGAAAAAAAGCAAACATGCCATAAAACATAGTTTTGCGTACATTATGCCAGATTTTACCATGTAGTTTGAACCCTCAACAATTCAAGCAGGCACCATTTTGTAAATACAGCAACAATGTAATTCAGTCATTTCACACCACAGATCATCAGTATGGAGTTCTCTTTGCAACATCAACTCTCCACCCACCCCCACTTTCAGTTTCAACAAATGCCTGAACAGCTCCCAACGCACCTCTTCAGGCTTGCAGTGAATGCAAGATTCATAGAGAATTACTATTCAACTCAATAGTGTAAATATTTATCTCTCCATTAACAATTATTCTTGCCTTTGGGGAGGAAAGAAAAACAAATACAAGAGCAAAGGTCACAACCCTACATAGCCAGGTTTTCTTGCAATGTAACCAAAACAGCCGATTATTTGCTCATAAAGCAGGTGCACTTAGTACGAGTATTTAATCATTGATAAGCTTCTTTAAAATAAAAGTTTAATGATTTAATGTTTAGTTTTATAGCATGAAAGCCAAAGTATGGCGATATAATTTAAGCTGATCAAGTTTTTCAAGATTATATATATATATATATATATATATATATATATATATATATATATATATATATATATATATATATATATAAATATAAAAACTTATGTAAAAGCTTGTTTAAAAGTGAAATTAATTATTTCTTCCTGCAAATAAGCATTCTTCAATGACCACCCAAAGCAAGTCTAAATTCCATTATATTTACCTAATTAACAAACTACTTAAAATTCTTAAGAATTTAAACCCCGAACAAAAAAAATAAAATAAAATAAAAATGAAAGGAGCCATTTAATAAATGTGGTCAAAACTGAAATAAGATTGGATAAATGAATACCACAGAAACTGAACTATTCTTGTAAAAAAATAGAACTTTTTTTTTAACATATCTTCAAGTCTTGACAAGATTAAAATTGAACCAAATATTTTTCACATTTGGAAACAAAAACCAGCTGCACCCTAGAGACTAGTAGAAATGTCTATTCAATGCTCAGCTCGAGGTGCAGTGAAATGCCAGATGGCTGCTATTCTGGAAAAAATATTTTACCAATTTGGATAAATATTTAACAGAGGATTTGCATAAAGGTTTTTTTTTTTTTTTTTTTTTTTTTTTTTTTTTTTTTTAAGATTTATTGGCACATAACCAAAATGCATGCATGTTTGTTTGTTTTACTGATATCCTATGCTAGAATTTTATTTACAAGTCAAAAATAAGTATTTGAAGGTTCCAATGAGAAATAGCAGGAGTTACCAAATTTTTCTGGTTCTAACTTCTCTTCATTGGCTCCCTGTTAAATCTATGATGAAACTTAAAATTCAAGCTCTATTATAAATGAACATCTCATCTTCATATTCTTAATGGAGCACTTAGCTCTCAGACTGCAGGTCTACTTGTTGTTCCTAGTCTCCAAGAGTGGAATCAGAAGCAGAGCCTTCACTACCAGGTTTGGGAGGCAGACACGCTCTCTACCTTTAACATCAGGCTTAAAACCTTCCTGATAAAGCTTATAGATGGGGCCATTCCTTATGATGCCACAGGCTTAGATTGCTGAAGGACATCCTATCATGAACTGGGCACTTCCTTTCCCCTTGCATCTCGCTGCTCTTCCTTTTCCATGTCATAACCATTTTTATGACATCATTGGTGTCATTAACATGTATTTCTCTTTTCTCTCAGCAGGTTAAAGCTGCAGTGCCTGTGGTTCCGCTGCCCTGTCCTTTCCAGCACAGTGACAAGGTAGATTGCCAGCCTCCTTGAACAAGATGCTGCTGAAGGATTTACTTTCCTGGGTTTTTTTTTGTTTTTTTTTTTTTAAAGTAGCTTTTCTTTCCACTATCACCCACCACTCCACACATACTCAGGATGGGTGATTGGATGGAAGTCTAGATTCAATCCATTCATTGAATAAACCAACATTGGATAAACTTCTATAAACTGGCTTGTATGACCACTGATTGCATCACATTGAACTGATTCTGACTGTAAAGTGTCCTTTGTTGTGAACTGGTGCAACAAAATTAAAGATGAATCGAAAAAAAAAAAAAAAATCCTCCAATTCAATTCAACCAATCTGTCAAAAAGATGGCAGATTAATTCAGGGTAAGCAGTAGGGTTAGACATGTGGTGCCACATTATTTCAAAGGATTTCATTTATCTCATCAACTTCTCAAGTTTAAATGTCCTTTGCCATAAAAAACAAAAAGATGCAAACAGTTGGGAAAAAAAAAAATTATGGCAAAACTCAGAGCGTGACAGAAAAAATGTGGTATAATAAAACAAAAATGAACCTGCCAGTTTTATGTCCAGCTCAGAACCTGAGCGCAGCGAGGCTCATTCATTGAACATCTTCCTACAGTGATGCAGGTGGAAGGCAGGAAGCCTGAGGCATACATCAACTATACATTTTAGATTGTTGCGATTTGATGCAATTGGGG
This sequence comes from Atherinomorus stipes, assembly GCA_023101725.1. Taxonomy (NCBI): domain Eukaryota; kingdom Metazoa; phylum Chordata; class Actinopteri; order Atheriniformes; family Atherinidae; genus Atherinomorus; species Atherinomorus stipes. The sequence goes on along the minus strand of JALJCO010009523.1, from coordinate 10,659 downwards.
TACTATGTCAGACACTATAAGCATACAACAAAATAAGTTGCTTCACTGGAAGAATTTAAGGTTTTTCTGGGCAAAATTCCACACTTGAATCTTTTTGGGAGCCTGTGCAGCACATTAAAATTCTCCAACAGATGCTCTTTGCTTGGCAGACATGCAATTTGATTCCCTTTGCCAACTTTTTTTTTTTTTTTATGAAATATTTTACATTCAATTACGCAGCTTTTAGTACCAAGTTATGAATCCCAAACTATGTTAGCAAAATTACTGTCTTTATCATTGCACGTTTGTCAGACAGTGGGAAATGAGGTCGCATCCCTGCAATTCAGTATCTGGTCATCATGAGTCACTGAAGGCAATTTTTCACATCAGGGATGAGATTAGTTTAGGACGGTATTAACAGATATGCAAGCTGTTTAGTCCGAGTTTAATTCCATCGTAACTATTGTGATAAGAAATTACATTACATTTTTTGTTACTAGATTAGAAAATGAAAAAAGAATCCATACAGACTTAAACTTTAAATACAACCAGCTTGACATTACTGTACAACTCTATCTCCAAACATTTTCAAAAGTCCAGTTCATTAAATCCATTATATGATTCACATTTGTCGAGTTTACAGTAATTATGTTTATATAAGCCTATTGAAATAGTAACCCAAGGTCATCCATAAATATATTACAGTATGACTTAGTCTCCCATTCTGAGGATACATGAAGCAGGAGAACCACCTCAGCTAGCGCTGTTAAAGGTTGAATATGGAACATTTTTATTAAAAGCTATATTTTTTCAAAAACAATACCTCCACAGGTCGTTTGGGGGTGTACAGAATGAAAGTACAACATTTCCCAGAAAAAATATATTTAGCCTAAAAATAATTATAAAATAAATTTTTACGGGTTCGATAATGGCATTTTATTTACATCTATGAGCCAATACACACTGCCATTGCAGGTTGCCAAATATGATCTCTGTGTGGAAACAATATTTTGGTCATAGTCAGGCTTGTACAGGGGAAAACCGTAGAGACGGCGAGTGAAGCTGCTGCTTCAGAGCCCTGAAGATATTGTTTTCTGTTTCTGAGGAGGAGTGACCTGAGAAGAGCAAAACCTGGAGTAAATTTAGGTGAAGACTTCACTAAATGGACCCACATAAATGTTTTCCATGGAGTAAAACACGGAAATGGCGACTTTTCTCCTGGATCGGTAAGCTAGCTTGTTTGCTAACATGGCTAACGTTAGCTGTCAGTTATAAACTCCTCTGTGTTACTTGTTGGACATGCTGCAGACTGTTGCTCACTTGCGTATCGGCAGTGAGCCTGGCATCCCAGCGGCTGGAGTTGTTTTTCTGCAGTTGCAACTACAACCTAGACACACTTGATGTCGCTGTTCTGTCCGTATTCCATATTCAACCTTTAACCTGGTAGATCATCTTGTTCCAAGATGTGTACTAACTGCATCCAATTAAAAACTATCCTCATTTTTAAAAACATTGGCGAAGCTGTAGAATGGTGGGTGGTGGCTGCTGAAGTCTTCAAGCTGACCAGTTATGGTAAACTGGTTTTAATGAGGGTGTGGCTTCCTTAGCAGAAAATACAAAATGACCAGCAGCATTCCACTAACCATGTGATGGGAATTCAACAATTCCCTATCAAAAAAATATCCATTTTTTAAAAATAGAGCAGTAACTGTCAGTTTTAATCTATTCTACATGAATCATGCACAGAACATACACAAAAAACCTCATTGCCAAGAAGCCCCTGAAAGCATTTACAAGGTTTTCCTAGAAAAGCACCAATAGGTCTGATTGTAAACACATTCCATGTCTCCACACAATCATTAGCACACTAATGCACTGCACAAAGGTGAGTTCGGTGCTCCATGCAGATAATGAATGATGATATTTACCGAACAGAGGCAAATATGGAGCAGTGAGATGAGATGGCTGAGAGGTTGGCAGATGTATGTGTGTGCGGGGCAGGATGGACTAGTTTAGCTCACGGCCATTGCAAACACACGCACAGGGGGAGAGAGCGTGTACTCCTCGACATAACACCTTCTAGGCACATGGAATTGCAAACACACAGACTCCTACACCGCATCTGTCCTCTGCTGGCGAAAGCAGCCCACGAGGTGCTGTAGTGATAAGTGGCTCCAGCAGCAATTCACCTTAACTGACAGAGGCAACAAGGAAAGTGCTCGTGAATGCGCATCATTATCTGCATGCCAGCAACGTGTCCTCTTGAGGCTTAAAGTCTGATCAGTTTTGCATGCATGTTTAAAAATTCACATGCCATCATTCCAATGTTGCTGATGAAACATGCGATCGGACTATTTGCTTTTTTTCATCCATGAGTCTGTGTGTGCATCTAGTCAGATGTGTTCACAAGACATTTGTATGTTGCAGCAGGTCATTAGTGCATGCCCTCCAGGGATTTTTTTTTTTTTTTTGGCCTAGTAGCAAAGCACTGAAATCCTTGAGCGAAGAGTTGTTCAGCATTTCAACAGGAATGAAGGACACAGCTGTGAGAGAGAGCAGTTTAGCTCAGTTTACTGCAACGTTCAGGCTGACGGACTGCCAGCTTGTCTGTGCGCACATGTACATGCACCATGGCAACTGAAGAGTAGCAGCACTTACACTCTTGAATCAGCGCTTCCGCTGTTCGTGTGAAAAAGAGGGGTCATTTGGTTGTGTGGGGACTGTTGTAAAATTAGTTTTTAATAGTATTTATGCCTGTGAATATTTAATGCATCTTTGAGGGAGAGCATGATCCTTTTGTGGACCGATGTCATGAACCCATATTTTTCACTCAATGTGATTCTATAGAAACACTTTCAAGTGCACATTTTCCATATTTTGTTGCACAAGGGTTCATTTGCTTTTTCTCCTGCACCATTTTATACTTTTTAAAAGTTCATTTTCAGAAATCTTGCAAAGGTTATTTATTTGCCCATTCCTGCCATGTAACAGTGTGAGCAGAGCAAAAGCTATGGGTGGCTTGGTTTTTAATTTATACGTTTTGTAAACATTGTTACTTGGACCTTGAAAATTGTCACTTCTATTCAGCCTTTTTGGTAGGATTTTACATTATGGCTCTTGTAATATTTCACCTTTTCCCTACATTTATTTTTGTTGTTGAATGATACTGAAAATAGGAGCTAAGGAACAGTGATTTTTTTTTTCTTTTAAGGGTAGGGGACGCTTTATTTTACAATTAGTTTTAATAAGTACAATCAAAATATATATTACAGCAACTACATTGTTATGTCCATATTTGAGTCACTTAAGAACACAATTTCAACAGATATCCTCCTTCCCTGATACACATTTCAGCCTGTTTATACAAGTAATCTTGACACAAACTCATTCCCAAAAGAAATTTAACACCTGTTCAAAAGAGACGTTGTCATGTGTTCTCAAAAAAAAGTGTAGGGTTATTATCCCACTCAAAAACTGAAATGTAATACATGTCTTATATTCAAATGAGCATTGTGCCAGTGAATAACTTCATTGTCAAACTGTGGATGTCTTATGCCACCCATGCATTAAAAGCCTGCTCACATTTATATATATATAAAAAAAAAAAAAATTACTGCTTTTTTTTTTTGCCACTGACCCTTTCGTTACAGCATCACAATTCAAGAGACTGGAATAAGATTCCCCCCCCCCCCCCCCCCATGCAATTAATTTCCATCATACTCTAACCATAAAAGTTTGAAAATGACAAACACAAATACAGATCTGGGCATGAAAAAGTTCCCCTTTCAGCCGACTGCCAGCCACTTGCCAGCAACTTGTCTGCTAATTCAATCACACAGAGAAACGCCTGTGTGCCCAGGGGGAAACGATTTCAGAGCATGAATGAATGCCCAGAAAAAGGACGTTTCCACACGCCAAGTTTGAACACCGTGCGTGATGGCGTATTTGCGGGACAAGTCGTTCAGCCAGTGATAGTGCAGTAATGGTGCACTATTAGTGCACCATTAGTACTGGCAGAAAAAGGAGTCAGACTCTAAGTACCTGAATACTGTATGAAAGGATCGTTCACCGTAACTCAGCCTTGTCATAAAATAGCAGGCGCTACGAGTTAGCGCTACTGTTAGCACCGGCATACAATGACCGAGGCTTCGGTGGGCGGGACCAGAAGGCACGCTTACTTCTGTTGTCATGGTGCTCTGGTGGAGAGGAGGTGGAGTGAGAGTTACCTGGAGACATTATTATAACCTCTCCTGAGGAGGAGACGGAGCTGCAGGGAGATTTTCTGTTAGTTCGGTGGGCACATTCCTGCAGAAATTAAATAATCCACAAGTTTTTCCAGTGGGGAGGACAAAAAGATTGCTGTTGTCCTTCGTACACCAGGTACAGAGAAGTTCTGATGCAAAAGGAAAGCCATGATGTCGGTTTGTTGTCGTAGGTCTCGGAGGGAGGGACTTGGACAGTGTAGTTCGGGGGAGGGAGGTAATTGGCTGGAATTCATGGAGTCACAAGCTGCGCGAGGAGTAAAATAGGCCGAACTACCAATCAGCCCATTTGTGAATGCAAACTTCGCCATGTAGGCAGACACACCCAGGGAAAAAGGAAATGTGAATCTATAATTTATCCCCTTAGGGGAAAGGCAGGCTGGGGGAACTAAGATATATGATCAAACACCTAAAAAAACACAAATTTCATGCCAGGGGCACTTTAACAATTGAGATGGGGGGAGCACACTGTCCAGTAAAACTCCTCAGATTTACTATAGATTTAGTTTCTAGTCGGACTGTGAAAATCGTTTAGTGTAAGCCCAGCATTAGATGTTTTAAAAGTATATTTGTTCATTGGTAAAACCTGTATGCCTGCACCAATTTGTCATTTCCTCCTATACAGTAAAACTTCACTCTGTGTGTGTCTAAATTGTCTCATTTCCCCTTCTCATTTCACACTTCAGTCGCCGTCTGTGTCCATTGCTGTCAGACTTTCCGTTATTGTCATTCTTCCTGCCTTTCCCTCCTGTTTCATCTGTCATTTTTACCCAAATGCATCACCTATACTACCCCTAGATCCTGGATTTTTCAAATTGCCATCAACTCCCCTTAGCTCATCTTCCCCTCCATGCCTGTTTTGTCTCCCAAAGTCATCCTAATTAGTGTTTAAAGCTCCCGCTTCCCCACGGCGAGGTCGTCTGTGCCCGTAAGCCACCGCTGCCTCGTCTTCGCCCTGCCAACTCTAATGAAATGGCTCTATCTGCTGCCATCAGTGCTTACGTGTGTTTTGCTTGTGTGTGTGTGAAAGACGGGGAGAAAAGAGAGACCACTCACACATCATTAACAGTATTACCTCAATTACACAGTGTGACAATGAGAACAAGCTGGGAGAGATGGCGTGCACGTGAGAGGTGGGAGTAAGGAGGAATTGACAGGAAAAAAGGAAGCGGTCTCCCCTAGAATCAGTGAAATCAGCAGTCGAATTGTAGCCTGCCAGGAGACCTTTTTTGTTTTTACCTTTCACTACATTCACTTCAGCTCTCCTTTTCTGAAAATATTCTTTTCACCAAACATCCAGATGTTATTGAATTGACACTTCACTTTGACAGAGATAGAAGTAAAGAAAGGGGTATTTCTGGAATGGACCCCGCATGCAATCATACCAATCTAATATTTTCCTGTCATCCTCTTTGCATGGCAGTGCTTTCTCCTGCCTCTGCAACAATAGTAACTAGATTTGACTCCTGTCATGATTTCTTGGCCCCAGTTCCTCCATCTTTTTAGAAGAGAGATAGAAGAAAAAAGAAAAATCCCCATCTTTTATTTATCACCGAATTTCCTCTGGGAACAGGAATAAAAAACAACAGAGGTAGCAAAAGGGGACATGATGGACGCGGAGGGGACGTAGGCGGCGGGAGAAATGGTTTCAGATCAATATTGTGAATCTACAGGGATTTGAAATGGGGCCTAGAGACAGTTTAGGAGCAGCACATCCGCTGCCGATTGTGTGTCTCACCTAAGGGGCGAGGCCCGGCACGGCAGCTCGACCACCACACTCAACAAATCAATAATCTTGCATTCTGTGGTGTGTGTGTGTGGGTGTGTGTGTGTGTGTGGGCGTGTGTGTTTGCCCCACAAACCCAAAGTCCATTGACAGAGTGCGCTTGTTTGGTGTTTGGTTTGAAAATTGTGCAAACAGAGAGGTTGTTATGGGAGCTGGCAAGTAAATGCAGCAGGAAATGTCCAGCTCATGTGAGGTTTTCATGCTTTATTGGATCATTATATTTCTGGAAAACAGAGTGGAAGGACCACAATTTTAAAAAGAAAACTAAAAAGCTAAATGCCTAAGTCTTAAAATTCATCATTTCTTTAAATGAAATTGATAGATTTAAGTAGAATTGTCAAATTAGATGCTAATAAGCGGCACTGAACGTCATTTAGCTGGATTAAAATGAGTTATACTGCATGCTGAACTTGTATAGATGCCAATTAAGGTCTCAAAACAATAGCTGCGCTTACGTTGAGCAGTTTTTATCCAATCGAATGCCGATCAGAATAAAGATGCATCATGTAAACATATCATCTGATCTGATCGGCTGATTTTTTTAATCCGATCAATAAGCGGTTTAAACTTTTTTTACAATCAGATCAGCAGGGAAACTGGCCATTCAGATTGTAATAAACCTGTTCAAGTAAATACAACTTATCGAATCACTTTTTTCAGTGCCCATGTTTACACGTCAGCTGGAATCTCTGATCGGAAAGATTTCAATCAGATGGAATTATCTGTCCATACAAACTTAGATAATGAAAGTGTCAAGACACTTTTTTCCTTCCTTTCATCTCCTACCAAACCCAAATGGAAAATCTAAAAATTAACCACTATCGATTTTCTGGAATTGTGTACACATCAACTCAGTCCTCACACAGCAGCGCTCCACTCTGCCAGCAGCATTCATAGTAGGAAACATGCACCTCTGCTCTATAAACCACACTGAAAATTAATTCTCACTCCGCTTATTGCCATCATATGTTTTAGATTTAGTTCTTATATAATTTTCATATTTGCATTGTCATGATGTAACGGGAAGGTTAGCTCTTACAGAATTCAAGAAGACATCATTCAGCAGAGCTGATTGGTTGTTGAGGCCATCATCCCCCTGACTTCATATTCAGTGACATTTCTAGTCTCATTTCTTCCACAGCATGGAGGTCAGTCTGATTTCCTGAAATGATCAATGTGAACAGGCACTGTAAATACTTTACTAAACAGTCATACTGGCCTGTATGCTTGATTTTTTTCCTCAAAGTGCACCAAAATGATGCTTTTAAGTATGAACGGGTTTGTGTCGTCCTCACCTTTTTCACTCCTGACCCGTCATGTCTGCATTTCCATAATTATATATTAGATTCCTAACATAAAATACAATAGGTTACTTGCTTGTAAAGTGTTTGTTTGGGCCAGCTGACAAGGTATACATGCAGGTGCGCACCACCTGTGCCTCAATTTGAACCAGGAATAGCCCTGCTAATATGTATGAAACGATGTAAGGAAATATTGCATTCTCCATTTAACGTGGCAATAAAATGGGTTCAAAAAGCAGATTTAACTTCAATGTCATAAACTTGGGGGGTGTTTTCTCCATTTTTATATGGTTTGTGTCACAAAGTACCTGGACCAATGGACTGGTTTAGATCGGGTGGTAGTGAAGTTGACTTAACTGGATACTTGCCAAAGTGGATCAAAATGTATTAAACTGAAAGATGACTTCAGTTAGAAATTAGCAAACAAAATGGAAAATTGGAAGAAGAAACTTTTCTAGCTGCATCATTAACCTTAAAACTACAAATACAGATATCACCATTAAATAGTTGCAGTTGACAAATGATCACTGCTCCATTTCCATGGCAAGGCAAGGCAAGTTTATTTGTATAGCACATTTCATGTACAGAACAATTCAAAGTGCTTTACATAAAACATTATAAGCAAAAGGGAGAGAAAAAAAAAAAACAATTAGAAGCATGATTCAAAATTAAAAGCATTTAAGATTAAAAAGAGAGAATACAGAGACGTGCGGATTTTAACTTTTTGAATAAAATCTACGTAAAAGCAGCTGAGAACAGGTGGGTCTTCAGCCTGGATTTAAATAAACTAAGTGTTTCAGCTGATCTGAGACTTTCTGGAGTTTGTTCCAGACATGTGGAGCATAGAAGCTGAACGCAGCTTCTCCATGTCTGGTTCTGACTCTGGGAACTGATAAAAGGCCGGATCCAGATGACCTGAGGGGTCTAGTAGGTTCATACTGGGTCAAGAGGTCACTGATGTATTTTGGGCCTGAACCATTCAAAGCTTTATAGACCAGCAGCAGAACTTTAAAGTCTATTCTCTGATGGACCGGCAGCCAGTGTAAAGACCTGAGAACTGGACTGATGTGGTCCACTTTTCTGGTCTTTGTGAGATCTCGGGCAGCAGAGTTCTGAATGAGCTGCAGCTGTTTAACTGATTTTTTAGGTAGACCAGTAAAGACGCTGTTACAGTAGTCAAGCCGACTGAAGATGAATGCATGGACTAGTTTTTCCAGATTTTCCTGAGACATCAGATCTTTTATCCTTGAGATGTTCTTCAGGTGATAGTAGGCTGATTTAGTGATCGCTTTGATGTGTTTTTCAAAGTTTAGGTCTGAGTCCATCACTACACCCAGATTTCTGGCCTGATTGGTGGTTTTTATGTGGATGGACTGAAGTTCTGTGACAACCTGCTGTCGTTTCTCTTTGGCTCCAAAAACAATCACCTCAGTTTTGTTTTTGTTCAGCTGAAGAAAGTTGAGGCACATCCAGTCATTAATCTCCTCAATACATTTACCAAGAGCCTGTACAGGGCCCCGGTCTCCTGGTGATACTGTAATATATAGCTGTGTGTCATCTGCGTAGCTATGGTAACTAATATTGTTGTTCTTTATAACCTGAGCCAGTGGGAGCATGTAGATGTTAAACAGAAGAGGCCCCAGGATAGAGCCCTGGGGAACTCCACAGGTCATTTTTGTCTGCTCAGATGTAAAATTGCCTACTGACACAAAGTACTTCCTGTTCTCCAAGTATGTTTTGAACCAGTTTAGTACAGAACTAGAGAGACCCACCCACTTCTCCAGTCGTTGGAGTAATATGATGTGGTCAACCGTATCAAATGCAGCGCTGAGATCCAGTAAAACCAACACTGACATTTTTCCAGTGTCAGTATTCAGACATATGTCATTCATGACTTTGGTCAGAGCAGTCTCGGTGCTGTGGTGCTGTCTAAAACCTGATTGGAAGACATAACGGTTGTTTTCTCTTAAAAAGTCATTTAGCTGGTGAAAGGCTGCTTTTTTAATGATCTTACTTAAAAATGGAAGATTGGAGATCGGCCTGTAGCTGCTCATCTGTGTCTTGTCTAGATTATCCTTTTTTAGCAGAGGTTTGATCACAGCTGTTTTCAGTGACTCTGGGAAAACACCTGACGTTAGAGAGGAGTTCACAATCTGAAGCAGATCTGACTCCAAGGTCTTTGAGACCTTTTTAAAAAACCAGTGGGCAGGATGTCCAAACAGCAAGAGGAGGAGTTCAGTTGATGCAAGATATCCTCCAGTTCTTTGCTAGTAATGGGATAAAACTGTGTCATGGTGTTTAGACTTGGTGGACATGATACAAGACCTGAACCTGCTGTTGTTGAACCAACAGCTTGTCTAATAATTTGGATTTTGTCTGTGAAAAATTTGGCAAAGTCATTACAGGCTTTGGTGGAATAAAATTCAGGTGCTACTGACACAGGAGGGTTTGTTAGCCTGTCGACTGTAGCAAATAAGGCCCGAGCATTATGACCGTTTTTAGTGATGATGTCAGAAAAATACGAATTCCTTGCATTCCTCAGCTGTAAATTATAAAAGTGAAGTTTCTCTTTATGTCATAATGAACCTGTAGTTTTGTTTTTCTCCATCTGCGCTCAGCTTTCCGACACTCTCTCTTTCCAGTTTTCACCAGTGTGGAATTTCTCCATGGAGACTTTTTCTTTCCAGAGATAACCTTCACCTTAATAGGAGCAATAGAATCCATGACACTCAGCATGTTAGCATTAAAGTTAGTGACCAGCTCATTGACTGAAGCCCCTGACAGGGCAGGTGTTAGAGAGAAGACCTGGTTAAAAATCTCACTGGTATTTTCAATTATACACCGTTTTGTTATCACCTCCTTTGAGACATTTGTGTGCACTGAGATGGTACTCTCAAAGAAAACACAGCAGTGATCCGACAGCCCCACATCACACACCGTGACCTTAGAAATGTCCAGACCCTTCGAGATCAGCAGATCTAAGGTGTGTCCTCTATTGTGTGTGGGCTCTGTGACATGCTGGGTCAACCCGAAGTTGTCCAGAGTGTTAATCAGGTCTTTAGTCCCTTTGTCCTGATGACAATCATAATGGATGTTAAAATCACCAGTGATAACAAGATGGTCAAAGTCCGCACAGATCACAGACAACAGTTCAGTAAAATCATCATTAAAATCTGCACAGTATTTGGGCGGCCGATAAATATTTAAAAACATGACTCTGGATGAGGCCGTCAGCTGTAAAGCCACGTATTCAAAAGAAGGGAAATCCTCAAGAGATAACTGTTTACACTGGAATGAGTCCCTAAATAAGAACACTGACCCGTCATGGTTT
>JALJCO010009518.1:0-302877 GCA_023101725.1 Atherinomorus stipes | reverse complement strand
TACTACAACAAAAACTAATATACACTATCTACAAACAATAACACATCTAGACAAACTGAATACCCCATCTAGACCAAACTGAACACTACACCATCTGAGACCAAACTAATACTACACCTCTGACCAAACTAATACTACACTAGTCTCAGACCAAACTAATACCACATCTAGACCAAACTGAATACTACACAGTCTCAACCAAACTAATACTACACGTCTCAGACAAACTGAATACTACACCAGTCGAGACAAACTGAATACTACACAAGTCTGAGACCAAACTGAATACTACACTAGTCTGAGACAAACTAATACTACACTATCTGAGACCAAACTAATACTACAATCTGAGACAAACTGAATACTACACTTCTAGACAAACTGAATACTCACCATCTGAGACAAACTGAATACTACACCATCTCAGACCAAACTGAATACTACACATCTAACCAAACTGAATACTACACTATCTCAGACCAAACTGAATACTACACATCTGAGATCAAACTGAATACTACACCGTCTGAACCAAACTGAATACTACACAGTCTGAGACCAAACTGAATACTACACTAGTCTGAGACAAACTGAATACTACACTAGTCTGAGACCAAACTGAATATACACCAGTCTGAGACCAAACTGAATACTACACAGTCTGAGACCAAACTGAATACTACACAGTCTGAGACCAAACTGAATACTACACCAGTCTGAGACCAAACTGAACACTACACCAGTCTGAGACCAAACTGAATACTACACTAGTCTGAGACCAAACTGAATACTACACCAGTCTGTGACCAAATTGAATACTACACTAGTCTGAGACCAAACTGAATACTACATAAGTCTGAGACCAAACTGACTACTACACTAGTCTGAGACCAAACTGAAGACTACACCAGTCTGAGACCAAACTGAATACTACACTAGTCTCAGACCAAACTGAATACTACACTAGTCTGAGACCAAACTGAATACTACACCAGTCTGAGACCAAACTGAATACTACACTAGTCTGAGACCAAACTGAATACTACACCAGTCTGAGACCAAACTGAATACTACACCAGTCTGAGACCAAACTGAATACTACACCAGTCTGAGACCAAACTGAATACTACACTAGTCTGAGACCAAACTGAATACTACACCAGTCTGAGACCAAACTGAATACTACACCAGTCTGAGACCAAACTGAATACTACACCAGTCTGAGACCAAACTGAACACTACACCAGTCTGAGACCAAACTGAATACTACACTAGTCTGAGACCAAACTGAACACTACACCAGTCTGAGACCAAACTGAATACTACACCAGTCTGAGACCAAACTGAATACTACACCAGTCTGAGACCAAACTGAATACTACACCAGTCTGAGACCAAACTGAATACTACACCAGTCTGAGACCAAACTGAATACTACACTAGTCTGAGACCAAACTGAATACTACACTAGTCTGAGACCAAACTGAATACTACACTAGTCTGAGACCAAACTGAACACTACACCAGTCTGAGACCAAACTGAATACTACACCAGTCTGAGACCAAACTGAATACTACACCAGTCTGAGACCAAACTGAATACTACACTAGTCTGAGACCAAACTGAGCACTACACCAGTCTGAGACCAAACTGAATACTACACTAGTCTGAGACCAAACTGAATACTACACTAGTCTGAGACCAAACTGAATACTACACCAGTCTGAGACCAAACTGAATACTACACTAGTCTGAGACCAAACTGAACACTACACTGGTCTGAGACCAAACTGAATACTACACCAGTCTGAGACCAAACTGAACACTACACTAGTCTGAGACCAAACTGAATACTACACAAGTCTGAGACCAAACTGAATACTACACCAGTCTGAGACCAAACTGAACACTACACCAGTCTGAGACCAAACTGAACACTACACCAGTCTGAGACCAAACTGAATACTACACCAGTCTGAGACCAAACTGAATACTACACCAGTCTGAGACCAAACTGAATACTACATTAGTCTGAGACCAAACTGAATACTACACTAGTCTGAGACCAAACTGAACACTACACCAGTCTGAGACCAAACTGAACACTACACCAGTCTGAGACCAAACTGAACACTACACCAGTCTGAGACCAAACTGAATACTACATCAGTCTGAGACCAAACTGAACACTACATCAGTCTGAGACCAAACTGAATACTACACCAGTCTGAGACCAAACTGAATACTACACCAGTCTGAGACCAAACTAAATACTACACTAGTCTGAGACCAAACTGAATACTACACCAGTCTGAGACCAAACTGAATACTACACCAGTCTGAGACCAAAGTGAATGCTACACCAGTCTGAGACCAAACTGAATACTACGCCAGTCTGAGACCAAACGGAATACGACACTAGTCTGAGAACAAAATGAACACTACACGAGTCTTTGACGAAACTGAATACTACATCAGTCTGAGACGAAACTGAATACTACACCAGTCTGAGACCAAAGTGAATACTACACCAGTCTGAGACCAAACTGAATACTACACTAGTCTGAGACCAAACTGAATACTACACTAGTCTGAGACCAAACTGAACACTACACTAGTCTGAGACCAAACTGAATACTACACCAGTCTGAGACCAAACTGAACACTACACAAGTCTGAGACCAAACTGAACACTACACCAGTCTGAGACCAAACTGAATACTACACTAGTCTGAGACCAAACTGAATACTACACTAGTCTGAGACCAAACTGAATACTACACCAGTCTGAGACCAAACTGAACACTACACCGGTCTCAGACCAAACTGAATACTACACTAGTCTGAGACCAAACTGAATACTACACCAGTCTGAGACCAAACTGAATACTACACTAGTCTGAGACCAAACTGAATACTACACCAGTCTGAGACCAAACTGAATACTACACCAGTCTGAGACCAAACTGAATACTACACCAGTCTGAGACCAAACTGAATACTACACAAGTCTGAGACCAAACTGAATACTACACCAGTCTGAGACCAAACTGAATACTACACCAGTCTGAGACCAAACTGAATACTACACCAGTCTGAGACCAAACTGAATACTACACTAGTCTGAGACCAAACTGAATACTACACCAGTCTGAGACCAAACTGAATACTACACTAGTCTGAGACCAAACTGAATACTACACTAGTCTGAGACCAAACTGAATACTACACCAGTCTGAGACCAAACTGAATACTACACCAGTCTGAGACCAAACTGAACACTACACTAGTCTGAGACCAAACTGAATACTACACCAGTCTGAGACCAAACTGAATACTACACCAGTCTGAGACCAAACTGAATACTACACCAGTCTGAGACCAAACTGAATACTACACCAGTCTGAGACCAAACTGAATACTACACCAGTCTGAGACCAAACTGAATACTACACTAGTCTGAGACCAAACTGAATACTACACCAGTCTGAGACCAAACTGAATACTACACCAGTCTGAGACCAAACTGAACACTACACTAGTCTGAGACCAAACTGAATACTACACCAGTCTGAGACCAAACTGAATACTACACCAGTCTGAGACCAAACTGAACACTACACCAGTCTGAGACCAAACTGAATACTACACTAGTCTGAGACCAAACTGAATACTACACTAGTCTGAGACCAAACTGAATACTACACCAGTCTGAGACCAAACTGAATACTACACTAGTCTGAGACCAAACTGAATACTACACCAGTCTGAGACCAAACTGAATACTACACCGGTCTCAGACCAAACTGAATACTACACTAGTCTGAGACCAAACTGAATACTACACTAGTCTGAGACCAAACTGAATACTACACCAGTCTGAGACCAAACTGAATACTACACCAGTCTGAGACCAAACTGAATACTACACTAGTCTGAGACCAAACTGAATACTACACCAGTCTGAGACCAAACTGAATACTACACTAGTCTGAGACCAAACTGAACACTACACTAGTCTGAGACCAAACTGAATACTACACCAGTCTGAGACCAAACTGAATACTACACCAGTCTGAGACCAAACTGAATACTACACTAGTCTGAGACCAAACTGAATACTACACCAGTCTGAGACCAAACTGAATACTACACAAGTCTGAGACCAAACTGAATACTACACAAGTCTGAGACCAAACTGAATACTACACCAGTCTTAAACCAAACTGAACACTACACCGGTCTGAGACCAAACTGAATACTACACTAGTCTGAGACCAAACTGAATACTACACTAGTCTGAGACCAAACTGAATACTACACCAGTCTGAGACCAAACTGAATACTACACTAGTCTGAGACCAAACTGAATACTACACCAGTCTGAGACCAAACTGAATACTACACCAGTCTGAGACCAAACTGAACACTACACCAGTCTGAGACCAAACTGAATACTACACCAGTCTGAGACCAAACTGAATACTACATCAGTCTGAGACCAAACTGAACACTACATACATCTGAGACCAAACTGAACACTACATAAGTCTGAGACCAAACTGAATACTACACCAGTCTGAGACCAAACTGAACACTACATAAGTCTGAGACCAAACTGAACACTACACCGGTCTGAGACCAAACTGAATACTACACTAGTCTGAGACCAAACTGAACACTACACTAGTCTGAGACCAAACTGAATACTACACCAGTCTGAGACCAAACTGAACACTACACTGGTCTGACACCAAACTGAACACTACACTGGTCTGAGACCAAACTGAATACTACATCAGTCTGAGACCAAACTGAATACTACACCAGTCTGAGACCAAACTGAATACTACACTGGTCTGAGACCAAACTGAATACTACACCAGTCTGAAACCAAACTGAATACTATACCGGTCTCAGACCAAAATGAATACTACATCAGTCTGAGACCAAACTGAACACTACATAAGTCTGAGACCAAACTGAATACTACACCAGTCTGAGACCAAACTGAACACTACATAAGTCTGAGACCAAACTGAACACTACACCAGTCTGAAACCAAACCGAACACTACATAAGTCTGAGACCAAACTGAATACTACATCAGTCTGAGACCAAACTGAATACTACATACATCTGAGACCAAACTGAACACTACATAAGTCTGAGACCAAACTGAATATTACACCAGTCTGAAACCAAACCGAACACTACATAAGTCTGAGACCAAACTGAATACTACATCAGTCTGAGACCAAACTGAACACTACATACATCTGAGACCAAACTGAACACTACATAAGTCTGAGACCAAACTGAATACTACACCGGTCTGAGACCAAACTGAACACTACATAAGTCTGAGACCAAACTGAACACTACACCGGTCTGAGACCAAACTGAATACTTCATTGGTCTGAGACCAAACTGAACACTACACTGGTCTGAGACCAAACTGAATATTACACCAGTCTGAGACCAAACTGAACACTACAATGGTCTGACACCAAACTGAACACTACACTGGTCTGAGACCAAACTGAATACTACATCGGTCTTAGACCAAACTGAATACTACACCAGTCTGAGAGCAAACTGAACACTACACTGGTCTGAGACCAAACTGAACACTACACTGGTCTGAGACCAAACTGAATACTACAGTGGTCTGAGACCAAACTGAATACTACACTAGTCTGAGACCAAACTGACTACTACACCAGTCTGAGACCAAACTGAACACTACACCAGTCTTAAACCAAAGTGAACACTACAACAGTCTGAGACCAAACTGAATACTACATAAGTCTGAGACCAAACTGAACACTACACAAGTCTGAGACCAAACTGAATACTACACCAGTCTGAGACCAAACTGAACACTGCACCAGTCTGAGACCAAACTGAACACTACACCAGTCTGAGACCAAACTGAACACTACATCGGTCTCAGACCAAAGTGAATACTACACTAGTCTGAGACCAAACTGAATACTACACTAGTCTGAGACCAAACTGAATACTACATAAGTCTGAGACCAAACTGACTACTACACTAGTCTGAGACAAAACTGAATACTACACAAGTCTGAGACCAGACTGAATACTAGACCAGTCTTAAACCAAACTGAACACTCCACCGGTCTCAGACCAAACTTAATACTACATCAGTCTGAGACCAAACTGAACACTACATAAGTCTGAGACCAAACTGAACACTACACCAGTCTGAGACCAAACTGAATACTACACTGGTCTGAGACCAAACTGAACACTACACTGGTCTGAGACCAAACTGAATATTACACAAGTCTGAGACCAAACTGAACACTACACTAGTCTGAGACCAAACTGAACACTACACTGGTCTGAGACCAAACTGAATACTACACCGGTCTTAGACCAAACTGAATACTACACCAGTCTGAGAGCAAACTGAACACTACACAGGTCTGAGACGAAACTGAATACTACACCGGTCTGAGACCAAACTGAAAACTACACCAGTCTGAGACAAAACTGAACACTACACTGGTCTTAGACCAAACTGAATACTACACTTGTCTGAGACCAAACTGAATACTACACCGGTCTGAGACCAAACTGAACACTACACTAGTCTGAGACCAAACTGAATACTACAGTGGTCTGAGACCAAACTGAATACTACACCGGTCTGAGACCAAACTAAACACTAAACCAGTCTGAGACCAAACTGAATACTACACTAGTATGAGACCAAACTGAATGCTACACTGGTCTCAGACCAAACTGAATACTACACCAGTCTGAAACCAAACTGAACACTACACCGGTCTCAGACCAAACTGAATACTACACCAGTCTGAGATTAAACTGAATACTACACCGGTCTCAGACCAAACTGAATACTACACTAGTCTGAGACCAAACTGAATACTACACTAGTCTGAGACCAAACTGAACACTGCACCAGTCTGAGACAAAACTGAACACTACACCAGTCTGAGACCAAACTGAACACTACACCAGTCTGAGACCAAACTGAATACTACACCAGTCTGAGACCAAACTGACTACTACACGAGTCTGAGACCAAACTGAATACTACACCAGTCTGAGACCAAACTGAACACTACACCAGTCTGAGACCAAACTGAACACTACACCAGTCTGAGACCAAACTGAACACTACACCGGTCTCAGACCAAACTGAATACTAGACTAGTCTGAGACCAAACTGAATACTACATAAGTCTGAGACCAAACTGACTACTACACTAGTGTGAGACAAAACTGAATACTACACAAGTCTGAGACCAGACTGAATACTAAACCAGTCTTAAACCAAACTGAACACTCCACCGGTCTCAGACCAAACTTAATACTACACTAGTCTGAGACCAAACTGAATACTACACTAGTCTGAGACCAAACTGAACACTGCACCAGTCTGAGACCAAACTGAACACTACACCAGTCTGAGACCAAACTGAACACTACACCAGTCTGAGACCAAACTGAATACTACACCAGTCTGAGACCAAACTGACTACTACACTAGTCTGAGACCAAACTGAATACTACACCAGTCTGAGACCAAACTGAACACTACACTGGTCTGAGACCAAACTGAACACTACACTGGTCTGAGACCAAACTGAATACTACACCGGTCTGAGACCAAACTGAATACTACACCAGTCTGAGAGCAAACTGAACACTACACTGGTCTGAGACCAAACTGAACACTACACTGGTCTCAGACCAAACTGAATACTACAGTGGTCTGAGACCAAACTGAATACTACACAAGTCTGAGACCAAACTGAACACTACACCAGTCTGAAACCAAAGTGAACACTACACCAGTCTGAGACCAAACTGAACACTGCACCAGTCTGAGACCAAACTGAACACTACACCAGTCTGAGATCAAACTGAATACTACACCGGTCTCAGACCAAACTGAATACTACACTAGTCTGAGACCAAACTGAATACTACACTAGTCTGAGACCAAACTGAACACTGCACCAGTCTTAGACCAAACTGAACACTACACCAGTCTGAAACCAAACCGAACACTACATAAGTCTGAGACCAAACTGAATACTACATCAGTCTGAGACCAAACTGAACACTACATACATCTGAGACCAAACTGAACACTACATAAGTCTGAGACCAAACTGAATACTACACCGGTCTGAGACCAAACTGAACACTACATAAGTCTGAGACCAAACTGAACACTACACCGGTCTGAGACCAAACTGAATACTTCATTGGTCTGAGACCAAACTGAACACTACACTGGTCTGAGACCAAACTGAATATTACACCAGTCTGAGACCAAACTGAACACTACAATGGTCTGACACCAAACTGAACACTACACTGGTCTGAGACCAAACTGAATACTACATCGGTCTTAGACCAAACTGAATACTACACCAGTCTGAGAGCAAACTGAACACTACACTGGTCTGAGACCAAACTGAATACTACACTAGTCTGAGACCAAACTGAATACTACACCGGTCTGAGACCAAACTGAATACTACATCAGTCTGAGACCAAACTGAATACTACACCAGTCTGAGACCAAACTGAATACTACACCAGTCTGAGACCAAACTGAACACTACATCAGTCTGAGACCAAACTGAATACTACACCAGTCTGAGACCAAACTGAATACTACACCAGTCTGAGACCAAACTGAATACTACACCAGTCTGAGACCAAACTGAACACTACATAAGTCTGAGACCAAACTGAATACTACACCAGTCTGAGACCAAACTGAATACTACACCAGTCTGAGACCAAACTGAATACTACACCAGTCTGAGACCAAACTGAATACTACACTAGTCTGAGACCAAACTGAATACTACACCAGTCTGAGACCAAACTGAATACTACACTAGTCTGAGACCAAACTGAATACTACACTAGTCTGAGACCAAACTGAATACTACATAAGTCTGAGACCAAACTGAATACTACATAAGTCTGAGACCAAACTGAATACTACACCAGTCTGAGACCAAACTGAATACTACACTAGTCTGAGACCAAACTGAATACTACACTAGTCTGAGACCAAACTGAATACTACACCAGTCTGAGACCAAACTGAATACTACACTAGTCTGAGACCAAACTGAATACTACACCAGTCTGAGACCAAACTGAATACTACACTAGTCTGAGACCAAACTGAATACTACACTAGTCTGAGACCAAACTGAATACTACACTAGTCTGAGACCAAACTGAATACTACACCAGTCTGAGACCAAACTGAATACTACACCAGTCTGAGACCAAACTGAATACTACACCAGTCTGAGACCAAACTGAATACTACACCAGTCTGAGACCAAACTGAATACTATACCAGTCTGAGACCAAACTGAATACTACACCAGTCTGAGACCAAACTGAATACTACACCAGTCTGAGACCAAACTGAACACTACACTAGTCTGAGACCAAACTGAATACTACACTAGTCTGAGACCAAACTGAATACTACACCAGTCTGAGACCAAACTGAATACTACACCAGTCTGAGACCAAACTGAATACTACACCAGTCTGAGACCAAACTGAATACTACACTAGTCTGAGACCAAACTGAATACTACACCAGTCTGAGACCAAACTGAATACTACACTAGTCTGAGACCAAACTGAATACTACACTAGTCTGAGACCAAACTGAATACTACACTAGTCTGAGACCAAACTGAATACTACACCAGTCTGAGACCAAACTGAATACTACACCAGTCTGAGACCAAAGTGAACACTACACCAGTCTGAGTCCAAAGTGAATACTACACCAGTCTGAGACCAAACTGAATACTACCAGTCTGAGACCAAACTGAATACTACACCAGTCTGAGACCAAACTGAATACTACACCAGTCTGAGACCAAACTGAATACTACACCAGTCTGAGACCAAACTGAATACTACACCGGTCTCAGACCAAACTGAATACTACACCAGTCTGAGACCAAACTGAACACTACACCAGTCTGAGACCAAACTGAACACTACACTAGTCTGAGACCAAACTGAATACTACACCAGTCTGAGACCAAACTGAACACTACACCAGTCTGAGACTGAACTGAATACTACACCGTCTGAGACCAAACTGAATACTACATTAGTCTGAGACCAAACTGAATACTACACCAGTCTGAGACCAAACTGAATACTACACCAGTCTGAGACCAAACTGAACACTACACCAGTCTGAGACCAAACTGAATACTACACCAGTCTGAGACCAAACTGAATACTACACCAGTCTGAGACCAAACTGAATACTACACCAGTCTGAGACCAAACTGAATACTACACTAGTCTGAGACCAAACTGAATACTACACTAGTCTGAGACCAAACTGAATACTACACCAGTCTGAGACCAAACTGAATACTACACCAGTCTGAGACCAAACTGAATACTACACCAGTCTGTGACCAAACTGAATACTACACTAGTCTGAGACCAAACTGAATACTACACCAGTCTGAGACCAAACTGAATACTACACCAGTCTGAGACCAAACTGAATACTACACCAGTCTGAGACCAAACTGAATACTACACTAGTCTGAGACCAAACTGAATACTACACTAGTCTGAGACCAAACTGAATACTACACTAGTCTGAGACCAAACTGAATACTACACTAGTCTGAGACCAAACTGAATACTACACCAGTCTGAGACCAAACTGAACACTACACCAGTCTGAGACCAAACTGAATACTACACCAGTCTGAGACCAAACTGAATACTACACTAGTCTGAGACCAAACTGAATACTACACCAGTCTGAGACCAAACTGAATACTACACTGGTCTGAGACCAAACTGAATACTACACCAGTCTGAGACCAAACTGAATACTACACCAGTCTGAGACCAAACTGAATACTACACTAGTCTGAGACCAAACTGAATACTACACCAGTCTGAGACCAAACTGAACACTACACCAGTCTGAGACCAAACTGAACACTACACAAGTCTGAGACCAAACTGAATACTACACCAGTCTGAGACCAAACTGAATACTACACCAGTCTGAGACCAAACTGAATACTACACTAGTCTGAGACCAAACTGAATACTACACCAGTCTGAGACCAAACTGAACACTACACCAGTCTGAGACCAAACTGAACACTACACCAGTCTGAGACCAAACTGAATACTACACCAGTCTGAGACCAAACTGAATACTACACTAGTCTGAGACCAAACTGAATACTACACCAGTCTGAGACCAAACTGAATACTACACCAGTCTGAGACCAAACTGAACACTACACTGGTCTGAGACCAAACTGAATACTACACCAGTCTGAGACCAAACTGAATACTACACTAGTCTGAGACCAAACTGAACACTACACTGGTCTGAGACCAAACTGAATACTACACCAGTCTGAGACCAAACTGAATACTACACCAGTCTGAGACCAAACTGAACACTACACTGGTCTGAGACCAAACTGAATACTACACCAGTCTGAGACCAAACTGAACACTACACCAGTCTGAGACCAAACTGAACACTACACCAGTCTGAGACCAAACTGAATACTACACCAGTCTGAGACCAAACTGAATACTACACCAGTCTGAGACCAAACTGAATACTACACTAGTCTGAGACCAAACTGAACACTACACTAGTCTGAGACCAAACTGAATACTACACTAGTCTGAGACCAAACTGAATACTACACCAGTCTGAGACCAAACTGAATACTACACCAGTCTGAGACCAAACTGAACACTACACCAGTCTGAGACCAAACTGAATACTACACCAGTCTGAGACCAAACTGAACACTACACTAGTCTGAGACCAAACTGAATACTACACTAGTCTGAGACCAAACTGAACACTACATCAGTCTGAGACCAAACTGAACACTACACCAGTCTGAGACCAAACTGAATACTACACCAGTCTGAGACCAAACTGAACACTACATCAGTCTGAGACCAAACTGAACACTACACCGGTCTGAGACCAAACTGAATACTACACTAGTCTGAGACCAAACTGAATACTACACTGGTCTGAGACCAAACTGAATACTACACCAGTCTGAGACCAAACTGAACACTACACTAGTCTGAGACCAAACTGAACACTACACTGGTCTGAGACCAAACTGAATACTACATCGGTCTTAGACCAAACTGAATACTACACCAGTCTGAGACCAAACTGAACACTACACTAGTCTGAGACCAAACTGAACACTACACTAGTCTGAGACCAAACTGAATACTACACTAGTCTGAGACCAAACTGAATACTACACTAGTCTGAGACCAAACTGACTACTACACCAGTCTGAGACCAAACTGAACACTACACCAGTCTGAAACCAAACTGAACACTACACCAGTCTGAGACCAAACTGAATACTACATAAGTCTGAGACCAAACTGAACACTACACAAGTCTGAGACCAAACTGAATACTACACCAGTCTGAGACCAAACTGAACACTGCACCAGTCTGAGACCAAACTGAACACTACACCAGTCTGAGACCAAACTGAACACTACATCGGTCTCAGACCAAACTGAATACTACACTAGTCTGAGACCAAACTGAATACTACACTAGTCTGAGACCAAACTGAATACTACATAAGTCTGAGACCAAACTGACTACTACACTAGTCTGAGACCAAACTGAATACTACACAAGTCTGAGACCAAACTGAATACTACACCAGTCTTAAACCAAACTGAACACTACACCGGTCTCAGACCAAACTTAATACTACATCAGTCTGAGACCAAACTGAACACTACACAAGTCTGAGACCAAACTGAACACTACACCAGTCTGAGACCAAACTGAACACTACATCAGTCTGAGACCAAACTGAATACTACACTGGTCTGAGACCAAACTGAATATTACACCAGTCTGAGACCAAACTGAACACTGAACTGGTCTGAGACCAAACTGAACACTACACTGGTCTGAGACCAAACTGAATACTACACCAGTCTTAGACCAACCTAAATACTACACCAGTCTGAGACCAAACTGAACACTACACCAGTCTGAGACGAAACTGAATACTACACCGGTCTGAGACCAAACTGAAAACTACACCAGTCTGAGACAAAACTGAACACTACACTGGTCTTAGACTAAACTGAATACTACACTTGTCTGAGACCAAACTGAATACTACACCAGTCTGAGACCAAACTGAACACTACACTAGTCTGAGACCAAACTGAATACTACAGTGGTCTGAGACCAAACTGAATACTACACCGGTCTGAGACCAAACTAAACACTAAACCAGTCTGAGACCAAACTGAATACTACACTAGTATGAGACCAAACTGAATGCTACACTGGTCTCAGACCAAACTGAATGCTACAGCAGTCGGAAACCAAACTGAACACTACACTGGTCTCAGACCAAACTGAATACTACACCAGTCTGAGATTAAACTGAATACTACACCGGTCTCAGACCAAACTGAATACTACACTAGTCTGAGACCAAACTGAATACTACACTAGTCTGAGCGCAAACTGAACACTGCACCAGTCTGAGACAAAACTGAACACTACACCAGTCTGAGACCAAACTGAACACTACACCAGTCTGAGACCAAACTGAATACTACACCAGTCTGAGACCAAACTGACTACTACACGAGTCTGAGACCAAACTGAATACTACACCAGTCTGAGACCAAACTGAACACTGCACCAGTCTGAGACCAAACTGAACACTACACCAGTCTGAGACCAAACTGAACACTACACCGGTCTCAGACCAAACTGAATACTAGACTAGTCTGAGACCAAACTGAATACTACATAAGTCTGAGACCAAACTGACTACTACACTAGTGTCGAGACAAAACTGAATACTACACAAGTCTGAGACCAGACTGAATACTAAACCAGTCTTAAACCAAACTGAACACTCCACCGGTCTCAGACCAAACTTAATACTACACTAGTCTGAGACCAAACTGAATACTACACTAGTCTGAGACCAAACTGAACACTGCACCAGTCTGAGACCAAACTGAACACTACACCAGTCTGAGACCAAACTGGACACTACACCAGTCTGAGACCAAACTGAATACTACACCAGTCTGAGACCAAACTGACTACTACACTAGTCTGAGACCAAACTGAGTACTACACCAGTCTGAGACCAAACTGAAGACTACACTGGTCTGACACCAAACTGAACACTACACTGGTCTGAGACCAAACTGAATACTACACCGGTCTTAGACCAAACTGAATACTACACCAGTCTGAGAGCAAACTGAACACTACACTGGTGTGAGACCAAACTGAACACTACACTGGTCTCAGACCAAACTGAATACTACAGTGGTCTGAGACCAAACTGAATACTACACAAGTCTGAGACCGAACTGAACACTTCACCAGTCTTAAACCAAAGTGAACACTACACCAGTCTGAGACCAAACTGAACACTGCACCAGTCTGAGACCAAACTGAACACTACACCAGTCTGAGATTAAACTGAATACTACACCGGTCTCAGACCAAACTGAATACTAGACTAGTCTGAGACCAAACTGAATACTACACTAGTCTGAGACCAAACTGAACACTGCACCAGTCTTAGACCAAACTGAACACTACACCAGTCTGAAAACAAACCGAACACTACATAAGTCTGAGACCAAACTGAATACTACATCAGTCTGAGACCAAACTGAACACTACATACATCTGAGACCAAACTGAACACTACATAAGTCTGAGACCAAACTGAATACTACACCGGTCTGAGACCAAACTGAACACTACATAAGTCTGAGACCAAACTGAACACTACACCGGTCTGAGACCAAACTGAATACTTCATTGGTCTGAGACCAAACTGAACACTACACTGGTCTGAGACCAAACTGAATATTACACCAGTCTGAGACCAAACTGAACACTACAATGGTCTGACACCAAACTGAACACTACACTGGTCTGAGACCAAACTGAATACTACATCGGTCTTAGACCAAACTGAATACTACACCAGTCTGAGAGCAAACTGAACACTACACTGGTCTGAGACCAAACTGAATACTACACTGGTCTGAGACCAAACTGAACACTACACTGGTCTGAGACCAAACTGAATACTACACTAGTCTGAGACCAAACTGACTACTACACCAGTCTGAGACCAAACTGAACACTACACCAGTCTTAAACCAAAGTGAACACTACAACAGTCTGAGACCAAACTGAATACTACATAAGTCTGAGACCAAACTGAACACTACACAAGTCTGAGACCAAACTGAATACTACACCAGTCTGAGACCAAACTGAACACTGCACCAGTCTGAGACCAAACTGAACACTACACCAGTCTGAGACCAAACTGAACACTACATCGGTCTCAGACCAAACTGAATACTACACTAGTCTGAGACCAAACTGAATACTACACTAGTCTGAGACCAAACTGAATACTACATAAGTCTGAGACCAAACTGACTACTACACTAGTCTGAGACAAAACTGAATACTACACAAGTCTGAGACCAGACTGAATACTACACCAGTCTTAAACCAAACTGAACACTCCACCAGTCTGAGACCAAACTGAATACTACACCAGTCTGAGACCAAACTGAACACTACATAAGTCTGAGACCAAACTGAACACTACACCGGTCTGAGACCAAACTGAATACTTCATTGGTCTGAGACCAAACTGAATACTACACTGGTCTGAGACCAAACTGAATATTACACAAGTCTGAGACCAAACTGAACACTACACTGGTCTGAGACCAAACTGAACACTACACTGGTCTGAGACCAAACTGAATACTACACCGGTCTTAGACCAAACTGAATACTACACCAGTCTGAGACCAAACTGAACACTACACAAGTCTGAGACCAAACTGAATACTACACCAGTCTGAGACCAAACTGAACACTACACCGGTCTGAGACCAAACTGAACACTACACTGGTCTGAGACCAAACTGAATACTACACTTGTCTGAGACCAAACAGAATACTACACCAGTCTGAGACCAAACTGAACACTACACTGGTCTGAGACCAAACTGAATACTACAGTGGTCTGAGACCAAACTGAATACTACACTGGTCTGAGACCAAACTGAATACTACACCAGTCTGAGACCAAACTGAATACTACACTAGTCTGAGACCAAACTGAACACTACACTGGTCTGAGACCAAACTGAACACTACAACAGTCTGAGACCAAACTGAACACTACATTGGTCTCAGACCAAACTGAATACTACACTAGTCTGATACCAAACTGAATACTACACTAGTCTGAGACCAAACTGAATACTACACAAGTCTGAGACCAAACTGAATACTACACCAGTCTGAGACCAAACTGAACACTACACCAGTCTGAGACAAAACTGAACACTACACCAGTCTTAGACCAAACTGAACACTACACCAGTCTGAGACCAAACTGAATACTACACCAGTCTGAGACCAAACTGAACACTACACGAGTCTGAGACCAAACTGAATACTACACCAGTCTGAGACCAAACTGAACACTGCACCAGTCTGAGACCAAACTGAACACTACACCAGTCTGAGACCAAACTGAATACTACACTAGTCTGAGACCAAACTGAATACTACACAAGTCTGAGACCAAACTGAATACTACACTAGTCTGAGACAAAACTGAATACTACACAAGTCTGAGACCAAACTGAATACTACACCAGTCTGAAACCAAACTGAACACTACATAAGTCTGAGACCAAACTGAATACTACACCAGTCTGAGACCAAACTGAATACTACACTAGTCTGAGACCAAACTGAATACTACATCAGTCTGAGACCAAACTGAACACTACATCAGTCTGAGACCAAACTGAACACTACACCAGTCTGAGACCAAACTGAATACTACACTAGTCTGAGACCAAACTGAATACTACACTAGTCTGAGACCAAACTGAGTACTACACTAGTCTGAGACCAAACTGAACACTACACTAGTCTGAGACCAAACTGAACACTACATCAGTCTGAGACCAAACTGAACACTACATAAGTCTGAGACCAAACTGAATACTACACCGGTCTGAGACCAAACTGAACACTACACCAGTCTGAGACCAAACTGAACACTACACCGGTCTGAGACCAAACTGAATACTTCATTGGTCTGAGACCAAACTGAACACTACACTGGTCTGAGACAAACTGAATACTACACTAGTCTGAGACCAAACTGAATACCACACCGGTCTGAGACCAAACTGAACACTACACTGGTCTGAGACCAAACTGAATACTACACCGGTCTGAGACCAAACTGAATACTACACCAGTCTGAGACCAAACTGAACACTACACTAGTCTGAGACCAAACTGAATACTACACTAGTCTGAGACCAAACTGAATACTACACCGGTCTCAGACCAAACTGAATACTACACCAGTCTGAGACCAAACTGAACACTACACCAGTCTGAGACCAAACTGAATACTACACCAGTCTGAGACCAAACTGAATACTACACTAGTCTGAGACCAAACTGAATACTACACCAGTCTGAGACCAAACTGAATACTACACTAGTCTGAGACCAAACTGAATACTACACCAGTCTGAGACCAAACTGAATACTACATCAGTCTGAGACCAAACTGAACACTACACAAGTCTGAGACCAAACTGAATACTACACAGGTCTGAGACCAAACTGAATACTACACCAGTCTGAGACCAAACTGAATACTACACCAGTCTGAGACCAAACTGAACACTACATCAGTCTGAGACCAAACTGAACACTACATAAGTCTGAGACCAAACTGAACACTACACCGGTCTGAGACCAAACTGAACACTACACCAGTCTGAGACCAAACTGAATACTACATAAGTCTGAGACCAAACTGAATACTACACTGGTCTGAGACCAAACTGAATACTACACCAGTCTGAGACCAAACTGAATACTACACCAGTCTGAGACCAAACTGAACACTACACTGGTCTGACACCAAACTGAACACTACACTGGTCTGAGACCAAACTGAATACTACACCGGTCTTAGACCAAACTGAACACTACACCAGTCTGAGAGCAAACTGAACACTACACTGGTCTGAGACCAAACTGAACACTACACTGGTCTGAGACCAAACTCAATACTACAGTGGTCTGAGACCAAACTGAATACTACACTAGTCTGAGACCAAACTGAATACTACACCAGTCTAAGACCAAACTGAACAGTACACCAGTCTGAGACCAAACTGAACACTACACCAGTCTGAGACCAAACTGAATACTACACTAGTCTGAGACCAAACTGAATACTACACCGGTCTGAGACCAAACTGAACACTAAACCAGTCTGAGACCAAACTGAATACTACACTAGTATGAGACCAAACTGAATACTACACCAGTGTGAGACCAAACCGAATACTACACCAGCCTGAGACCAAACTGAACACTACACCAGTCTGAGACCAAACTGAATACTACACCAGTCTGAGACCAAACTGAACACTACACCAGTCTGAGACCAAACTGAACACTACACTAGTCTGAGACCAAACTGAATACTACAGTGGTCTGAGACCAAACTGAACACTACATAAGTCTAAGACCAAACTGAACACTACACCAGGTCTGAGACCAAACTGAATACTCCACCAGTCTGAGACCAAACTGAACACTACACCAGTCTGAGACCAAACTGAATACTACACGAGTCTGAGACCAAACTGAATACTACAATAGTCTGAGACCAAACTGAACACTACACCAGTCTGAGACCAAACTGAACACTACACTAGTCTGAGACCAAACTGAATACTACACCAGTCTGAGACCAAACTGAACACTACAATGGTCTGACACCAAACTGAACACTACACTGGTCTGAGACCAAACTGAATACTACACTAGTATGAGACCAAACTGAACACTACACTGGTCTGAGACCAAACTGAATATTACACCAGTCTGAGACCAAACTGAACACTACACTAGTCTGACACCAAACTGAACACTACACTAGTCTGAGACCAAACTGAATACTACATAAGTCTGAGACCAAACTGAACACTACACCAGTCTGAGACCAAACTGAACACTACACCAGTCTGAGACCAAACTGAACACTACACCAGTCTGAGACCAAACTGAATACTACACTAGTCTGAGACCAAACTGAATACTACACCGGTCTGAGACCAAACTGAACACTACACTAGTCTGAGACCAAACTGAACACTACACTAGTCTGAGACCAAACTGAATACTACACCAGTCTGAGACCAAACTGAATACAACACCAGTCTGAGACCAAACTGAACACTACACAAGTCTGAGACCAAACTGAATACTACACCAGTCTGAGACCAAACTGAACACTACACCGGTCTGAGACCAAACTGAATACTACACCAGTCTGAGACCAAACTGAACACTACATAAGTCTGAGACCAAACTGAACACTACACCAGTCTGAGACCAAACTGAACACTTCACTAGTCTGAGACCAAACTGAACACTACACCAGTCTGAGATGAAACTGAATACTACACTGGTCTGAGACCAAACTGAATACTACACTAGTCTGAGACCAAACTGAATACTACACTAGTCTGAGACCAAACTGAACACTACACCGGTCTTAGACCAAACTGAATACTACATCAGTCTGAGAGCAAACTGAACACTACATAAGTCTGAGACCAAACTGAATACTACACCAGTCTGAGACCAAACTGAATACTACATCAGTCTGAGACCAAACTGAACACTACATAGGTCTGAGACCAAACTGAATACTACACTGGTCTGAGACCAAACTGAACACTACATAGTCTGAGACCAAACTGAACACTACACTAGTCTGAGACCAAACTGAATACTACGCCGGTCTGAGACCAAACTGAATACCACAACGGTCTGAGACCAACCAAACACTACACAAGTCTGAGACCAAACTGAATACTACACCGGTATGAGACCAAACTGAATGCTACACCGGTCTGAGACAAAACTGAACGCTACACTAGTCGAAAACCAAACTGAGATACTACACTGGTCTGAGACCAAACTGAATACTACACCAGTCTGAGACCAAACTGAATACTACACCGGTCTCAGACCAAACTGAATACTACACTAGTCTGAGACCAAACTGAATACTACACTAGTCTGAGCGCAAACTGAACACTGCACCAGTCTGAGACAAAACTGAACACTCACACCAGTCTGAGACTCAAACTGAACACTACACTGTAGTCTGAGACCAAACTGAATACTACACTAGTCTGAGACCAAACTGACTACTACACGAGTCTGAGACTCAACTGAATACTACACCAGTCTGAGACCAAATCAACACTGCACCAGTCTGAGACCAAACTGAACACTACACCAGTCTGAGACCAAACTGAACACTACACCGGTCTCAGACCAAACTGAATACTAGACTAGTCTGAGACCAAACTGAATACTACACCAGTCTGAGACCAAACTGAACACTACACCAGTCTGAGACCAAACTGAATACTACACTAGTCTGAGACCAAACTGAATACTACACCAGTCTGAGACCAAACTGAATACTACACCAGTCTGAGACCAAACTGAATACTACACCAGTCTGAGACCAAACTGAATACTACACCAGTCTGAGACCAAACTGAATACTACACCAGTCTGAGACCAAACTGAATACTACACCAGTCTGAGACCAAACTGAATACTACACCAGTCTGAGACCAAACTGAATACTACACCAGTCTGAGACCAAACTGAATACTACACCAGTCTGAGACCAAACTGAATACTACACCAGTCTGAGACCAAACTGAATACTACACCAGTCTGAGACCAAACTGAATACTACACCAGTCTGAGACCAAACTGAATACTACACCAGTCTGAGACCAAACTGAATACTACACCAGTCTGAGACCAAACTGAATACTACACCAGTCTGAGACCAAACTGAATACTACACCAGTCTGAGACCAAACTGAATACTACACCAGTCTGAGACCAAACTGAATACTACACCAGTCTGAGACCAAACTGAATACTACACCAGTCTGAGACCAAACTGAATACTACACCAGTCTGAGACCAAACTGAATACTACACCAGTCTGAGACCAAACTGAATACTACACCAGTCTGAGACCAAACTGAATACTACACCAGTCTGAGACCAAACTGAATACTACACCAGTCTGAGACCAAACTGAATACTACACCAGTCTGAGACCAAACTGAATACTACACCAGTCTGAGACCAAACTGAATACTACACCAGTCTGAGACCAAACTGAATACTACACCAGTCTGAGACCAAACTGAATACTACACCAGTCTGAGACCAAACTGAATACTACACCAGTCTGAGACCAAACTGAATACTACACCAGTCTGAGACCAAACTGAATACTACACTAGTCTGAGACCAAACTGAATACTACACCAGTCTGAGACCAAACTGAATACTACACCAGTCTGAGACCAAACTGAATACTACACCAGTCTGAGACCAAACTGAATACTACACCAGTCTGAGACCAAACTGAATACTACACCAGTCTGAGACCAAACTGAATACTACACCAGTCTGAGACCAAACTGAATACTACACCAGTCTGAGACCAAACTGAATACTACACCAGTCTGAGACCAAACTGAATACTACACCAGTCTGAGACCAAACTGAATACTACACCAGTCTGAGACCAAACTGAATACTACACCAGTCTGAGACCAAACTGAATACTACACCAGTCTGAGACCAAACTGAATACTACACCAGTCTGAGACCAAACTGAATACTACACCAGTCTGAGACCAAACTGAATACTACACCAGTCTGAGACCAAACTGAATACTACACCAGTCTGAGACCAAACTGAATACTACACCAGTCTGAGACCAAACTGAATACTACACCAGTCTGAGACCAAACTGAATACTACACCAGTCTGAGACCAAACTGAATACTACACCAGTCTGAGACCAAACTGAATACTACACCAGTCTGAGACCAAACTGAATACTACACCAGTCTGAGACCAAACTGAATACTACACTAGTCTGAGACCAAACTGAATACTACACCAGTCTGAGACCAAACTGAATACTACACCAGTCTGAGACCAAACTGAATACTACACCAGTCTGAGACCAAACTGAATACTACACCGGTCTGAGACCAAACTGAATACTACACCAGTCTGAGACCAAACTGAATACTACACCAGTCTGAGACCAAACTGAATACTACACTAGTCTGAGACCAAACTGAATACTACACCAGTATGAGACCAAACTGAATACTACACCAGTCTGAGACCAAACTGAATACTACACCAGTCTGAGACCAAACTGAATACTACACCAGTCTGAGACCAAACTGAACACTACACCAGTCTGAGACCAAACTGCATACCACACCAGTCTGAGACCAAATTGAACATGAAACCAGTCTGAGACCAAACTGAATACTACACCAGTCTGAGACAAAACTGAATACTACACCAGTCTGAGACCAAACTGAATACTACACCAGTCTGAGACCAAACTGAATACTACACCAGTCTGAGACCAAACTGAATACTACACCAGTCTGAGACCAAACTGAATACTACACCAGTCTGAGACCAAACTGAATACTACACCAGTCTGAGACCAAACTGAATACTACACCAGTCTGAGACCAAACTGAATACTACACCAGTCTGAGACCAAACTGAACACTACACCAGTCTGAGACCAAACTGAATACTACACCAGTCAGAGACCAAACTGAATACTACACCAGTCTGAGACCAAACTGAATACTACACCAGTCTGAGACCAAACTGAATACTACACCAGTCTGAGACCAAACTGAATACTACACCAGTCTGAGACCAAACTGAATACTACACCAGTCTGAGACCAAACTGAATACTACACCAGTCTGAGACCAAACTGAATACTACACCAGTCTGAGACCAAACTGAATACTACACCAGTCTGAGACCAAACTGAATACTACACCAGTCTGAGACCAAACTGAATACTACACCAGTCTGAGACCAAACTGAATACTACACCAGTCTGAGACCAAACTGAATACTACACCAGTCTGAGACCAAACTGAATACTACACCAGTCTGAGACCAAACTGAATACTACACCAGTCTGAGACCAAACTGAATACTACACCAGTCTGAGACCAAACTGAATACTACACCAGTCTGAGACCAAACTGAACACTACACGGGTCTGAGACCAAACTGTATACTACACTAGTCTGAGACCAAACTGAGTACTACAACAGTCTGAGACCAAACTGAATACTACACTGGTCGGAGACCAAACTGAATACTACACCAGTCTGAGACCAAACTGAATACTACACCAGTCTGAGACCAAACTGAATACTACACCAGTCTGAGACCAAACTGAATACTACACCAGTCTGAGACCAAACTGAACACTACACCAGTCTGAGACCAAACTGAATACTACACCAGTCTGAGACCAAACTGAATACTACACCAGTCTGAGACCAAACTGAATACTACACCAGTCTGAGACCAAACTGAATACTACACCAGTCTGAGACCAAACTGAATACTACACCAGTCTGAGACCAAACTGAATACTACACCAGTCTGAGACCAAACTTAATACTACACCAGTCTGAGACCAAACTGAATACTACACTGGTCTGAGACCAAACTGAATACTACACTGGTCTGAGACCAAACTGAATACTACACCAGTCTGAGACCAAACTGAATACTACACGAGTCTGAGACCAAACTGAATACTACACCAGTCTGAGACCAAACTATACACTGCACCAGTCTGAGACCAAACTGAACACTACATAAGTCTGAGACCAAACTGAATACTTCACTGGTCTGAGACCAAACTGAATACTACACCAGTCTGAGACCAAACTGAATACTACACCAGTCTGAGACCAAACTGACTACTACACCAGTCTGAGACCAAGCTGAACACTACACCAGTCTGAGACCAAACTGAATACTACACCAGTCTGAGACCAAACTGAATACTACACCAGTCTGAGACCAAACTGAATACTACACCAGTCTGAGACCAAACTGAATACTACACCAGTCTGAGACCAAACTGAATACTACACCAGTCTGAGACCAAACTGAATACTACACCAGTCTGAGACCAAACTGAACACTACACCAGTCTGAGACCAAACTGAATACTACACCAGTCTGAGACCAAACTGAATACTACACCAGTCTGAGACCAAACTGAATACTACACTAGTCTGAGACCAAACTGAATACTACACCAGTCTGAGACCAAACTGAACACTACACCAGTCTGAGACCAAACTGAATACTACACCAGTCTGAGACCAAACTGAATACTACACCAGTCTGAGACCAAACTGAATACTACACCAGTCTGAGACCAAACTGAATACTACACCAGTCTGAGACCAAACTGAATACTACACCAGTCTGAGACCAAACTGAATACTACACCAGTCTGAGACCAAACTGAATACTACACCAGTCTGAGACCAAACTGAATACTACACCAGTCTGAGACCAAACTGAATACTACACTGAGACCAGTCTGAGACCAAACTGAATACTACACCAGTCTGAGACCAAACTGAATACTACACCAGTCTGAGACCAAACTGAATACTACACCAGTCTGAGACCAAACTGAATACTACACCAGTCTGAGACCAAACTGAATACTACACCAGTCTGAGACCAAACTGAATACTACACCAGTCTGAGACCAAACTGAACACTACACCAGTCTGAGACCAAACTGAATACTACACCAGTCTGAGACCAAACTGAATACTACACCAGTCTGAGACCAAACTGAATACTACACCAGTCTGAGACCAAACTGAATACTACACCAGTCTGAGACCAAACTGAATACTACACCAGTCTGAGACCAAACTGAACACTACACCAGTCTGAGACCAAACTGAATACTACACCAGTCTGAGACCAAACTGAATACTACACCAGTCTGAGACCAAACTGAATACTACACCAGTCTGAGACCAAACTGAATACTACACTGGTCTGAGACCAAACTGAATACTACACCAGTCTGAGACCAAACTGAATACTACACCAGTCTGAGACCAAACTGAATACTACACCAGTCTGAGACCAAACTGAATACTACACCAGTCTGAGACCAAACTGAATACTACACCAGTCTGAGACCAAACTGAACACTACACCAGTCTGAGACCAAACTGAATACTACACCAGTCTGAGACCAAACTGAATACTACACCAGTCTGAGACCAAACTGAATACTACACTAGTCTGAGACCAAACTGAATACTACACCAGTCTGAGACCAAACTGAATACTACACCAGTCTGAGACCAAACTGAATACTACACCAGTCTGAGACCAAACTGAATACTACACCAGTCTGAGACCAAACTGAATACTACACCAGTCTGAGACCAAACTGAATACTACACCAGTCTGAGACCAAACTGAATACTACACCAGTCTGAGACCAAACTGAATACTACACCAGTCTGAGACCAAACTGAATACTACACCAGTCTGAGACCAAACTGAATACTACACCAGTCTGAGACCAAACTGAATACTACACCAGTCTGAGACCAAACTGAATACTACACCAGTCTGAGACCAAACTGAATACTACACTGGTCTGAGACCAAACTGAATACTACAGCAGTCTGAGACCAAACTGAATACGACACCAGTCTGAGACCAAACTATACACTACACCAGTCTCAGACTAAACTGAATACTACA
Source organism: Atherinomorus stipes (assembly GCA_023101725.1). Lineage (NCBI taxonomy): Eukaryota > Metazoa > Chordata > Actinopteri > Atheriniformes > Atherinidae > Atherinomorus > Atherinomorus stipes. The sequence continues at coordinate 276,960 of JALJCO010009518.1, read as the reverse complement.
TAAGTCTGAGACCAAACTGAATACTACACCAGTCTGAGACCAAACTGAATACTACACCAGTCTGAGACCAAACTGAATACTACACCAGTCTGAGACCAAACTGAATACTACACCAGTCTGAGACCAAACTGAATACTACACCAGTCTGAGACCAAACTGAATACTACACCAGTCTGAGACCAAACTGAATACTACACCAGTCTGAGACCAAACTGAATACTACACCAGTCTGAGACCAAACTGAATACTACACCAGTCTGAGACCAAACTGAATACTACACCAGTCTGAGACCAAACTGAATACTACACCAGTCTGAGACCAAACTGAATACTACACCAGTCTGAGACCAAACTGAATACTACACCAGTCTGAGACCAAACTGAACACTACACCAGTCTGAGACCAAACTGAATACTACACCAGTCTGAGACCAAACTGAATACTACACCAGTCTGAGACCAAACTGAATACTACACCAGTCTGAGACCAAACTGAACACTACACCAGTCTGAGACCAAACTGAATACTACACCAGTCTGAGACCAAACTGAATACTACACCAGTCTGAGACCAAACTGAATACTACACCAGTCTGAGACCAAACTGAATACTACACCAGTCTGAGACCAAACTGAATACTACACCAGTCTGAGACCAAACTGAATACTACACCAGTCTGAGACCAAACTGAATACTACACCAGTCTGAGACCAAACTGAATACTACACTAGTCTGAGACCAAACTGAATACTACACCAGTCTGAGACCAAACTGAATACTACACCAGTCTGAGACCAAACTGAATACTACACCAGTCTGAGACCAAACTGAATACTACACCAGTCTGAGACCAAACTGAATACTACACCAGTCTGAGACCAAACTGAATACTACACCAGTCTGAGACCAAACTGAACACTACACCAGTCTGAGACCAAACTGAACACTACACCAGTCTGAGACCAAACTGAATACTACACCAGTCTGAGACCAAACTGAATACTACACTAGTCTGAGACCAAACTGAATACTACACCAGTCTGAGACCAAACTGACTACTACACTAGTCTGAGACCAAACTGAATACTACACAAGTCTGAGACCAAACTGAATACTACACCAGTCTGAGACCAAACTGAACACTACACCAGTCTGAGACCAAACTGAATACTACACCAGTCTGAGACCAAACTGAACACTACACCAGTCTGAGACCAAACTGAATACTACACCAGTCTGAGACCAAACTGAACACTACACCAGTCTGAGACCAAACTGAACACTACACCAGTCTGAGACCAAACTGAATACTACACCAGTCTGAGACCAAACTGAATACTACACCAGTCTGAGACCAAACTGAACACTACATACATCTGAGACCAAACTGAACACTACACCAGTCTGAGACCAAACTGAATACTACACCAGTCTGAGACCAAACTGAACACTACACCAGTCTGAGACCAAACTGAACACTACACCGGTCTGAGACCAAACTGAATACTACACCAGTCTGAGACCAAACTGAATACTACACTGGTCTGAGACCAAACTGAATACTACACCAGTCTGAGACCAAACTGAACACTACACCAGTCTGAGACCAAACTGAATACTACACTGGTCTGAGACCAAACTGAATACTACACCGGTCTTAGACCAAACTGAATACTACACCAGTCTGAGACCAAACTGAACACTACACTGGTCTGAGACCAAACTGAACACTACACCAGTCTGAGACCAAACTGAATACTACACCAGTCTGAGACCAAACTGAATACTACACCAGTCTGAGACCAAACTGAATACTACACCAGTCTGAGACCAAACTGAACACTACACCAGTCTGAGACCAAAGTGAACACTACACCAGTCTGAGACCAAACTGAACACTACACCAGTCTGAGACCAAACTGAACACTACACCAGTCTGAGACCAAACTGAACACTACACCAGTCTGAGACCAAACTGAATACTACACCAGTCTGAGACCAAACTGAACACTACACCAGTCTGAGACCAAACTGAATACTACACCAGTCTGAGACCAAACTGAATACTACACCAGTCTGAGACCAAACTGAATACTACACCAGTCTGAGACCAAACTGAACACTACACCAGTCTGAGACCAAACTGAACACTACACCAGTCTGAGACCAAACTGAATACTACACCAGTCTGAGACCAAACTGAATACTACACTAGTCTGAGACCAAACTGAATACTACACCAGTCTGAGACCAAACTGAATACTACACCAGTCTGAGACCAAACTGAATACTACACCAGTCTGAGACCAAACTGAATACTACACCAGTCTGAGACCAAACTGAATACTACACCAGTCTGAGACCAAACTGAATACTACACCAGTCTGAGACCAAACTGAACACTACACCAGTCTGAGACCAAACTGAATACTACACCAGTCTGAGACCAAACTGAATACTACACCAGTCTGAGACCAAACTGAATACTACACCAGTCTGAGACCAAACTGAACACTACACCAGTCTGAGACCAAACTGAATACTACACCAGTCTGAGACCAAACTGAATACTACACCAGTCTGAGACCAAACTGAACACTACACCAGTCTGAGACCAAACTGAACACTACACCAGTCTGAGACCAAACTGAATACTACACCAGTCTGAGACCAAACTGAATACTACACCAGTCTGAGACCAAACTGAATACTACACCAGTCTGAGACCAAACTGAATACTACACCAGTCTGAGACCAAACTGAATACTACACCAGTCTGAGACCAAAGTGAATACTACACCAGTCAAAGACCAAACTGAATATTACACCAGTCTGTGACCAAACTGAACACTACACCACTCTGAATACGACACCAGTCTGAGACCAAAGTGAATCCTTCACCATTCTGAGACCAAAGTGAACACTACACCAGTCTGAGTCCAAAGTGAATACTACACCAGTCTGAGACCAAACTGAATACTACCAGTCTGAGACCAAACTGAATACTACACCAGTCTGAGACCAAACTGAACACTACACCAGTCTGAGACCAAACTGAATACTACACCAGTCTGAGACCAAACTGAATACTACACTAGTCTGAGACCAAACTGAATACTACACCAGTCTGAGACCAAACTGAATACTACACTAGTCTGAGACCAAACTGAATACTACACAAGTCTGAGACCAGACTGAATACTAGACCAGTCTTAAACCAAACTGAACACTCCACCGGTCTCAGACCAAACTGAATACTACATCAGTCTGAGACCAAACTGAACACTACACCGGTCTGAGACCAAACTGAATACTACACCAGTCTGAGACCAAACTGAACACTACACCAGTCTGAGACCAAACTGAACACTACACCAGTCTGAGACCAAACTGAACACTACACCAGTCTGAGACCAAACTGAATACTACACCAGTCTGAGACCAAACTGAACACTACATAAGTCTGAGACCAAACTGAACACTACATAAGTCTGAGACCAAACTGAATACTACACCGGTCTGAGACCAAACTGAATACTACACCAGTCTGAGACCAAACTGAATACTACACCAGTCTGAGACCAAACTAAATACTACACCAGTGGTCTGAGACCAAACTGAATACTACACTGGTCTGAGACCAAACTGAATACAACACCAGTCTGAGACCAAACTGAACACTACACCAGTCTGAGACCAAACTGAACACTACACTGGTCTGAGACCAAACTGAATACTACATCGGTCTGAGACCAAACTGAATACTACACCAGTCTGAGACCAAACTGAACACTACACTGGTCTGAGACCAAACTGAATACTACACTGGTCTGAGACCAAACTGAATACTACACCAGTCTGAGACCAAACTGAATACTACACAAGTCTGAGACCAAACTGAATACTACACCAGTCTGAGACCAAACTGAACACTACACCAGTCTGAGACCAAACTGAACACTACACCAGTCTGAGACCAAACTGAACACTACACCAGTCTGAGACCAAACTGAACACTACACCAGTCTGAGACCAAACTGAACACTACACCAGTCTGAGACCAAACTGAATACTACATAAGTCTGAGACCAAACTGAACACTACACAAGTCTGAGACCAAACTGAATACTACACCAGTCTGAGACCAAACTGAATACTACACCAGTCTGAGACCAAACTGAACACTGCACCAGTCTGAGACCAAACTGAACACTACACCAGTCTGAGACCAAACTGAACACTACACCAGTCTGAGACCAAACTGAATACTACACTAGTCTGAGACCAAACTGAATACTACACTAGTCTGAGACCAAACTGAATACTACACCAGTCTGAGACCAAACTGAATACTACACTAGTCTGAGACCAAACTGAATACTACACAAGTCTGAGACCAAACTGAATACTACACCAGTCTGAGACCAAACTGAACACTACACCAGTCTGAGACCAAACTGAATACTACACCAGTCTGAGACCAAACTGAATACTACACCAGTCTGAGACCAAACTGAATACTACACTACAGGTCTGAGACCAAACTGAATACTACACCAGTCTGAGACCAAACTGAATACTACACCAGTCTGAGACCAAACTGAATACTACACCAGTCTGAGACCAAACTGAATACTACACCAGTCTGAGACCAAACTGAATACTACACCAGTCTGAGACCAAACTGAATACTACACCAGTCTGAGACCAAACTGAACACTACACCAGTCTGAGACCAAACTGAATACTACACCAGTCTGAGACCAAACTGAATACTACACCAGTCTGAGACCAAACTGAACACTACACCAGTCTGAGACCAAACTGAAAACTACACCAGTCTGAGACCAAACTGAACACTACACCAGTCTGAGACCAAACTGAATACTACACCAGTCTGAGACCAAACTGAACACTACACCAGTCTGAGACCAAACTGAATACTACACCAGTCTGAGACCAAACTGAATACTACACCAGTCTGAGACCAAACTGAATACTACACCAGTCTGAGACCAAACTGAATACTACACCAGTCTGAGACCAAACTGAATACTACACCAGTCTGAGACCAAACTGAATACTACACCAGTCTGAGACCAAACTGAACACTACACCAGTCTGAGACCAAACTGAATACTACACCAGTCTGAGACCAAACTGAATACTACACCAGTCTGAGACCAAACTGAATACTACACTAGTCTGAGACCAAACTGAATACTACACCAGTCTGAGACCAAACTGAATACTACACCAGTCTGAGACCAAACTGAATACTACACCAGTCTGAGACCAAACTGAATACTACACCAGTCTGAGACCAAACTGAATACTACACCAGTCTGAGACCAAACTGAATACTACACCAGTCTGAGACCAAACTGAATACTACACCAGTCTGAGACCAAACTGAATACTACACCAGTCTGAGACCAAACTGAATACTACACCAGTCTGAGACCAAACTGAACACTACACCAGTCTGAGACCAAACTGAATACTACACCAGTCTGAGACCAAACTGAATACTACACCAGTCTGAGACCAAACTGAATACTACACTAGTCTGAGACCAAACTGAATACTACACCAGTCTGAGACCAAACTGAATACTACACCAGTCTGAGACCAAACTGAACACTACACCAGTCTGAGACCAAACTGAATACTACACCAGTCTGAGACCAAACTGAATACTACACCAGTCTGAGACCAAACTGAATACTACACCAGTCTGAGACCAAACTGAATACTACACCAGTCTGAGACCAAACTGAATACTACACCAGTCTGAGACCAAACTGAATACTACACCAGTCTGAGACCAAACTGAATACTACACCAGTCTGAGACCAAACTGAATACTACACCAGTCTGAGACCAAACTGAATACTACACCAGTCTGAGACCAAACTGAATACTACACCAGTCTGAGACCAAACTGAATACTACACCAGTCTGAGACCAAACTGAATACTACACCAGTCTGAGACCAAACTGAATACTACACCAGTCTGAGACCAAACTGAATACTACACCAGTCTGAGACCAAACTGAATACTACACCAGTCTGAGACCAAACTGAATACTACACCAGTCTGAGACCAAACTGAATACTACACCAGTCTGAGACCAAACTGAATACTACACCAGTCTGAGACCAAACTGAATACTACACTAGTCTGAGACCAAATGAAATACTACACCAGTCTGAGACCAAACTGAATACTACACCAGTCTGAGACCAAACTGAACACTACACCAGTCTGAGACCAAACTGAATACTACACCAGTCTGAGACCAAACTGAATACTACACCAGTCTGAGACCAAACTGAACACTACACCAGTCTGAGACCAAACTGAATACTACACCAGTCTGAGACCAAACTGAATACTACACTGGTCTGAGACCAAACTGAATACTACACCAGTCTGAGACCAACCTGAATACTACACCAGTCTGAGACCAAACTGAATACTACACTGGTCTGAGACCAAACTGAATACTACACCAGTCTGAGACCAAACTGAATACTACACCAGTCTGAGACCAAACTGAATACTACACCAGTCTGAGACCAAACTGAATACTACACCAGTCTGAGACCAAACTGAATACTACACCAGTCTGAGACCAAACTGAATACTACACCAGTCTGAGACCAAACTGAATACTACACCAGTCTGAGACCAAACTGAATACTACACCAGTCTGAGACCAAACTGAATACTACACCAGTCTGAGACCAAACTGAATACTACACCAGTCTGAGACCAAACTGAATACTACACCAGTCTGAGACCAAACTGAATACTACACCAGGTCTGAGACCAAACTGAATACTACACCAGTCTGAGACCAAACTGAATACTACACCAGTCTGAGACCAAACTGAATACTACACCAGTCTGAGACCAAACTGAATACTACACCAGTCTGAGACCAAACTGAACACTACACCAGTCTGAGACCAAACTGAATACTACACCAGTCTGAGACCAAACTGAATACTACACCAGTCTGAGACCAAACTGAATACTACACCAGTCTGAGACCAAACTGAATACTACACCAGTCTGAGACCAAACTGAATACTACACCAGTCTGAGACCAAACTGAATACTACACCAGTCTGAGACCAAACTGAATACTACACCAGTCTGAGACCAAACTGAATACTACACCAGTCTGAGACCAAACTGAATACTACACCAGTCTGAGACCAAACTGAATACTACACCAGTCTGAGACCAAACTGAATACTACACCAGTCTGAGACCAAACTGAATACTACACCAGTCTGAGACCAAACTGAATACTACACCAGTCTGAGACCAAACTGAATACTACACCAGTCTGAGACCAAACTGAATACTACACCAGTCTGAGACCAAACTGAATACTACACCAGTCTGAGACCAAACTGAATACTACACCAGTCTGAGACCAAACTGAATACTACACCAGTCTGAGACCAAACTGAATACTACACCAGTCTGAGACCAAACTGAATACTACACCAGTCTGAGACCAAACTGAATACTACACCAGTCTGAGACCAAACTGAATACTACACCAGTCTGAGACCAAACTGAATACTACACCAGTCTGAGACCAAACTGAATACTACACCAGTCTGAGACCAAACTGAATACTACACCAGTCTGAGACCAAACTGAATACTACACCAGTCTGAGACCAAACTGAATACTACACCAGTCTGAGACCAAACTGAATACTACACCAGTCTGAGACCAAACTGAACACTACACCAGTCTGAGACCAAACTGAATACTACACCAGTCTGAGACCAAACTGAATACTACACCAGTCTGAGACCAAACTGAATACTACACCAGTCTGAGACCAAACTGAATACTACACCAGTCTGAGACCAAACTGAATACTACACCAGTCTGAGACCAAACTGAATACTACACCAGTCTGAGACCAAACTGAATACTACACCAGTCTGAGACCAAACTGAATACTACACCAGTCTGAGACCAAACTGAATACTACACCAGTCTGAGACCAAACTGAATACTACACCAGTCTGAGACCAAACTGAATACTACACCAGTCTGAGACCAAACTGAATACTACACCAGTCTGAGACCAAACTGAATACTACACCAGTCTGAGACCAAACTGAACACTACACCAGTCTGAGACCAAACTGAATACTACACCAGTCTGAGACCAAACTGAATACTACACCAGTCTGAGACCAAACTGAACACTACACCAGTCTGAGACCAAACTGAACACTACACCAGTCTGAGACCAAACTGAATACTACACCAGTCTGAGACCAAACTGAATACTACACCAGTCTGAGACCAAACTGAATACTACACCAGTCTGAGACCAAACTGAATACTACACTAGTCTGAGACCAAACTGAATACTACACCAGTCTGAGACCAAACTGAATACTACACCAGTCTGAGACCAAACTGAATACTACACCAGTCTGAGACCAAACTGAATACTACACCAGTCTGAGACCAAACTGAACACTACACCAGTCTGAGACCAAACTGAATACTACACCAGTCTGAGACCAAACTGAATACTACACCAGTCTGAGACCAAACTGAATACTACACCAGTCTGAGACCAAACTGAAAACTACACCAGTCTGAGACCAAACTGAATACTACACCGGTCTGAGACCAAACTGAATACTACACTGGTCTGAGACCAAACTGAATACTACACCAGTCTGAGACCAAACTGAATACTACACCAGTCTGAGACCAAACTGAACACTACACCAGTCTGAGACCAAACTGAATACTACACCAGTCTGAGACCAAACTGAATACTACACCAGTCTGAGACCAAACTGAACACTACACTGGTCTGAGACCAAACTGAATACTACACCAGTCTGAGACCAAACTGAATACTACACCAGTCTGAGACCAAACTGAATACTACACCAGTCTGAGACCAAACTGAATACTACACCAGTCTGAGACCAAACTGAATACTACACCAGTCTGAGACCAAACTGAATACTACACCAGTCTGAGACCAAACTGAACACTACACCAGTCTGAGACCAAACTGAATACTACACTAGTCTGAGACCAAACTGAATACTACACTGGTCTGAGACCAAACTGAATACTACACCAGTCTGAGACCAAACTGAACACTACACCAGTCTGAGACCAAACTGAATACTACACCAGTCTGAGACCAAACTGAATACTACACCAGTCTGAGACCAAACTGAATACTACACTAGTCTGAGACCAAACTGAATACTACACCAGTCTGAGACCAAACTGAATACTACACCAGTCTGAGACCAAACTGAATACTACACCAGTCTGAGACCAAACTGAATACTACACCAGTCTGAGACCAAACTGAATACTACACCAGTCTGAGACCAAACCTAATACAACACCAGTCTGAGACCAAACTGAATACTACACCAGTCTGAGACCAAACTGAACACTACACCAGTCTGAGACCAAACTGAATACTACACCAGTCTGAGACCAAACTGAATACTACACCAGTCTGAGACCAAACTGAATACTACACCAGTCTGAGACCAAACTGAATACTACACCAGTCTGAGACCAAACTGAATACTACACCAGTCTGAGACCAAACTGAATACTACACCAGTCTGAGACCAAACTGAATACTACACCAGTCTGAGACCAAACTGAACACTACACTAGTCTGAGACCAAACTGAATACTACACTAGTCTGAGACCAAACTGAATACTACACCGGTCTGAGACCAAACTGAACACTACACCAGTCTGAGACCAAACTGTATACTACACTAATCTGAGACCAAACTGTATACTACACTAATCTGAGACCAAATTGAATACTACACAGTCTGAGACCAAACTGAATACTACTCCAGTCTGAGACCAAACTGAAAACTACACCAGTCTGAGACCAAACTGAATACTACACCAGTCTGAGACCAAACTGAATACTACACCAGTCTGAGACCAAACTGAATACTACACTAGTCTGAGACCAAACTGAACACTACACCAGTCTGAGACCAAACTGAACACTACACCAGTCTGAGACCAAACTGAACACTACACCAGTCTGAGACCAAACTGAATACTACACCAGTCTGAGACCAAACTGAATACTACACCAGTCTGAGACCAAACTGAATACTACACCAGTCTGAGACCAAACTGAATACTACACCAGTCTGAGACCAAACTGAACACTACACCAGTCTGAGACCAAACTGAATACTACACCAGTCTGAGACCAAACTGAATACTACACCTGTCTGAGACCAAACTGAATACTACACCTGTCTGAGACCAAACTGAATACTACACTAGTCTGATACCAAACTGAATACTACACCAGTCTGAGACCAAACTGACTGCTACACCAGTCTGAGACCAAACTGAACACTACACCAGTCTGAGACCAAACTGAATACTACACCAGTCTGAGACCAAACTGAATACTACACCAGTCTGAGACCAAACTGAATACTACACCAGTCTGAGACCAAACTGAATACTACACCAGTCTGAGACCAAACTGAATACTACACCAGTCTGAGACCAAACTGAATACTACACCAGTCTGAGACCAAACTGAATACTACACCAGTCTGAGACCAAACTGAATACTACACCAGTCTGAGACCAAACTGAACACTACACCAGTCTGAGACCAAACTGAATACTACACCAGTCTGAGACCAAACTGAATACTACACCAGTCTGAGACCAAACTGAATACTACACCAGTCTGAGACCAAACTGAACACTACACCAGTCTGAGACCAAACTGAACACTACACCAGTCTGAGACCAAACTGAATACTACACCAGTCTGAGACCAAACTGAATACTACACCAGTCTGAGACCAAACTGAATACTACACCAGTCTGAGACCAAACTGAATACTACACCAGTCTGAGACCAAACTGAATACTACACCAGTCTGAGACCAAACTGAATACTACACCAGTCTGAGACCAAACTGAATACTACACCAGTCTGAGACCAAACTGAATACTACACCAGTCTGAGACCAAACTGAATACTACACCAGTCTGAGACCAAACTGAATACTACACCAGTCTGAGACCAAACTGAATACTACACCAGTCTGAGACCAAACTGAATACTACACCAGTCTGAGACCAAACTGAATACTACACCAGTCTGAGACCAAACTGAATACTACACCAGTCTGAGACCAAACTGAATACTACACCAGTCTGAGACCAAACTGAATACTACACCAGTCTGAGACCAAACTGAATACTACACCAGTCTGAGACCAAACTGAATACTACACTAGTCTGAGACCAAACTGAATACTACACCAGTCTGAGACCAAACTGAATACTACACCAGTCTGAGACCAAACTGAATACTACACCAGTCTGAGACCAAACTGAATACTACACCAGTCTGAGACCAAACTGAATACTACACCAGTCTGAGACCAAACTGAATACTACACCAGTCTGAGACCAAACTGAATACTACACCAGTCTGAGACCAAACTGAATACTACACCAGTCTGAGACCAAACTGAACACTACACCAGTCTGTCACCAAATTGAATACTACACTAGTCTGAGACCAAATTGAATACAACACCAGTCTGAGACCAAATTGAATACTACACCAGTCTGAGACCAAACTGAATACTACACTAGTCTGAGACCAAACTGAATACTACACCAGTCTGAGACCAAACTGAATACTACACCAGTCTGAGACCAAACTGAATACTACACCAGTCTGAGACCAAACTGAATACTACACCAGTCTGAGACCAAACTGAATACTACACCAGTCTGAGACCAAACTGAATACTACACCAGTCTGAGACCAAACTGAATACTACACCAGTCTGAGACCAAACTGAATACTACACCAGTCTGAGACCAAACTGAATACTACACCAGTCTGAGACCAAACTGAATACTACACCAGTCTGAGACCAAACTGAATACTACACCAGTCTGAGACCAAACTGAATACTACACCAGTCTGAGACCAAACTGAATACTACACCAGTCTGAGACCAAACTGAATACTACACCAGTCTGAGACCAAACTGAATACTACACCAGTCTGAGACCAAACTGAATACTACACCAGTCTGAGACCAAACTGAATACTACACTAGTCTGAGACCAAACTGAATACTACACCAGTCTGAGACCAAACTGAATACTACACCAGTCTGAGACCAAACTGAATACTACACCAGTCTGAGACCAAACTGAATACTACACCAGTCTGAGACCAAACTGAATACTACACCAGTCTGAGACCAAACTGAATACTACACCAGTCTGAGACCAAACTGAATACTACACCAGTCTGAGACCAAACTGAATACTACACCAGTCTGAGACCAAACTGAATACTACACTAGTCTGAGACCAAACTGAATACTACACCAGTCTGAGACCAAACTGAATACTACACCAGTCTGAGACCAAACTGAATACTACACCAGTCTGAGACCAAACTGAATACTACACCAGTCTGAGACCAAACTGAACACTACACCAGTCTGAGACCAAACTGAATACTACACCAGTCTGAGACCAAACTGAATACTACACCAGTCTGAGACCAAACTGAATACTACACCAGTCTGAGACCAAACTGAATACTACACTGGTCTGAGACCAAACTGAATACTACACCAGTCTGAGACCAAACTGAATACTACACCAGTCTGAGACCAAACTGAATACTACACCAGTCTGAGACCAAACTGAATACTACACCAGTCTGAGACCAAACTGAATACTACACCAGTCTGAGACCAAACTGAATACTACACCAGTCTGAGACCAAACTGAATACTACACCAGTCTGAGACCAAACTGAATACTACACCAGTCTGAGACCAAACTGAATACTACACCAGTCTGAGACCAAACTGAATACTACACAGTCTGAGACCAAACTGAATACTACACCAGTCTGAGACCAAACTGAATACTACACCAGTCTGAGACCAAACTGAATACTACACCAGTCTGAGACCAAACTGAATACTACACCAGTCTGAGACCAAACTGAATACTACACTAGTCTGAGACCAAACTGAATACTACACCAGTCTGAGACCAAACTGAATACTACACCAGTCTGAGACCAAACTGAATACTACACCAGTCTGAGACCAAACTGAATACTACACCAGTCTGAGACCAAACTGAATACTACACCAGTCTGAGACCAAACTGAATACTACACCAGTCTGAGACCAAACTGAATACTACACCAGTCTGAGACCAAACTGAATACTACACCAGTCTGAGACCAAACTGAATACTACACCAGTCTGAGACCAAACTGAATACTACACTAGTCTGAGACCAAACTGAATACTACACCAGTCTGAGACCAAACTGAATACTACACCAGTCTGAGACCAAACTGAATACTACACCAGTCTGAGACCAAACTGAATACTACACCAGTCTGAGACCAAACTGAATACTACACCAGTCTGAGACCAAACTGAATACTACACCAGTCTGAGACCAAACTGAATACTACACCAGTCTGAGACCAAACTGAACACTACACCAGTCTGAGACCAAACTGAACACTACCCCAGTCTGAGACCAAACTGAATACTACACCAGTCTGAGGCCAAACTGAATACTACACCAGTCTGAGACCAAACTGAATACTACACTAGTCTGAGACCAAACTGAATACTACACCAGTCTGAGACCAAACTGAACACTACACCAGTCTGAGACCAAACTGAATACTACACCAGTCTGAGACCAAACTGAATACTACACCAGTCTGAGACCAAACTGAATACTACACCAGTCTGAGACCAAACTGAATACTACACCAGTCTGAGACCAAACTGAATACTACACCAGTCTGAGACCAAACTGAATACTACACCAGTCTGAGACCAAACTGAATACTACACCAGTCTGAGACCAAACTGAATACTACACCAGTCTGAGACCAAACTGAATACTACACCAGTCTGAGACCAAACTGAATACTACACCAGTCTGAGACCAAACTGAATACTACACCAGTCTGAGACCAAACTGAATACTACACCAGTCTGAGACCAAACTGGAAACTACACCAGTCTGAGACCAAACTGAATACTACACCAGTCTGAGACCAAACTGAATACTACATTAGTCTGGGACCAAACTAAATACTACACCTGTCTGAGACCAAACTGAATACTACACCAGTCTGAGACCAAACTGAATACTACACCAGTCTGAGACCAAACTGAATACTACACCAGTCTGAGACCAAACTGAATACTACACTGGTCTGAGACCAAACTGAATACTACACCAGTCTGAGACCAAACTGAATACTACACACCAGTCTGAGACCAAACTGAATACTACACCAGTCTGAGACCAAACTGAATACTACATAGTCTGAGACCAAACTGAATACTACACCAGTCTGAGACCAAACTGAATACTACACCAGTCTGAGACCAAACTGAATACTACACCAGTCTGAGACCAAACTGAATACTACACCAGTCTGAGACCAAACTGAATACTACACCAGTCTGAGACCAAACTGAATACTACACCAGTCTGAGACCAAACTGAATACTACACCAGTCTGAGACCAAACTGAACACTACACACCAGTCTGAGACCAAACTGAATACTACACCAGTCTGAGACCAAACTGAATACTACACCAGTCTGAGACCAAACTGAACACTACACTGGTCTGAGACCAAACTGAATACTACACCAGTCTGAGACCAAACTGAATACTACACCAGTCTGAGACCAAACTGAATACTACACTAGTCTGAGACCAAACTGAACACTACACCAGTCTGAGACCAAACTGAATACTACACCAGTCTGAGACCAAACTGAATACTACACCAGTCTGAGACCAAACTGAATACTACACCAGTCTGAGACCAAACTGAACACTACACCAGTCTGAGACCAAACTGAACACTACACCAGTCTGAGACCAAACTGAACACTACACCAGTCTGAGACCAAACTGAATACTACACCAGTCTGAGACCAAACTGAACACTACACCAGTCTGAGACCAAACTGAATACTACACCAGTCTGAGACCAAACTGAATACTACACCAGTCTGAGACCAAACTGAATACTACACCAGTCTGAGACCAAACTGAACACTACACCAGTCTGAGACCAAACTGAATACTACACCAGTCTGAGACCAAACTGAACACTACACCGGTCTGAGACCAAACTGAATACTACACCAGTCTGAGACCAAACTGAATACTACACTAGTCTGAGACCAAACTGAATACTACACCAGTCTGAGACCAAACTGAATACTACACCAGTCTGAGACCAAACTGAATACTACACTGGTCTGAGACCAAACTGAATTCTACACCAGTCTGAGACCAAACTGAATACTACACCAGTCTGAGACCAAACTGAATACTACACTGGTCTGAGACCAAACTGAACACTACACCAGTCTGAGACCAAACTGAACACTACACCAGTCTGAGACCAAACTGAATACTACACTAGTCTGAGACCAAACTGAATACTACACCAGTCTGAGACCAAACTGAATACTACACTAGTCTGAGACCAAACTGAATACTACATAAGTCTGAGACCAAACTGAATACTACATCAGTCTGAGACCAAACTGAACACTACACCAGTCTGAGACCAAACTGAATACTACACCAGTCTGAGACCAAACTGAACACTACACCAGTCTGAGACCAAACTGAATACTACACCAGTCTGAGACCAAACTGAACACTACACCAGTCTGAGACCAAACTGAATACTACACCAGTCTGAGACCAAACTGAATACTACACCAGTCTGAGACCAAACTGAATACTACACCAGTCTGAGACCAAACTGAATACTACACCAGTCTGAGACCAAACTGAATACTACACCAGTCTGAGACCAAACTGAATACTACACCAGTCTGAGACCAAACTGAATACTACACCAGTCTGAGACCAAACTGAATACTACACCAGTCTGAGACCAAACTGAATACTACACCAGTCTGAGACCAAACTGAATACTACACTAGTCTGAGACCAAACTGAATACTACACCAGTCTGAGACCAAACTGAATACTACACCAGTCTGAGACCAAACTGAATACTACACCAGTCTGAGACCAAACTGAATACTACACTGGTCTGAGACCAAACTGAATACTACACCAATCTGAGACCAAACTGAATACTACTCCAGTCTGAGACCAAACTGAATACTACACCAGTCTGAGACCAAACTGAATACCAAACCAGTCTGAGACCAAACTGAATACTACACCAGTCTGAGACCAAACTGAATACTACACACAGTCTGAGACCAAACTGAATACTACACCAGTCTGAGACCAAACTGAATACTACACCAGTCTGAGACCAAACTGAATACTACACCAGTCTGAGACCAAACTGAATACTACACCAGTCTGAGACCAAACTGAATACTACACCAGTCTGAGACCAAACTGAATACTACACCAGTCTGAGTCTGAGACCAAACTGAATATGACACCAGTCTGAGACCAAACTGAATACTACACCAGTCTGAGACCAAACTGAATACTACACCAGTCTGAGAGCAAACTGAACACTACACTGGTCTGAGACCAAACTGAATACTACACCAGTCTGAGATCAAACTGAATACTACACCAGTCTGAGACCAAACTGAACACTACACAGGTCTGAGACCAAACTGAATACTACACCAGTCTGAGACCAAACTGAATACTACACCAGTCTGAGACCAAACTGAATACTACACCAGTCTGAGACCAAACTTAACACTACACCAGTCTGAGACCAAACTGAATACTACACCAGTCTGAGACCAAACTGAATACTACACCAGTCTGAGACCAAACTGAATACTACACCAGTCTGAGACCAAACTGAATACTACACCAGTCTGAGACCAAACTGAATACTACACCAGTCTGAGACCAAACTGAATACTACACCAGTCTGAGACCAAACTGAATACTACACCAGTCTGAGACCAAACTGAATACTACACCAGTCTGAGACCAAACTGAATACTACACAGTCTGAGACCAAACTGAATACTACACCAGTCTGAGACCAAACTGAATACTACACCAGTCTGAGACCAAACTGAATACTACACCAGTCTGAGACCAAACTGAATACTACACTAGTCTGAGACCAAACTGAATACTACACCAGTCTGAGACCAAACTGAATACTACATAAGTCTGAGACCAAACTGAACACTGCACCAGTCTGAGACCAAACTGAATACTACACCAGTCTGAGACCAAACTGAATACTACACCAGTCTGAGACCAAACTGAATACTACACCAGTCTGAGACCAAACTGAATACTACACCAGTCTGAGACCAAACTGAATACTACACCAGTCTGAGACCAAACTGAATACTACACCAGTCTGAGACCAAACTGAATACTACACCAGTCTGAGACCAAACTGAATACTACACCAGTCTGAGACCAAACTGAATACTACACCAGTCTGAGACCAAACTGAATACTACACCAGTCTGAGACCAAACTGAATACTACACCAGTCTGAGACCAAACTGAATACTACACCAGTCTGAGACCAAACTGAATACTACACCAGTCTGAGACCAAACTGAATACTACACCAGTCTGAGACCAAACTGAATACTACACCAGTCTGAGACCAAACTGAATACTACACCAGTCTGAGACCAAACTGAATACTACACCAGTCTGAGACCAAACTGAATACTACACCAGTCTGAGACCAAACTGAACACTACACCAGTCTGAGACCAAACTGAATACTACACTGGTCTGAGACCAAACTGAATACTACACCAGTCTGAGACCAAACTGAATACTACACCAGTCTCAGACCAAACTGAATACTACACCAGTCTGAGACCAAACTGAATACTACACCGGTCTGAGACCAAACTGAATACTACACCAGTCTGAAACCAAACTGAATACTACACCAGTCTGAGACCAAACTGAATACTACACCAGTCTGAGACCAAACTGAATACTACACCAGTCTGAGACCAAACTGAACACTACACCAGTCTGAGACCAAACTGAATACTACACCAGTCTGAGACCAAACTGAATACTACACCAGTCTGAGACCAAACTGAATACTACACTAGTCTGAGACCAAACTGAATACTACACCAGTCTGAGACCAAACTGAACACTACACCAGTCTGAGACCAAACTGAACACTACACCAGTCTGAGACCAAACTGAACACTACACCAGTCTGAGACCAAACTGAATACTACACCAGTCTGAGACCAAACTGAACACTACACCAGTCTGAGACCAAACTGAACACTACACCAGTCTGAGACCAAACTGAATACTACACCAGTCTGAGACCAAACTGAATACTACACCAGTCTGAGACCAAACTGAATACTACACCAGTCTGAGACCAAACTGAATACTACACCAGTCTGAGACCAAACTGAACACTACACTGGTCTGAGACCAAACTGAATACTACACTAGTCTGAGACCAAACTGAATACTACACTGGTCTGAGACCAAACTGAATACTACACCAGTCTGAGACCAAACAGAATACTACACCAGTCTGAGACCAAACTGAACACTACACTGGTCTGAGACCAAACTGAATACTACACCAGTCTGAGACCAAACTGAATACTACACCAGTCTGAGACCAAACTGAATACTACACCAGTCTGAGACCAAACTGAATACTACACCAGTCTGAGACCAAACTGAATACTACACCAGTCTGAGACCAAACTGAACACTACACTAGTCTGAGACCAAACTGAATACTACACCAGTCTGAGACCAAACTGAATACTACACCAGTCTGAGACCAAACTGAATACTACACCAGTCTGAGACCAAACTGAATACTACACCAGTCTGAGACCAAACTGAACACTACACCAGTCTGAGACCAAACTGAATACTACACCGGTCTGAGACCAAACTGAATACTACACCAGTCTGAGACCAAACTGAATACTACACCAGTCTGAGACCAAACTGAATACTACACCAGTCTGAGACCAAACTGAATACTACACCAGTCTGAGACCAAACTGAATACTACACCAGTCTGAGACCAAACTGAATACTACACCAGTCTGAGACCAAACTGAATACTACACCAGTCTGAGACCAAACTGAATACTACACCAGTCTGAGACCAAACTGAATACTACACCAGTCTGAGACCAAACTGAATACAACACGAATCTGAGACCAAACTGAATACTACACCAGTCTGAGACCAAACTGAACACTACACCAGTCTGAGACCAAACTGAACACTACACCAGTCTGAGACCAAACTGAATACTACACCGGTCTGAGACCAAACTGGATACTACACCAGTCTGAAACCAAACTGAATACTACACTGGTCTGAAACCAAACTGAATACTACACCAGTCTGAGACCAAACTGAATACTACACCAGTCTGAGACCAAACTGAATACTACACCAGTCTGAGACCAAACTGAAAACTACACCAGTCTGAGACCAAACTGAACACTACACCAGTCTGAGACCAAACTGAATACTACACCAGTCTGAGACCAAACTGAATACTACACCAGTCTGAGACCAAACTGAATACTACACCAGTCTGAGACCAAACTGAATACTACACCAGTCTGAGACCAAACTGAATACTACACCAGTCTGAGACCAAACTGAATACTACACCAGTCTGAGACCAAACTGAATACTACACCAGTCTGAGACCAAACTGAATACTACACCAGTCTGAGACCAAACTGAATACTACACCAGTCTGAGACCAAACTGAATACTACACCAGTCTGAGACCAAACTGAACACTACACACAGTCTGAGACCAAACTGAATACTACACCAGTCTGAGACCAAACTGAATACTACACCAGTCTGAGACCAAACTGAATACTACACCAGTCTGAGACCAAACTGAATACTACAAACTGAATACTACACCAGTCTGAGACCAAACTGAATACTACACCAGTCTGAGACCAAACTGAATACTACACCAGTCTGAGACCAAACTGAATACTACACCAGTCTGAGACCAAACTGAATACTACACCAGTCTGAGACCAAACTGAATACTACACCAGTCTGAGACCAAACTGAATACTACACCAGTCTGAGACCAAACTGAATACTACACCAGTCTGAGACCAAACTGAATACTACACCAGTCTGAGACCAAACTGAATACTACACCAGTCTGAGACCAAACTGAATACTACACCAGTCTGAGACCAAACTGAATACTACACCAGTCTGAGACCAAACTGAATACTACACCAGTCTGAGACCAAACTGAATACTACACCAGTCTGAGACCAAACTGAATACTACACCAGTCTGAGACCAAACTGAATACTACACCAGTCTGAGACCAAACTGAATACTACACCAGTCTGAGACCAAACTGAATACTACACCAGTCTGAGACCAAACTGAATACTACACCAGTCTGAGACCAAACTGAATACTACACCAGTCTGAGACCAAACTGAATACTACACCAGTCTGAGACCAAACTGAATACTACACCAGTCTGAGACCAAACTGAATACTACACCAGTCTGAGACCAAACTGAATACTACACCAGTCTGAGACCAAACTGAATACTACACCAGTCTGAGACCAAACTGAATACTACACCAGTCTGAGACCAAACTGAATACTACACCAGTCTGAGACCAAACTGAATACTACACCAGTCTGAGACCAAACTGAATACTACACCAGTCTGAGACCAAACTGAATACTACACCAGTCTGAGACCAAACTGAATACTACACCAGTCTGAGACCAAACTGAATACTACACCAGTCTGAGACCAAACTGAATACTACACCAGTCTGAGACCAAACTGAATACTACACCAGTCTGAGACCAAACTGAATACTACACCAGTCTGAGACCAAACTGAATACTACACCAGTCTGAGACCAAACTGAATACTACACCAGTCTGAGACCAAACTGAATACTACACCAGTCTGAGACCAAACTGAATACTACACCAGTCTGAGACCAAACTGAATACTACACCAGTCTGAGACCAAACTGAATACTACACCAGTCTGAGACCAAACTGAATACTACACCAGTCTGAGACCAAACTGAATACTACACCAGTCTGAGACCAAACTGAATACTACACCAGTCTGAGACCAAACTGAATACTACACCAGTCTGAGACCAAACTGAACACTACACCAGTCTGAGACCAAACTGAATACTACACCAGTCTGAGACCAAACTGAATACTACACCAGTCTGAGACCAAACTGAATACTACACCAGTCTGAGACCAAACTGAATACTACACCAGTCTGAGACCAAACTGAATACTACACCAGTCTGAGACCAAACTGAATACTACACCAGTCTGAGACCAAACTGAATACTACACCAGTCTGAGACCAAACTGAATACTACACCAGTCTGAGACCAAACTGAATACTACACCAGTCTGAGACCAAACTGAATACTACACCAGTCTGAGACCAAACTGAATACTACACCAGTCTGAGACCAAACTGAATACTACACCAGTCTGAGACCAAACTGAATACTACACCAGTCTGAGACCAAACTGAATACTACACCAGTCTGAGACCAAACTGAATACTACACCAGTCTGAGACCAAACTGAATACTACACCAGTCTGAGACCAAACTGAATACTACACCAGTCTGAGACCAAACTGAATACTACACCAGTCTGAGACCAAACTGAATACTACACCAGTCTGAGACCAAACTGAATACTACACCAGTCTGAGACCAAACTGAATACTACACCAGTCTGAGACCAAACTGAATACTACACCAGTCTGAGACCAAACTGAATACTACACCAGTCTGAGACCAAACTGAATACTACACCAGTCTGAGACCAAACTGAATACTACACCAGTCTGAGACCAAACTGAATACTACACCAGTCTGAGACCAAACTGAATACTACACCAGTCTGAGACCAAACTGAATACTACACCAGTCTGAGACCAAACTGAATACTACACCAGTCTGAGACCAAACTGAATACTACACCAGTCTGAGACCAAACTGAATACTACACCAGTCTGAGACCAAACTGAATACTACACCAGTCTGAGACCAAACTGAATACTACACCAGTCTGAGACCAAACTGAATACTACACCAGTCTGAGACCAAACTGAATACTACACCAGTCTGAGACCAAACTGAATACTACACCAGTCTGAGACCAAACTGAATACTACACCAGTCTGAGACCAAACTGAATACTACACCAGTCTGAGACCAAACTGAATACTACACCAGTCTGAGACCAAACTGAATACTACACCAGTCTGAGACCAAACTGAATACTACACCAGTCTGAGACCAAACTGAATACTACACCAGTCTGAGACCAAACTGAATACTACACCAGTCTGAGACCAAACTGAACACTACACCAGTCTGAGACCAAACTGAATACTACACCAGTCTGAGACCAAACTGAATACTACACCAGTCTGAGACCAAACTGAATACTACACCAGTCTGAGACCAAACTGAATACTACACCAGTCTGAGACCAAACTGAATACTACACCAGTCTGAGACCAAACTGAATACTACACCAGTCTGAGACCAAACTGAATACTACACCAGTCTGAGACCAAACTGAATACTACACACCAGTCTGAGACCAAACTGAATACTACACCAGTCTGAGACCAAACTGAATACTACACCAGTCTGAGACCAAACTGAATACTACACCAGTCTGAGACCAAACTGAATACTACACCAGTCTGAGACCAAACTGAATACTACACCAGTCTGAGACCAAACTGAATACTACACCAGTCTGAGACCAAACTGAATACTACACCAGTCTGAGACCAAACTGAATACTACACCAGTCTGAGACCAAACTGAATACTACACCAGTCTGAGACCAAACTGAATACTACACCAGTCTGAGACCAAACTGAATACTACACTAGTCTGAGACCAAACTGAATACTACACCAGTCTGAGACCAAACTGAATACTACACCAGTCTGAGACCAAACTGAATACTACACCAGTCTGAGACCAAACTGAATACTACACCAGTCTGAGACCAAACTGAATACTACACCAGTCTGAGACCAAACTGAATACTACACCAGTCTGAGACCAAACTGAATACTACACCAGTCTGAGACCAAACTGAATACTACACCAGTCTGAGACCAAACTGAATACTACACCAGTCTGAGACCAAACTGAATACTACACCAGTCTGAGACCAAACTGAATACTACACCAGTCTGAGACCAAACTGAATACACTACACCAGTCTGAGACCAAACTGAATACTACACCAGTCTGAGACCAAACTGAATACTACACCAGTCTGAGACCAAACTGAATACTACACCAGTCTGAGACCAAACTGAATACTACACCAGTCTGAGACCAAACTGAATACTACACCAGTCTGAGACCAAACTGAATACTACACCAGTCTGAGACCAAACTGAATACTACACCAGTCTGAGACCAAACTGAATACTACACCAGTCTGAGACCAAACTGAATACTACACCAGTCTGAGACCAAACTGAATACTACACCAGTCTGAGACCAAACTGAATACTACACCAGTCTGAGACCAAACTGAATACTACACCAGTCTGAGACCAAACTGAATACTACACCAGTCTGAGACCAAACTGAATACTACACCAGTCTGAGACCAAACTGAATACTACACCAGTCTGAGACCAAACTGAATACTACACCAGTCTGAGACCAAACTGAATACTACACCAGTCTGAGACCAAACTGAATACTACACCAGTCTGAGACCAAACTGAATACTACACCAGTCTGAGACCAAACTGAATACTACACCAGTCTGAGACCAAACTGAATACTACACCAGTCTGAGACCAAACTGAATACTACACCAGTCTGAGACCAAACTGAATACTACACCAGTCTGAGACCAAACTGAATACTACACCAGTCTGAGACCAAACTGAATACTACACCAGTCTGAGACCAAACTGAATACTACACCAGTCTGAGACCAAACTGAATACTACACCAGTCTGAGACCAAACTGAATACTACACCAGTCTGAGACCAAACTGAATACTACACCAGTCTGAGACCAAACTGAATACTACACCAGTCTGAGACCAAACTGAATACTACACCAGTCTGAGACCAAACTGAATACTACACCAGTCTGAGACCAAACTGAATACTACACCAGTCTGAGACCAAACTGAATACTACACCAGTCTGAGACCAAACTGAATACTACACCAGTCTGAGACCAAACTGAATACTACACCAGTCTGAGACCAAACTGAATACTACACCAGTCTGAGACCAAACTGAATACTACACCAGTCTGAGACCAAACTGAATACTACACCAGTCTGAGACCAAACTGAATACTACACCAGTCTGAGACCAAACTGAATACTACACCAGTCTGAGACCAAACTGAATACTACACCAGTCTGAGACCAAACTGAATACTACACCAGTCTGAGACCAAACTGAATACTACACCAGTCTGAGACCAAACTGAATACTACACCAGTCTGAGACCAAACTGAATACTACACCAGTCTGAGACCAAACTGAATACTACACCAGTCTGAGACCAAACTGAATACTACACCAGTCTGAGACCAAACTGAATACTACACCAGTCTGAGACCAAACTGAATACTACACCAGTCTGAGACCAAACTGAATACTACACCAGTCTGAGACCAAACTGAATACTACACCAGTCTGAGACCAAACTGAATACTACACCAGTCTGAGACCAAACTGAATACTACACCAGTCTGAGACCAAACTGAATACTACACCAGTCTGAGACCAAACTGAATACTACACCAGTCTGAGACCAAACTGAATACTACACCAGTCTGAGACCAAACTGAATACTACACCAGTCTGAGACCAAACTGAATACTACACTAGTCTGAGACCAAACTGAATACTACACCAGTCTGAGACCAAACTGAATACTACACCAGTCTGAGACCAAACTGAATACTACACCAGTCTGAGACCAAACTGAATACTACACCAGTCTGAGACCAAACTGAATACTACACCAGTCTGAGACCAAACTGAATACTACACCAGTCTGAGACCAAACTGAATACTACACCAGTCTGAGACCAAACTGAATACTACACCAGTCTGAGACCAAACTGAATACTACACCAGTCTGAGACCAAACTGAATACTACACCAGTCTGAGACCAAACTGAATACTACACCAGTCTGAGACCAAACTGAATACTACACCAGTCTGAGACCAAACTGAATACTACACCAGTCTGAGACCAAACTGAATACTACACCAGTCTGAGACCAAACTGAATACTACACCAGTCTGAGACCAAACTGAATACTACACCAGTCTGAGACCAAACTGAATACTACACCAGTCTGAGACCAAACTGAATACTACACCAGTCTGAGACCAAACTGAATACTACACCAGTCTGAGACCAAACTGAATACTACACCAGTCTGAGACCAAACTGAATACTACACCAGTCTGAGACCAAACTGAATACTACACCAGTCTGAGACCAAACTGAATACTACACCAGTCTGAGACCAAACTGAATACTACACCAGTCTGAGACCAAACTGAATACTACACCAGTCTGAGACCAAACTGAATACTACACCAGTCTGAGACCAAACTGAATACTACACCAGTCTGAGACCAAACTGAATACTACACCAGTCTGAGACCAAACTGAATACTACACCAGTCTGAGACCAAACTGAATACTACACCAGTCTGAGACCAAACTGAATACTACACCAGTCTGAGACCAAACTGAATACTACACCAGTCTGAGACCAAACTGAATACTACACCAGTCTGAGACCAAACTGAATACTACACCAGTCTGAGACCAAACTGAATACTACACCAGTCTGAGACCAAACTGAATACTACACCAGTCTGAGACCAAACTGAATACTACACCAGTCTGAGACCAAACTGAATACTACACCAGTCTGAGACCAAACTGAATACTACACCAGTCTGAGACCAAACTGAATACTACACCAGTCTGAGACCAAACTGAATACTACACCAGTCTGAGACCAAACTGAATACTACACCAGTCTGAGACCAAACTGAATACTACACCAGTCTGAGACCAAACTGAATACTACACCAGTCTGAGACCAAACTGAATACTACACCAGTCTGAGACCAAACTGAATACTACACCAGTCTGAGACCAAACTGAATACTACACCAGTCTGAGACCAAACTGAATACTACACCAGTCTGAGACCAAACTGAATACTACACCAGTCTGAGACCAAACTGAATACTACACCAGTCTGAGACCAAACTGAATACTACACCAGTCTGAGACCAAACTGAATACTACACCAGTCTGAGACCAAACTGAACACTACACCAGTCTGAGACCAAACTGAATACTACACCAGTCTGAGACCAAACTGAATACTACACCAGTCTGAGACCAAACTGAATACTACACCAGTCTGAGACCAAACTGAATACTACACCAGTCTGAGACCAAACTGAATACTACACCAGTCTGAGACCAAACTGAATACTACACCAGTCTGAGACCAAACTGAATACTACACCAGTCTGAGACCAAACTGAATACTACACCAGTCTGAGACCAAACTGAATACTACACCAGTCTGAGACCAAACTGAATACTACACCAGTCTGAGACCAAACTGAATACTACACCAGTCTGAGACCAAACTGAATACTACACCAGTCTGAGACCAAACTGAATACTACACCAGTCTGAGACCAAACTGAATACTACACCAGTCTGAGACCAAACTGAATACTACACCAGTCTGAGACCAAACTGAATACTACACCAGTCTGAGACCAAACTGAATACTACACCAGTCTGAGACCAAACTGAATACTACACCAGTCTGAGACCAAACTGAATACTACACCAGTCTGAGACCAAACTGAATACTACACCAGTCTGAGACCAAACTGAATACTACACCAGTCTGAGACCAAACTGAATACTACACCAGTCTGAGACCAAACTGAATACTACACCAGTCTGAGACCAAACTGAATACTACACCAGTCTGAGACCAAACTGAATACTACACCAGTCTGAGACCAAACTGAATACTACACCAGTCTGAGACCAAACTGAATACTACACCAGTCTGAGACCAAACTGAATACTACACCAGTCTGAGACCAAACTGAATACTACACCAGTCTGAGACCAAACTGAATACTACACCAGTCTGAGACCAAACTGAATACTACACCAGTCTGAGACCAAACTGAATACTACACCAGTCTGAGACCAAACTGAATACTACACCAGTCTGAGACCAAACTGAATACTACACCAGTCTGAGACCAAACTGAATACTACACCAGTCTGAGACCAAACTGAATACTACACCAGTCTGAGACCAAACTGAATACTACACCAGTCTGAGACCAAACTGAATACTACACCAGTCTGAGACCAAACTGAATACTACACCAGTCTGAGACCAAACTGAATACTACACCAGTCTGAGACCAAACTGAATACTACACCAGTCTGAGACCAAACTGAATACTACACCAGTCTGAGACCAAACTGAATACTACACCAGTCTGAGACCAAACTGAATACTACACCAGTCTGAGACCAAACTGAATACTACACCAGTCTGAGACCAAACTGAATACTACACCAGTCTGAGACCAAACTGAATACTACACCAGTCTGAGACCAAACTGAATACTACACCAGTCTGAGACCAAACTGAATACTACACCAGTCTGAGACCAAACTGAATACTACACCAGTCTGAGACCAAACTGAATACTACACCAGTCTGAGACCAAACTGAATACTACACCAGTCTGAGACCAAACTGAATACTACACCAGTCTGAGACCAAACTGAATACTACACCAGTCTGAGACCAAACTGAATACTACACCAGTCTGAGACCAAACTGAATACTACACCAGTCTGAGACCAAACTGAATACTACACCAGTCTGAGACCAAACTGAATACTACACCAGTCTGAGACCAAACTGAATACTACACCAGTCTGAGACCAAACTGAATACTACACCAGTCTGAGACCAAACTGAATACTACACCAGTCTGAGACCAAACTGAATACTACACCAGTCTGAGACCAAACTGAATACTACACCAGTCTGAGACCAAACTGAATACTACACCAGTCTGAGACCAAACTGAATACTACACCAGTCTGAGACCAAACTGAATACTACACCAGTCTGAGACCAAACTGAATACTACACCAGTCTGAGACCAAACTGAATACTACACCAGTCTGAGACCAAACTGAATACTACACCAGTCTGAGACCAAACTGAATACTACACCAGTCTGAGACCAAACTGAATACTACACCAGTCTGAGACCAAACTGAATACTACACCAGTCTGAGACCAAACTGAATACTACACCAGTCTGAGACCAAACTGAATACTACACCAGTCTGAGACCAAACTGAATACTACACCAGTCTGAGACCAAACTGAATACTACACTAGTCTGAGACCAAACTGAATACTACACCAGTCTGAGACCAAACTGAATACTACACCAGTCTGAGACCAAACTGAATACTACACCAGTCTGAGACCAAACTGAATACTACACCAGTCTGAGACCAAACTGAATACTACACCAGTCTGAGACCAAACTGAATACTACACCAGTCTGAGACCAAACTGAATACTACACCAGTCTGAGACCAAACTGAATACTACACCAGTCTGAGACCAAACTGAATACTACACCAGTCTGAGACCAAACTGAATACTACACCAGTCTGAGACCAAACTGAATACTACACCAGTCTGAGACCAAACTGAATACTACACCAGTCTGAGACCAAACTGAATACTACACCAGTCTGAGACCAAACTGAATACTACACCAGTCTGAGACCAAACTGAATACTACACCAGTCTGAGACCAAACTGAATACTACACCAGTCTGAGACCAAACTGAATACTACACCAGTCTGAGACCAAACTGAATACTACACCAGTCTGAGACCAAACTGAATACTACACCAGTCTGAGACCAAACTGA
Organism: Atherinomorus stipes; assembly: GCA_023101725.1. Lineage (NCBI taxonomy): Eukaryota > Metazoa > Chordata > Actinopteri > Atheriniformes > Atherinidae > Atherinomorus > Atherinomorus stipes. Next base: position 247,744 of record JALJCO010009518.1, on the reverse strand, counting down.
ATACTACACTAGTCTGAGACCAAACTGAATACTACACCAGTCTGAGACCAAACTGAATACTACACCAGTCTGAGACCAAACTGAATACTACACCAGTCTGAGACCAAACTGAATACTACACCAGTCTGAGACCAAACTGAATACTACACCAGTCTGAGACCAAACTGAATACTACACCAGTCTGAGACCAAACTGAATACTACACCAGTCTGAGACCAAACTGAATACTACACCAGTCTGAGACCAAACTGAATACTACACCAGTCTGAGACCAAACTGAATACTACACCAGTCTGAGACCAAACTGAATACTACACCAGTCTGAGACCAAACTGAACACTACACCAGTCTGAGACCAAACTGAATACTACACCAGTCTGAGACCAAACTGAATACTACACCAGTCTGAGACCAAACTGAATACTACACCAGTCTGAGACCAAACTGAATACTACACCAGTCTGAGACCAAACTGAATACTACACCAGTCTGAGACCAAACTGAATACTACACCAGTCTGAGACCAAACTGAATACTACACCAGTCTGAGACCAAACTGAATACTACACCAGTCTGAGACCAAACTGAATACTACACCAGTCTGAGACCAAACTGAATACTACACCAGTCTGAGACCAAACTGAATACTACACCAGTCTGAGACCAAACTGAATACTACACCAGTCTGAGACCAAACTGAATACTACACCAGTCTGAGACCAAACTGAATACTACACCAGTCTGAGACCAAACTGAATACTACACCAGTCTGAGACCAAACTGAATACTACACCAGTCTGAGACCAAACTGAATACTACACCAGTCTGAGACCAAACTGAATACTACACCAGTCTGAGACCAAACTGAATACTACACCAGTCTGAGACCAAACTGAATACTACACCAGTCTGAGACCAAACTGAATACTACACCAGTCTGAGACCAAACTGAATACTACACCAGTCTGAGACCAAACTGAATACTACACCAGTCTGAGACCAAACTGAATACTACACCAGTCTGAGACCAAACTGAATACTACACCAGTCTGAGACCAAACTGAATACTACACCAGTCTGAGACCAAACTGAATACTACACCAGTCTGAGACCAAACTGAATATTACACCAGTCTGAGACCAAACTGAATACTACACCAGTCTGAGACCAAACTGAATATTATAGCAGTCTGAGACCAAACTGAATACTACACTATTCTGAGTCCAAACTGAATACTACACTAGTTTGAGACCAAACTGAATACTACAGTACTCTGAGACCAAAGTGAATACTACACCAGTCTGAGACCAAACTAAATACTACACTAGTCTGAGACATAGCTGAGCACTACACCAGTCTAAGACCAAACTGAATACTACACCAGTCTGAGACCAAACTGAATACTACACAAGTCTGAGACCAAACTGGATACTACACCAGTCTGAGACCAAACTTAATACTACACCAGTCTTAAACCAAACTGAATACTACACTAGTCTGAGACCAAACTGAATACTACACTAGTCTGAGACCAAACTGAATACTACACCAGTCTGAGACCAAACTGAATACTACACCAGTCTTAAGCCAAATTGGGCCTACACTAGTCTGAGACCAAACTGGATACTACACCAGTCTGAGACTAAACTGAATACTACACCAGTCTGAGATCAAACTGAATACTACACCAGTCTGAGACCAAACTGAATACTACAACAGTCTGAGACCAAACTGAATACTACACCAGTCTGAGATCAAACTGAATACTACTCCAGTCTGAGATCAAACTGAATACTACACCAGTCTGAGACTAAACTGAATACTACACCATCTGAGACCAAACTGAATACTACACTAGTCTGAGACCAAACTGGATACTACACTAGTCTGAGACCAAACTGGATACTACACTAGTCTGAGACCAAATGAATACTACACCAGTCTGAGACCAAACTGAATACTACACCAGTCTGAGACCAAACTGGACACTACACTAGTCTGAGACCAAACTGGATACTACACTAGTTTGAGACCAAACTGGATACTACACTAGTCTGAGACCAAATGAATACTACACTAGTCTGAGACCAAACTGAATACTACACCAGTCGTAAACCAAACTGAACACTACACCAGTCTGAGACCAAACTGGATACTACACCAGTCTGAGACCAAACTGAATACTACACCAGTCTGAGACCAAACTGAATACTACACCAGTTGAGACCAAACTGAATACTACACCAGTCTGAGACCAAACTGAATATTACACCAGTCTGAGACCAAACTGAATACTACACCAGTCTGAGACCAAACTGAACACTACACCAGTCTGAGACAAAACTGAATATTACACCAGTCTGAGACCAAACTGAATACTACACCAGTCTGAGACCAAACTGAATACTACACCAGTCTTAAACCAAACTCAATACTACACCAGTCTGAGACCAATCTGAATACTACACCAGATTTAAACCAAACTGAATACTACACCAGTCTGAGACCAAACTGAATACTACACCTGTCTTAAACCAAACTGGACACTACACCAGTCTGAGACCAAGCTGGATACTACACCAGTCTGAGACCAAACTGAATACTACACCAGTCTGAGACCAAACTGAAGACTACACTAGTCTGAGACCAAACTGAATACTACACCAGTCTGAGACCAAACTGAATACTACACCAGTCTGAGACCAAACTGAATATTACACCAGTCTGAGACCAAACTAAATACGACACCAGTCTGAGACTAAACTGAATACTACACCAGTCTGAGACTAAACTGAATACTGCACCAGTCTGAGACCAAACTGGATACTACACTAGTCTGAGACCAAACTGGATACTACACTAGTCTGAGACCAAACTGAATACTACACTAGTCTGAGACCAAACTGGATACTACACTAGTCTGAGACCAAAATGAATACTACACCAGTCTGAGACCAAACTGGATACTACACTAGTCTTAAACCAAACTGAATACTACACCAGTCTGAGACCAAACTGAATACTACACCAGTCTGAGGTCAAACTGAATATTACACCAGTCTGAGACCAAACTAAATGCGACACCAGTCTGAGACTAAACTGAATACTACACCAGTCTGAGACTAAACTGAATACTACACCAGTCTGAGACCAAACTGGATACTACACTAGTCTGAGACCAAACTGGATACTACACTATTCTGAGACCAAACTGGACAGTACACTAGTCTGAGACCAAACTGGATACTACACTAGTCTGAGACCAAACTGGATACTACACTAGTCTGAGACCAAAATGAATACTACACCAGTCTTAAACCAAACTGAATACTACACCAGTCTGAGACCAAACTGAATACTACACCAGTCTGAGACCAAACTGAATACTACACCAGTCTGAGACCAAACTGAATACTACACTAGTGTGAGACCAAACTGAATACTACACCAGTCTTAAACCAAACTGAACACTACACCAGTCTGAGACCAAACTGCACACTACACCAGTCTGAGACCAAACTGAATACTACACCAGTCTGAGACCAAACTGAAGACTACACCAGTCTGAGAGCAAACTGAATACTACACCAGTCTGAGACCAAACTGAAGACTACACTAGTCTGAGACCAAACGGAATATTACACCAGTCTTAAACCAAACTGAATACTACATCAGTCTGAGACCAAACTGAATACTACACCAGTCTGAGACCAAACTGAATACTACACCAGTCTTAAACCAAACTGAATACTACACCAGTCTGAGACCAAACTGAATACTACACCAGTCTGAGACCAAACTGAATATTACACCAGTCTGAGACCAAACTGAATACTACACCAGTCTGAGACCAAACTGGATACTATACCAGTCTGAGACCAAACTGATTATTACACCAGTCTGAGACCAAACTGAATACTACACCAGTCTGAGACCAAACTGAACACTACACCAGTCTGATACCAAACTGAATATTACACCAGTCTGAGACCAATCTGAATACTACACCAGATTTAAACCAAATTGAATACTACACCAGTCTGAGACCAAACTGAATACTACACCGGTCTTAAACCAAACTGGATACTACACTAGTCTGAGACCAAACTGGATACTACACCAGTCTGAGACTAAACTGAATACTACACCAGTCTGAGATCAAACTGAGTACTACACCAGTCTGAGACCAAACTGAATACTACACCAGTCTGAGACCAAACTGAATACTACACCAGTCTGAGATCAAACTGAATATTACACCAGTCTGAGACCAAACTAAATGCGACACCAGTCTGAGACTAAACTGAATACTACACCAGTCTGAGACTAAACTGAATACTACACTAGACTGAGACCAAACTGAACACTACACTAGTCTGAGACCAAACTGGATACTACACTATTCTGAGACCAAACTGGATACTACACTAGTCTGAAACCAAACTGAATACTACACCAGTCTGAGACCAAACTGGATACTACACTAGTCTGAGACTAAACTGAACACTACACCAGTCTGAGATCAAACTGAATACTACACCAGTCTGAGACCAAACTGAATACTACACCAGTCTTAAACCAAACTGAATACTACACCAGTCTTAAACCAAACTGAATACTACACCAGTCTGAGACCAAACTGAATACTACAACAGTCTGAGACCAAACTGAATATTACACCAGTCTGAGACCAAACTGTATACTACACCAGTCTGAGACTAAACTGAATACTACACTAGTCTGAGACCAAACTGAATACTACACCAGTCTGAGACCAAACTGAACACTACACCAGTCTGAGACCAAACTGAATACTACACCAGTCTTAAACCAAACTGAATACTACACCAGTCTGAGACCAAACTGAATACTACACCAGTCTGAGACCAAACTGAATACTACACCAGTCTTAAACCAAACTGAATACTACACCAGTCTGAGACCAAACTGGATACTACACCAGTCTGAGACCAAACTGAATATTACACCAGTCTGAGACCAAACTGAATACTACACCAGTCTGAGACCAAACTGAATACTACACCAGTCTGAGGTCAAACTGAATATTACACCAGTCTGAGACCAAACTAAATGCGACACCAGTCTGAGACTAAACTGAATACTACACCAGTCTGAGACTAAACTGAATACTGCACCAGTCTGAGACCAAACTGGATACTACACTAGTCTGAGACCAAACTGGATACTACACTATTCTGAGACCAAACTGAATACTACACTAGTCTGAAACCAAACTGAATACTACACCAGTCTGAGACCAAACTGGATACTACACTAGTCTGAGACTAAACTGAACACTACACCAGTCTGAGATCAAACTGAATACTACACCAGTCTGAGACCAAACTGAATACTACACCAGTCTTAAACCAAACTGAATACTACACCAGTCTTAAACCAAACTGAATACTACACCAGTCTGAGACCAAACTGGATACTACAACAGTCTGAGACCAAACTGAATATTACACCAGTCTGAGACCAAACTGTATACTACACCAGTCTGAGACTAAACTGAATACTACACTAGTCTGAGACCAAACTGAATACTACACCAGTCTGAGACCAAACTGAACACTACACCAGTCTGAGACCAAACTGAATACTACACCAGTCTTAAACCAAACTGAATACTACACCAGTCTGAGACCAAACTGAATACTACACAAGTCTGAGACCAAACTGAATACTACACCAGTCTTAAACCAAACTGAATACTACACCAGTCTGAGACCAAACTGGATACAACACCAGTCTGAGACCAAACTGAATATTACACCAGTCTGAGACCAAACTGAATACTACACCAGTCTGAGACCAAACTGAATATTACACTAGTCTGGGACCAATCTGAATACTACACCAGTCTGAGACCAAACTGAATACTACACCAGTCTGAGACCAAACTGAATACTACACTAGTCTGAGACCAAACTAAATATTACACCAGTCTGAGACTCATATTGACGTTTGATAACCAACACCCTCAGCCTATTACTGTAGTGAGGACAGAGCTGCATCTTCCTCCGGGAACTACAGGTTCTCTGTTTCCACTGCAGAGTGTCGGTGTTGTGATGTTTCATCCAGTCAAACACCGTCTGCAGAGATCTGCAGCTGCAGGTTAATGAGGTTTTGTCTGACCGGGTTTTCAGACCTAAATTTATGGTATTATCACACCACTTTTATGTGCAGAGCTTTGTGATTTTTTCAGTGAAAAGTGCTTTTCTCTTCTTACTACAGAAGAGAGCAGCGAGCTGCAGAGCGCCGTCTGTTCACATCACGTCTCATTTTCAATGACTGGGCTCGTGTTGTTCGCTCATAAAAAACGCTCGAGTTAAATTTTTTCAAGTTGAGCGAACAGGCGAAATACGCCGTATTCATGCAAGTATAACGCTACATTCGCACGAATGAGCCCCAAACATGCATCACGTTTGGGGCTTGTCGCGCCGCAAATTCGCATGAAACGCACCCTCCCAAGCAAATGTGCGTCTATACACGTCTGTACATTGACTTAATATGTAATTCATTCGCACAAATAATTTCATTTGCGTCCGGTGTGAACACAGGGTAAGAATTTACCTTAGACCGAATCAAGACATTTATCAGGGATGTCAACATTATTCTGTGGAATGAACACATTCATTTTTGTAAACACATTACACTGTAAAAAATTAAACATAAAAAACACAGTGATGCTCCGTCACTCTGGGCGCCAGAGATATACTGCAAAATTAAAGAGGAAAAACAACTCTATAGAAATACAATAATTTTCTATCATTAAAATACAGTTTATTGTGGTTCAAAGGAAATATTGAAAACAAACACAAAAATTTCAGGATTGATTTTAAGGGTCTTTTAGTGGTTTATAAATGTCTTCATGGTCTTGGGCCTTCTTATTTGTCTGTCTTGCTTTTAAACTATGAACCTTTGTGGACCCTGAGGTCCTCTGGTTCCGGCCTTTTAGTTGTTCCCCAGGTGAGAACTAAAACTCCACTATCGTTCCACCACTATCGTCCTCGTCTGTGGAACAGCCTGCCAGAGAACCTGTGTCATGCCTGCTCCTCCTCCACTTCTGCGTTCAGCTTCACCTGCCTACTTCTCACTACAGCTCCCACAATCCCTCTGTCCTGTTCATTATGGATTCCACCTGGTCCTCATTACCTTCATCAGTCACACCTGTTCATCCCTCTATTTAACCCAGTGCTACCTCTTCCCCAGTGTCTGTATTTTTTGAGTCACCCTGTTCTTTAATAAAACTACATGAATTTGCAATTGCATCCAGCCTCTGCTTCAGCCTGACATCCTCAGGGCTGCAGGGACTGGTGATGTTTTTAAGGAGAGGCTCCAGACCTACATTTTAAGCTTAGCTTTTTGATTTGATTTCATTTTATTAATTTTACTTATTTAATTTCACTCTATTTTATTTTATGTTATTTGAAGTTATCTTAGATTTTATTCACTCGTTAAGCATATTATTTATGAATTCCTACTGTATATGTTTATTTTTCCATGTTGCTCTTATCTGTCCACTTATTTTATCTGTTTTACCATTTTAAATGGTCCTGGTGGCCGGGGCCCGGCTCTGCAGCCCTATCGCTGTGGTGTGGACCCTGGTCCTGGTGGCTGGGGCCCGGCTCTGCAGCCCTATCGCTGTGGTGTGGACCCTGGTCCTGGTGGCCGGGGCCTGGCTCTGCAGCCCTATCGCTGTGGTGTGGACCCTGGTCCTGGAGGCTAGGGCCCGGCTCTGCAGCCCTGTGGCTGTGGTGTGGACCCTGGTCCTGGTGGCTGGGGCCCGGTACTGCAGCCCTATCGCTGTGGTGTGGACCCTGGTCCTGGTGGCTGGGGCCCGGTACTGCAGCCCTATGGCTGTGGTGTGGACCCTGGTCCTGGAGGCTGGGGCCCGGCTCTGCAGCCCTATGGCTGTGGTGTGGACCCTGGTCCTGGAGGCTGGGGCCCGGCTCTGCAGCCCTATCGCTGTGGTGTTGACCCTGGTCCTGGAGGCTGGGGTCCTGCTCTGCAGCCCTATGGCTGTGGTGTGGACCCTGGTCCTGGTGGCCGGGGCCCTGCTCTGCAGCCCTATGGCTGTTGTGTGGACCCTGGTCCTGGAGGCTGGGGCCCGGTACTGCAGCCCTATGGCTGTGGTGTGGACCCTGGTCCTGGAGGCAGGGGCCCGGCTCTGCAGCCCTATGGCTGTGGTGTGGACCCTGGTCCTGGAGGCTGGGGCCCAGCTCTGCAGCCCTATCGCTGTGGTGTGGACCCTGGTCCTGGAGGCTGGGGTCCTGCTCTGCAGCCCTATGGCTGTGGTGTGGACCCTGGTCCTGGAGGCTGGGGTCCTGCTCTGCAGCCCTATGGCTGTTGTGTGGACCCTGGTCCTGGTGGCCGGGGCCTTGCTCTGCAGCCCTATCGCTGTGGTGTGGACCCTGGTCCTGGTCTCTGGGGCCCGGCTCTGCAGCCCTATGGCTGTGGTGTGGACCCTGGTCCTGGAGGCTGGGGCCCTACTCTGCAGCCCCATGGCTGTGGTGTGGACCCTGGTCCTGGTGGCTGGGGTCCTGCTCTGCAGCCCTATGGCTGTGGTGTGGACCCTGGTCCTGGTGGCCGGGGCCCTGCTCTGCAGCCCTATGGCTGTTGTGTGGACCCTGGTCCTGGAGGCTGGGGCCCGGTACTGCAGCCCTATGGCTGTGGTGTGGACCCTGGTCCTGGTGGCTGGGGCCCGGCTCTGCAGCCCTATTGCTGTGGTGTGAACCCTGGTCCTGGTGGCTGGGGCCCGGTACTGCAGCCCTATTGCTGTGGTGTGGACCCTGGTCCTGGTGGCTGGGGCCCAGTACTGCAGCCCTATTGCTGTGGTGTGGACCCTGGTCCTGGAGGCTGGGGCCCGGCTCTGCAGCCCTATGGCTGTGGTGTGGATCCTGGTCCTGGTGGCTGGGGCCCGGCTTTGCAGCCCTATGGGTGTGGTGTGGACCCTGGTCCTGGAGGCTGGGGCCCAGCTCTGCAGCCCTATCGCTGTGGTGTGGACCCTGGTCCTGGTGGCCGGGGCCCGGCTCTGCAGCCCTATCGCTGTGGTGTGGACCCTGGTCCTGGAGGCTGGGGCCCGGCTCTGCAGCCCTATCGCTGTGGTGTGGACCCTGGTCCTGGAGGCTGGGGCCCGGCTCTGCAGCCCTATTGCTGTGGTGTGGACCCTGGTCTTGGTGGCTGGGGCCTGGTACTGCAGCCCTATGGCTGTGGTGTGGACCCTGGTCCTGGAGGCTGGGGCCCGGCTCTGCAGCCCTATCGCTGTTGTGTGGACCCTGGTCCTGGTGGCTGGGGCCCGGTACTGCAGCCCTATGGCTGTGGTGTGGACCCTGGTCCTGGAGGCTGGGGCCCGGTACTGCAGCCCTATCGCTGTAGTGTGGACCCTGGTCCTGGTGGCTGGGGCCCGGTACTGCAGCCCTATCGCTGTGGTGTGGACCCTGGTCCTGGAGGCTGGGGCCCCGCTCTGCAGCCCTATGGCTGTGGTGTGGACCCTGGTCTTGGTGGCTGGGGCCCGGCTCTGCAGCCCTATGGCTGTGGTGTGGACCCTGGTCCTGGTGGCTGGGGCCTGGCTCTGCAGCCCTATCGCTGTGGTGTTGACCCTGGTCCTGGAGGCTGGGGCCCGGCTCTGCAGCCCTATGGCTGTGGTGTGGACCCTGGTCCTGGAGGCTGGGGCCCGGCTCTGCAGCCCTATCGCTGTGGTATGGACCCTGGTCCTGGTGGCTGGGGCCCGGCTCTGCAGCCCTATCGCTCTGGTGTGGACCCTGGTCCTGGAGGCTGGGGCCCGGCTCTGCAGCCCTATCGCTGTGGTGTGGACCCTGGTCCTGGAGGCTGGGGCCCAGCTCTGCAGCCCTATGGCTGTGGTTGGGACCCTGGTCCTGGTGGCTGGGGCCCGGCTCTGCAGCCCTATGGCTGTGGTTTGGACCCTGGTCCTGGAGGCTGGGGCCCGGCTCTGCAGCCCTATCGCTGTGGTGTGGACCCTGGTCCTGGTGGCTGGGGCCTGGTACTGCAGCCCTTATCGCTGTGGTGTGGACCCTGGTCCTGGAGGCTGGGGCCCGGCTCTGCAGCCCTATCGCTGTGGTGTGGAACCTGGTCCTGGTGGCTGGGGCCCGGTACTGCAGCCCTATCGCTGTGGTGTGGACCCTGGTCCTGGTGGCTGGGGCCCGGCTCTGCAGCCCTATGGCTGTGGTTTGGACCCTGGTCCTGGAGGCTGGGGCCCGGCTCTGCAGCCCTATCGCTGTGGTGTGGACCCTGGTCCTGGTGGCTGGGGCCTGGTACTGCAGCCCTTATCGCTGTGGTGTGGACCCTGGTCCTGGAGGCTGGGGCCCGGCTCTGCAGCCCTATCGCTGTGGTATGGAACCTGGTCCTGGTGGCTGGGGCCCGGTACTGCAGCCCTATCGCTGTGATGTGGACCCTGGTCCTGGTGGCTGGGGCCTGGCTCTGCAGCCCTATGGCTGTTTTGTGGACCCTGGTCCTGGTGGCTGGGGCCCGGCTCTGCAGCCCTATGGCTGTGGTGTGGACCCCAGTCCTGGTTGCTGGGGCCCGGCTCTGCAGCCCTATGGCTGTAGTTAGGACCCTGGTCCTGGTCGCTGGGGCCCGGCCTCGCAGCCCTATGGCTGTGGTGTGGACCCTGGTCCTGGAGGCTGGGGCCCTGCTCTGCAGCCCCATGGCTGTGGTGTGGACCCTGGTCCTGGTGGCTGGGGCCCGGCTCTGCAGCCCTATGGCTGTGGTGTGGACCCTGGTCCTGGTGGCTGGGGCCTGGCTTCGCAGCCCTACCGCTGTGGTGTGGACCCCGGCCTGCCCTGATCTGGATGGTCCCTGCAGTAATGCCCTCTGTGACCGTGTCTGGCTCCTGGTGTGAACGGATCCCCAAGATATCGCTTTCTCACAGCAGGTCAGGCCAGATGTTTATTACTCTTCGGCCCTGATTTATGAAAAATTTGTGTGCACTAAAACGAGCGCTCTCTTCATTACACATGCAATTATCCGCTGGGGCTGATTTATAAACAGGGCAAAACGGGGTTCGTTCCTGATTATGCCATCCATTATGTGTGTCTGCTGTAGATATATATGCAATCTGGGCATTTCAGCCAGAACGTGCAAAATATTGGGAGAGGACGATGCAAACAACTCGGCGTAACACACGCAATGTGATTTATCAATCGTGCAACAGAAAGCGGGGGCAAAAAAATTGCGTTTAATTTAGCACATCTGAAAAGTGGGTGTTTCTGGCAGCCTTATGCACTGTTTGTGTTTGGGTGTGTGAAGGCTTGTTTTTTTTATCTTCATATGCATTTGTTTTTATTGTCATGCAAAGCACTTATAAATAAAGTTTGATTTGATTTGATGAAAATAATTGAACAAGCAAACAAGGATAATGGGGCTCCAAAGAGTTTTTTTATTGAGCGACACTTTGAGACAATCACTGCAGTCAGGTGTTTTCTGTAACGTCCAATCAGATGTCTGCACCTGTTGACAGGTATTTTGGACCATGTTCATGGGAAAGATGCTGTAATGCGTCTGGGACAGTTTTGTTTATTTCTGTTTTTTTGATCAATTTTTTCCACTGACAAGTCAAAAGCAACATTTTATTTCACTAAATTATAATTTTGTAAATTCTTATTTACTACTAGTTTCTTTAGTTTTCTGTTATCTGAATAACTATTCTGAAGTTAGCCATTTCTTTAATTGGAAGGTATGAATAATTTTCAGGACAACTGTATACTAGGGCTGGGCACGTTAACGCATTAATGGTGCGTTAACTGAAGTAGAGCCGCAGCTCCTCCACATCCAGAGGAGCCAGCTGAGGAGGCTCGGGCATCTATTCAGGATGCCTCCTGGATGCCTCCCTGGTGAGGTGTTCCAGGCACGTCCCACCGGGACCAGACCCCGGGGAAGACCGAGGACATGCTGGATGGACTACGTCTCCTGGTTGGCCTGGGAACGCCTCGGGTATTGTTCCCTCCTGCTTTAAGCATGCCATTGTACAGCCTCTTATTAAAAAGCCCAATCTGGACAGTTCAGAATTATCCAACTATCACCCAATCTCTAAACTTCCTTTTCTCTCAAATGTGCTGGAGAAGGTTGTTTTTTCTTAACTCTTGTCCCATTTAGATTAAAAAAAAATCATGGAGAAGTTTCAGTCTGGTTTTAGAGAACATCACAGCACAGAATCTGCTTTACTCAGGCTTCTAAATGACCTGTTGCTGGCTTTAGACTCAGGAAACTGCGCAGTGCTTATTCTCCTGGACTTGAGTGCTGCGTTTGACACTGTGGATCACGCCGCTCTGCTAAACCATTACACAGCCTGGTTGGCATTCAGGGTACAGCTCTGAAATGGTTCAGTTCTTATTTAAGTGATCGGTCTTTCTCTGTCCTGGTGTATGATCATTTCTCCTCATCTGCCCCTCTTGGTTGCGGTGTTCCCCAGGGTTCCGTCTTGGGTCCTGTTCTCTTTTCACTGTACATGCTCCCACTAGGGGCTATTTTCAGACAACATAATATTTCATTTCATTGTTACACTGACGATACTCAAATGTACCTCCCGTCAAACCCCAGATACCCAAGTTCTATCCAGTCTGTTACCGCATGCCTTCAGGAGGTTAAAAGCTGGATGTGAAACAACTATCTTCAACTGAATGAAGACAAAACAGAGATTATTATTTTTGGTCCTTCCGATTTTTCCCAGCATATAACCGGCCATTTGGGTCCTCTGTCAGCGAGGATCCAAGAGCAAGCCAGGAATCTTGGAGTCATCTTTGGCTCAGATTTAGCATTTGACAAGCACATCAACTCCGTTGTCAAATCTTGTTTTTTTCAGCTAAGAAAGGTGGCCAAAACTAAACCATTCCTCTCCTTAAATAATCTTAAATCTGTCACTGCAGCATTCATATCCTCCAGGCTTGACGTGTGTAATTCCCTTTATCTTGGCATTTCTCAGGCCGCCCTGTCTCGTCTGCAGTCAGTTCAAAATGCTGCAGCCAGACTGATAACTGGAACTAAGAAGAGAGACAGCATCACCCCGTCCTCATGTCGCTTCACTGGCTTCCAGTGAAGTTCCGCATCCAGTTTAAGATTCTTTTATATGTTTTTAAAGCTCTTAACCGGGCGCCCCCCCCCCCCTCCATACATTGTTGAGATCCTTTGTCTGTACAACCCCACCAGATGCCTCAGATCTGCTGATCAACTGCTCTTGGCTGTTCCCTCATCCAACAAAGTCAGAAAGGGTGACGACTCCAAAGCTCTGGAATAGTCTTCCTGTGTCCGTTAAAGATTCAGCTTCCATCGGTACTTTTAAAGCAAAACTGAAGACTCATTTATATGTTATAGCTTTTGGGGGTTCTTAAATCCTTTGAATTGTTAACTGTTATTTAATTTTAATGTTTGTTTATATGCTTATTATCTGTTTTTATTATGATTTTATGTGAAGCACTTTGGTCAACTTCGGTTGTTTTTTAAATGTGCTATACAAATAAATTTTGATTTGATATGATAGGGTTGGGCATTGAGGATCGAGCATCAATAGTAACCGGGACTAGCGCTGCAATTCTCCCGGAATCATTCAAATTTTTAAATTTGGATTCCTATTTTCGATGCCCCGTCCGCCGAACACCATAGAATCTGCCGTAAGCAGAACGTCTGTTAGTGCCAATTTTCTGGTACAACCAATTACGCTGACGCACACGGCACAACTCGATGTCTTTGTCGCTATATTTAGCGAGTTTTCAGACCCTCTGTTAACTTTGTTAACTAGCAACAAGTCTAGAGACACTTGAGACTTTTGAGACCGACATGAAAAAACATTTCGCTTATTGCGTGCTGCCGCGGCCCCTCCCCCTTCTTACAGCACACACTGCTGGAGGCTGCAGCAGATGTTCACCTCTGCTCCATAAACCAAGCTGAAAACCTCAAAGCTGCCACTGATTATCAGATAGCAATGTCTCTAAGTGAAGAATGTGGACAGAAACATTTCATTTTTAGTACTGTAACATGGAGTAGACAGTTAGAAAACAGCCAGTTTAACAGTTAAAGTTAAAAGGTAAAATGATGACATGATGAGGTCTAATTTGGCCAGGGATAGTTTTTATTTCTTGTTCTACTCTTTTTTCTTAGTTGAAATGCAATTAAATGCTTTTGGTAAGACCATAAATAGAGCTGGAGTTTAGCATATCCATGTCCTTGTCTGTTATTTGATTTAGTTGCCTACAAAAAAGAAAGGAAATGTTTGTTGACCCTAACCCTTAAAAGAATCAGAATAGAGAATCGATAGGAACCTGAATCATTAAAATTCAAACGATGCCCAACCCTAGCCTCGGGATCCCCCCGGATGACCTGAGGCAGATGCCCCCATGACCCAATCCCAGATAAGCAGATGAAGTCAGAAAGGTAATTTATTATTTAACTATTCTTTATTAAAGTTTTTTTATTTGGTTAACTTGTCCTTTATCTTAGTTTCTATCTAACTGTAAAAAATTCAGGCATGTTGATGTGGGAAACAGTGTTCAGTAGTGTTGTAAAAAAAATCGATCGTCAGATACTAATTGATTCGAGAAATTAGTATCTAGTTAGATATTAATCAGCACAGGTATCAATCCTTAAATGCCACTTCGGCGCCTGCTGAATCTCGGAAAGCATCAGCGGCCTCTTCCCTTTTAAACAGGCACTGCTGCGGGCAGCCCCTCCTCTACAGAAACTCCCTGGAGGACCCATTGTTTACAGTCAGGCTAACTTAGTGACTTAGACCTCTGATAACTTTTTTGTTTCAACAAGGGACTAGCGATAAATCCAGAGACTTTTTCTGGTTTATTAGAGACTTCTGAAGACTGACTGAAGCGTGACGTTTGCTCTTCTTAACGAGCCGTGGCTGCTACCGCGGGCCCCGCCCCCGGGTAGAAGCAGGCCCAGCCCCCCAGGTAGAAGCAGGCCCCGCCCCCGCGTAGAAGCAGGCCCCGCCCCCCAGGTAGAAGCAGGCCCCGCCCGCGTGTAGAAGCACTCACTCCAGCCTTGTACTCGCGCAGCTCAGTGTTGCCAACTTAACAACTTTGTCGTCATATTTAGAGACTTTTCAGACCCCTCTAGCGACTTATTTTCAAAAAAGCGACTAGCGACAAATCTAGCCACT
This sequence comes from Atherinomorus stipes, assembly GCA_023101725.1. Classification (NCBI taxonomy): domain Eukaryota; kingdom Metazoa; phylum Chordata; class Actinopteri; order Atheriniformes; family Atherinidae; genus Atherinomorus; species Atherinomorus stipes. The sequence continues at coordinate 232,596 of JALJCO010009518.1, read as the reverse complement.
TTTCCTGGTGTCCATGGAGACAGATGAAGGTTATGTCGCTCTCCGTCATTCTGCCGTCAGCCCCTCCCCTCTCTGTTTCCCGGCACTCACTCAGTTTACGCTGTCCTGGTGCAGCTGCAGCCCGGCCCGGCCCGTCCGAGCTGCTGTGAGATCACTCCTCCTCGTCCAGATAACAAATTTATTGCGCGAAGCTGCCTCCTGCCGCCAGATTGTTTAAATTTAAAAATTAAAAAAGGTCTCAAATTAAAAGCTGCACTAAAATCACGGCTTTTTTCACTCAGTCTCAGTTGCTTTGCTTTACTCATGTTGTCTACACTCGTGTGTGTGCTTCTGCTTCTGAGCATCATCAGTCAGAGAAGAGACAGCTCTGATCCAAGCTCAGAAGTGTCAAAGTCTTTGATCACTTAGAACCCATCTCCCTACCTCAGCTTAAAAGGCTAGTCTTTGGGATAAAACCATCCCCATCCCCTACTGATTGCCTTCCACCTCTTTTCCTTCGGAGCGTTTTCTCATCTTTAGGACCATTCCTACTCACTGTCATAAAATTGTGTTTGCACTCTGGCTGTTTCCCAGCTTTCTTTAAACAGGCAGTGGTGCAACCGTTACTGAAGAAACCAAACTTGGATCCGACTGTTCTTTCTAACTACAGGCCCATCTCCAAATTACCCCTCATCTCAAAGATCTTGGAGAAAGCAGTGTCAATACAACTCCAAGACTTTTTAACTTTACACAAAATTACAGACAAACTCCAATCCGGCTTTAAATAGGCTCACAGCACTGAAACAGCTCTTCTAAAAATTTTCAACGACATTTATTTGACCCTCAACGCAGGAAGATCAGCGGCTCTGATTTTATTAGATCTTACAGTCGCTTTTGATACTGTGGACCATCATATTCTGATATCTCGCCTTGAACACCAGGTGGGTCTCAAGGGTACTGTGCTAAACTGGTTCCGATCATATTTAACACACAGATCATTCATAGTTCAGTTAGGACAATTCACCTCCACCCAGTCTGCTGTTGATTCCGGGGTTTCTCAAGGTTCGATCCTTGGTCCTCCTCTGTTTTCCCTCTATCTACTTCCCATAAGTCAGATATTCCAGAAATATAACATATCGTATCATTGCTATGCTGATGATATTCAGGTTTACCTCCCCATACGTACTGGCGATGGCTCTATGACCCGACTGCTAAACTGCCTCAAGGAGTTGCATGCATGGTTGGCCATTAACTTTTTACATCTTAATCAGGATAAAACTGAGATTATCTTTTCTGGCCCCCCTTCTGTTCTTGTCTCCACCACAGCTGACCTTGGTCCCCTGGCTTCTTCTAAACGTTCTTGTGTGAGGAGCCTTGGAATCACTGTGGATGACTCGTTAAAGTTCGACAAACACATAAACATAGTTGTCAGAAACTCCTTTTTTCACCTGAGGATGCTTGCAAAGATAAAATCATACGTTCCCAGTTACGACCTTAAGAAACTTGTTCAGCTCCTGATTTTTTCACATCTCGATTATTGCAACTCGCTCTTTGCCGGCCTCAGTAAATCCTCCCTACAGCGTCTTCAGGCTGTTCAGAATGCTGCAGCGCGTCTTCTCTCCGGCTCTCGACGCTATGAGCACATCTCCCCCGTCCTAGCCAGTCTTCACTGGCTCCCTGTTTGCTACAGGGTTCAGTTCAAAATCTTGTTGCTGACCTTTAAAGCGTTGCATGGTTCTGCTCCCAGTTACCTCTCTGAGTTTTTGTCCCGCCACGTCCCTACAAGATCTCTAAGGTCATCCTTCTTATCCCTTCTGGAGGTACCAAGACACAGGTGCAATTGCAGGGGTGCTAGGGCTTTCTCTGTAGCTGCCCCGCGCCTCTGGAACGCACTCCCCCTCCAACTCAGGTCAACGCAATCCATTACGTCTTTTAAAACCATGCTCAGATCCCGCAGGCTTTTCCTTCTTAATCTTTTTTCTCTCTTATTATTGTCTTATTAATTCTTCTCTTTTTAAGTTATATGTTTATGTTTTTAGCCATGTTTTTTTGATGTCCTGCTCTGTAAAGCACTTTGGGCATCCAGCTGGATGTAGATATATGTGCTATATAAATGAAATAAATTAAATTAAATTAAATTAAATGAAGAAGTACATAGTTTGGTTTTAGTTTGTCTCCTCTGAATCACAGAGAGATGAGAACGTATGATGACTGTATTCCTGCACAAACTAGATCTTTTAAAGCAATGTATTTTCCATTTCAAGGCCTTTCTCATATTTATTAATATATTTTTGTAGTATCGTTTGGATTGTTATTATTATTATTATTATTATTATTATTATTATTAGTTGGTGATTTTTCTCCCCTTTAGTATTGAAAATAGTACTGAGTATCGACCACCATCTTTAGTATCGGTATGGAGAATGAGATTTTAGTATCGTGACAACCCTGCATCTCAGCAGGTTTAGTGTACCTGGCTCAGCTGGAGGCTCCGGGTCCTGGTCTTCAGGTGATGATGTTGTTCCCTCCAGGACCTGAAGCAGCACCCGGATCTGTTCCTGTGGTGTCAGCGACGTCCAGGGCTCCATGACGGCTGCCTCCTCCCCAGAAAGCAGCTGGGCTCGGACCTCCTGCAGGAAGCTCTCGGCTGCACATGAACATGATGCAGTCAGAGACGTACGTGGACCTGACTGGAACATCTGACCTTCACATCACTTCTCCGTGCAGTCTGACCACTTTTATTCTCTCTAATAAGGGTGAATAAAGGTAAGATGATGCTAACTGCTGCAGATGTTCCAGATTACCCTGAACTCACCGCGGTCTCCTGATTTCTCCATGTTTCCTGGTTACAGATTCCAGACCGAGCTTTTCCATGAGAGCGTACACCTGAACAGAAATGATCACAGCTCAGCTCAATAAGCCAAATCCCAGACATGATGGATGAGAAGGAGAACTGACTTCCTGCAACGTTTCCTTACCTCGGCTTGTTGGTGTTCAATAAAACGGAGCAGGAGCAGCCGGGCATCTGCGCGTGTTGGTGGTAACTGGCAGCGTTATCATCATCACCTCACGTATCTGTCCTCCGTGCTGACCAGCAGGCAGATGCGACACCCCGGAAGGCTGCTGCTGATTGGATAATGATGGGTGTTTGTGTGCAGCAGCAGGTCTGGTCTCAGCTGATAAGGGTGGAGTTCATCTTCGGCCTCAGACGAAAACAGGAACTCCCACCCCTGCTCAACACAACTTTTAAAATGGATTCATTTCCTTTTTCCTAAAAATACACAAAATTCACCAAACAAATGAAGGTTTTCAGCCTTTTTTCTAGTTTTATTGCGTTTCCTGAAGGTAATCCAGATACCCACACATACATACATGTAAGCAGACACATTACCAGATTTAGATAAGTCCATGATAGCATCAAAATCTTTTTTGGTTATCTTAAAAGTGGCCAAGATTTTTTTTTGCTTGTAAGAAACCCCCCCCCCCCCCCCCCCCCCCCCCCAAAAAAAAAAAAATTCTGGCAATGGAACAAGCAAAATTTTCTTGATAAGATTTCTTGAAATAAGATGCATTGCCTTAAAACAAGTTTTTATATCTCACTGAAATGTTTTTCTTTAGGTAATTTTGTCTTTAGAGTGATGAGATATTTTCGCCTCGAAATTAAAAAAAATATAGGCTACTTGGTGAGATTAAAAAAAAAACAACAGAAAAATACCCTGCAAATTAAAGTGACCACATGATCATGAAGCAACACGAAGCATCTAGATAAAGTATAACTCGGTGACTGAGACAGTACTGCCATGATGGTGAAGAAAGGGGGCCCAGATCTCCTTTAACATGTGGGAGGAGCCTCTCAAGGTACAGCTGATTTTCTCAAGTTTTAAGAAGTACATAACATCTCTGACGAATTATTGGCCATACATTGTAAAATCAGCAAGTCCTCTAAAAAAATCACACCCCTGTTAGGTCATTTGTGCACAAAAATACGAACTATATTACGTTATTAACATCCGGTCAGTTTATAAATGCGATCCACAGTTCTCATTTTGAAGTAGCCTAAGACCATGTCCACACGAAGTCAAGACGGACAAGAAACGCTCATATTTTCCAGACCGTTTGTTTTAAAGACGGAGACGTAAAATAAATGAGATCAACCACATAAATGCATGGAAACGCTGAAAAATACATGCCAGGCCTGTAAGTGGCGCTGTGGTTCTAAAGCAGGCGATAAAACACTGGGAAGAAATATGTATACAATGATTAACAACCAAACCGAACGCTCAGATCTGCCCCAAAAATAAAAAGGTTGAAGAACCAAACCGAAAAGATGGCAGCAAGTACAAACGAGCGAACAGGTACAAGCAGCCACCGTTATTGTGATGCTGAGTGTAGCGCATGCTTGTTTAGAGAAGCTATGACACATGCATGTTGAGAGGCGAAGCTATGACGCATGCGTGCTTACAGGCGAGGCTATGACGCATGCGTGTTTGGAGGCGAAGCTATGACGCATGCGTGTTGAGAGGCGAAGCTATGACGCATGCGTGTTTAGAGGCGAAGCTGTGATGGATGCATGTTGAGAGGCGAAGGTATGACGCATGCGTGCTTAGAGGCGAAGCTTTGATGCATGCGTGCTAATAGGCGAAGGTATGATGCATGCTTGTTTAGAGGCGAAGCTATGACACATGCATGCTTATAGGCGAAGGTATGATGCATGCGTGCTTTGAGGCGAAGCTATGACGCATCCGTGCTTAGAGGCGAAGCTATGACGCATGCGTGCTTAGAGGCGAAGCTATGATGCATGCGTGTTTAGAGGCGAAGCTATGACACATGTGTGTTTAGAGGAGAAGCTATGGCGCATGCGTGTTTAGAGGCGAAGCAATGACACATGCGTGTTAAGAGGATAAGCTATGGCGCATGTGTGTTTAGAGGAGAAGCTATGGCGCATGCGTGTTTAGAGGCGAAGCTATGATGCATGCGTGTTTGGAGGAGAAGCTATGATGCATGCGTGTTTAGAGGCAAAGCTATGACTCATGTCTGTTTAGAGGAGAAGCTATGACGCATGCATGTTTAGAGGAGAAGCTGTGATGCACGTGTGTTTAGAGGCGAAGCTGTGACACATGCCTATTTAAAAGGGGAAGCTATGACGCATGCGTGTTTAGAGGCGAAGCTATGACACAGGCGTTTTTAAGAGGGGAAGCAATGACGCATGCTTGTTAAGAGGCGAAGCTATGACGCATGCGTGTGTAGAGGCGCAGCTATGACTCATGTGTGTTTAGAGGAGAAGCTTTGGCGCATGCGTGTTTAGAGGAGAAGCTATGGCGCATGTGTGTTTAGAGGAGAAGCTATGGCGCACGCGTGTTTAGAGGCGAAGCTATGACACATGCGTGTTTGCAGCAGAAGCTATGACGCATGCGTGTTTAGAGGCGAAGCTATGACATGTGTGTTTAGAGGCGAAGCTATGACGCATGCTATTTTAGAGGAGAAGCTATGACGCATGCGTGTTTGGAGGAGAAGCTATGACACGTGTGTTTAGAGGAGAAGCTATGACGCATTCGGGTTTGGAGGAGAAGCTATGACGCATGCGTGTTTAGAGGAGAAGCTATGACGCAAGCTTGTTTGGAGGACAAGCGATGACGCATGCTTGTTTGGAGGAGAAGCTTTGACGCATGCGTGTTTAGAGGCAAAGCTATGACGCATGTGTGTTTAGAGGCGAAGCTATGGCGCATGCGTGTTTAGAGGCGAAGCTATGACGCATGCTTGTTTGGAGGAGAAGCTATGACACATGCGTGTTTAGAGTCGAAGCTATGACGCATGCGTACTTAGAGGCGCAGCTATGACGCATGCGTGCTTAGAGGCGAAGCTATGACGCATGCGTGTTTAAAAGGGGAAGCTATGACACATGCGTGTTAAGAGGAGAAGCTATGACGCATGATTGTTTGGAGGAGAAGCTTTGACGCATGCGTGTTTAGAGGCGAAGCTATGACGCATGCGTGTTTGGAGGGGAAGCTATGACACATGTTTGCTTAGAGGAGAAGCTATGACACATGCGTGTTTGCAGCAGAAGCTATGACGCATGTGTGTTTAGAGGAGAAGCTATGACACATGTGTGTTAAGAGGAGAAGCTATGACGCATGATTGTTTGGAGGAGAAGCTTTGACGCATGCGTGTTTAGAGGCGAAGCTATGACGCATGCGTGTTTAGAGGGGAAGCTATGACGCATGCTTGCTTAGAGGCGAAGCTATGACACATGCGTGTTTGCAGCAGAAGCTATGACGCATGCGTGTTTAGAGGCGAAGCTATGACACCTGTGTTTATAGGCGAAGCTATGACGCATGCTATTTTGGAGGAGAAGCTATGACGCATGCATGTTTAGAGGAGAAGCTGTGACGCACGTGTGTTTAGAGGCGAAGCTGTGACGCACGCCTGTTTAAAAGGGGAAGCTATGACGCATGCGTGTTTAGAGGCGAAGCTATGACGCATGCTTGTTTGGAGGAGAAGCTATGACGCATGCGTGTTTAGAGTCGAAGCTATGACGCATGCGTGCTTAGAGGCGAAGCTATGACGCATGCGTGTTTAAAGGAGAAGCTGTGACGCATGCGTGTTTAGAGGCGAAGCTATGACACGTGTGTTTAGAGGCGAAGCTATGACGCATGCTTGTTTAGAGGAGAAGCTATGACACATGCGTGTTAAGAGGAGAAGCTATGACGCATGATTGTTTGGAGGAGAAGCTTTGACGCATGCGTGTTTAGAGGCGAAGCTATGACGCATGCGTGTTTAGAGGCGAAGCTGTGACGGATGCATGTTGAGAGGCGAAGCTATGACGCATGCGTTCTTAGAGGCGAAACTATCATGCATGCGTGCTTATAGGCGAAGGTATGATGCATGCTTGTTTAGAGGTGAAGCTATGACACATGCATGCTTATAGGCGAAGGTATGATGCATGCGTCCTTTGAGGCGAAGCTATGACGCATCCGTGCTTAGAGGCGAAGCTATGACGCATGCGTGCTTAGAGGCGAAGCTATGACGCATGCGTGTTTAGAGGCGAAGCTATGACACATGTGTGTTTAGAGGAGAAGCTATGGTGCATGCGTGTTTAGAGGCGAAGCTATGACATGCGTGTTAAGAGGAGAAGCTATGGCGCATGTGTGTTTAGAGGAGAAGCTATGGCGCATGCGTGTTTAGAGGCGAAGCTATGATGCATGCGTGTTTGGAGGAGAAGCTATGATGCATGGGTGTTTAGAGGTGAAGCTATGACTCGTGTGTGTTTAGAGGAGAAGCTATGGCGCATGCATGTTTAGAGGAGAAGCTGTGACGCACGTGTGTTTAGAGGCAAAGCTGTGACACACGCCTATTAATAAGGGGAAGCTATGACGCATGCGTGTTTAGAGGCGAAGCTATGACACAGGCGTTTTTAGAGGCGAAGCAATGACGCATGCTTGTTTAGAGGCGAAGCTATGACGCATGCGTGTTTAGAGGCGAAGCTATGACTGCATGCGTGTTTGGGAGGGGGAGAAGCTATGACGCATGCGTGTTTCCCCCCCCCCCCCCCCCCCCCCCCCCCCCCCAACCCCACCAAAGAGGCGAAGCTATGACGCATGCGTGCTTAGAGTCAGAAGCTATGATGCATGCGTGTTTAGAGGCGAAGCTATGACACATGTGTGTTTAGAGGCGAAGCTATGACGCATGCTATTTTAGAGGAGAAGCTATGACGCATGCGTGTTTGGAGGAGAAGCTATGACACGTGTGTTTAGAGGAGAAGCTATGACGCATGCTTGTTTGGAGGACAAGCTATGACGCATGCTTGTTTGGAGGAGAAGCTTTGACGCATGCGTGTTTAGAGGCGAAGCTTTGACGCATGTGTGTTTAGAGGCGAAGCTATGACGCCTGCTATTTTAGAGGAGAAGCTATGACGCATGCGTGTTTGGAGGAGAAGCTATGACACGTGTGTTTAGAGGAGAAGCTATGACACATGCTTGTTTGGAGGACAAGCTATGACGCATGCTTGTTTGGAGGAGAAGCTTTGACGCATGCGTGTTTAGAGGCGAAGCTATGACGCATGTGTGTTTAGAGGCGAAGCTATGGCACATGCGTGTTTAGAGGCGAAGCTAAGACGCATGCTTGTTTGGAGGAGAAGCTATGACTCATGCATGTTTAGAGTCGAAGCTATGACGCATGCGTGCTTAGAGGCGAAGCTATGACGCATGCGTGTTTAAAGGAGAAGCTGTGACGCATGCGTGTTTAGAGGCGAAGCTATGACACGTGTGTTTAGAGGCGAAGCTATGACGCATGCTTGTTTAGAGGAGAAGCTATGACACATGCGTGTTAAGAGGAGAAGCTATGACGCATGATTGTTTGGAGGAGAAGCTTTGACGCATGCGTGTTTAGAGGCGAAGCTATGACGCATGCGTGTTTAGAGGGGAAGCTATGACACATGCTTGCTGAGAGGCGAAGCTATGACACATGCGTGTTTGCAGCAGAAGCTATGACGCATGCTTGTTTAGAGGAGAAGCTATGACACATGCGTGTTAAGAGGAGAAGCAATGACGCATGATTGTTTGGAGGAGAAGCTTTGACGCATGCGTGTTTAGAGGCGAAGCTATGACGCATGCGTGTTTAGAGGGGAAGCTATGACGCATGCTTGCTTAGAGGCGAAGCTATGACACATGCGTGTTTGCAGCAGAAGCTATGACGCATGCGTGTTTAGAGGCGAAGCTATGACACCTGTGTTTATAGGCGAAGCTATGACGCATGCTTTTTTGGAGGAGAAGCTATGACGCATGCGTGTTTAGAGGAGAAGCTATGACGCATGCGTGTTTAGAGGCGAAGCTATGACGCATGCGTGTTTAGAGGAGAAGCTATGACGCATGCGTGTTTAGAGGCGAAGCTATGACGCATGCGTGTTTAGAGGAGAAGCTATGACGCATGCGTGTTTAGAGGCGAAGCTATGACGCATGCGTGCTTAGAGGCGAAGCTATGACGCATGCGTGTTTAAAGGAGAAGCTGTGACGCATTCGTGCTTAGAGGCGAAGCTATGACGCATGCTTGTTTAAAGGACAAGCTATGACGCATGCGTGCTTAGAGGCGAAGCTATGACGCATGCGTGTTTAAAAGGGAAGCTATGACGCATGCGTGTTTAGAGGCGAAGCTATGACGCACGCGTGTTTAGAGGCGAAGCTATGACGCATGCGTGTTTAGAGGCGAAGCTATGACGCATGCGTGTTTAGAGGTAGAAGCTATGACGCATGCATGTTTGGAGGAGAAGCTATGACGCATGCGTGTTTAGAGGAGAAGCTATGACGCACGCGTGTTTAGAAGGAGAAGCTATGACGCATGCGTGTTTAGAGGCGAAGCTATGACGCATGCTTGTTTAGAGGAGAAGCTATGACGCATGCGTGTTTAGAGGAGAAGCTATGACGCATGCGTGTTTGGAGGAGAAGCTATGACGCATGTGTGTTTAGAGGAGAAGCTATGGCGCATGCGTGTTTAGAGGAGAAGCTATGGCGCATGTGTGTTTAGAGGAGAAGCTATGGCGCACGCGTGTTTAGAGGCGAAGCTATGACACATGCGTGTTTGCAGCAGAAGCTATGACGCATGCGTGTTTAGAGGCGAAGCTATGACACGTGTGTTTAGAGGCGAAGCTATGACGCATGCTTGTTTAGAGGAGAAGCTATGACGCATGCGTGTTTGGAGGAGAAGCTATGACACGTGTGTTTAGAGGAGAAGCTATGACGCATGCGGGTTTGGAGGAGAAGCTATGACGCATGCGTGTTTAGAGGAGAAGCTATGACGATGCTTGTTTGGAGGACAAGCTATGACGCATGCTTGTTTGGAGAGAAGCTTTGACGCATGCGTGTTTAGAGGCGAAGCTATGGCGCATGCGTGTTTAGAGGCGAAGCTATGACGCATGCTTGTTTGGAGGAGAAGCTATGACGCATGCGTGTTTAGAGTTGAAGCTGTGACGCATTCGTGCTTGAAGGCTAAGCTATGACGCATGCGTGTTTAGAGGCGAAGCTATGACGCATGCGTGTTTAGAGGAGAAGCTATGACGCATGCGTGTTTAGAGGCGAAGCTATGACGCATGTGTGTTTAGAGGAGAAGCTATGGTCCATGTGTGTTTAGAGGCGAAGCTATGACGCATGCGTGTTAAGAGGAGAAGCTATGGCGCATGTGTGTTTAGAGGGAGAAGCTATGGCGCACGCGTGTTTAGAGGCGAAGCTATGACGCATGCGTGTTTGGAGGAGAAGCTATGACGCATGCGTGTTTAGAGGCGAAGCTATGACTCGTGTGTGTTAGAGGAGAAGCTATGGCGCATGCATGTTTAGAGGAGAAGCTGTGACGCACGCGTGTTTGGAGGAAAAGCTGTGACACACGTCTATTTAGAGGGGAAGCTATGACGCATGCGTGTTTAGAGGCGAAGCTATGACACAGGCGTGTTTAGAGGAGAAGCAATGACGCATGCTTGTTTAGAGGACAAGCTATGACGCATGCGTGTGTAGAGGCGAAGCTATGACGCATGTGTGTTTAGAGGAGAAGCTATGGCGCATGCGTGTTTAGAGGAGAAGCTATGACGCATGCTTGTTTGGAGGAGAAGCTATGACGCATGCGTGTTTAGAGTTGAAGCTGTGACGCATTCGTGCTTGAAGGCTAAGCTATGACGCATGCGTGTTTAGAGGCAAAGCTATGACACATGTGTGTTTAGAGGAGAAGCTATGGTGCATGCATGTTTAGAGGAGAAGCTATGACGCATGCGTGTTTGGAGGAGAAGCTATGACAAATGTGTGTTTAGAGGCAGAAGCTATGACGCATGCGTGCTTAGAGGACAAGCTATGACGCATGCTTGTTTAGAGGAGAAGCTGTGACGCATTCGTGCTTAGAGGCGAAGCTATGACGCATGTGTGTTTAGAGGCGAAGCTATGACGCCTGCTATTCTTAGAGGCGAAGCTATGACGCATGCGTGTTTAAAAGGGAAGCTATGACACGTGTATTTAGAGGCGAAGCTGTGACGCACGCGTGTTTAGAGGCAAAGCTATAACGCACGAGTGTTTAAAAGGCGAAGCTATGATGCATGCGTGTTTAGAGGCGAAGCTATGACACATGTGTGTTAAGAGGAGAAGCTATGACACATGCTATTTTAGAGGAGAAGCTATGACGCATGCGTTTTTCGAGGAGAAGCTGTGACACGTGTGTTTAGAGGAGAAGCTATGACGCATGCGGGTTTAGAGGAGAAGCTATGACGCATCCGTGTTTAGAGGAGAAGCTATGACGCATGCTTGTTTGGAGGACAAGCTATGACGCATGCTTGTTTGGAGGAGAAGCTTTGACGCATGCGTGTTTAGAGGCGAAGCTATGACGCATGCTTGTTTGGAGGACAAGCTGTGACGCATGCTTGTTTGGAGGAGAAGCTTTGACGCATGCGTGTTTGGAGGAGAAGCTATGACGCATGTGTGTTTGGACGAGAAGCTATGACGCATGCGTGTTTAGAGGAGAAGCTATGACGCATGAGTGTTTAGAGGAGAAGCTATGACGCATGATTGTTTAGAGGAGAAGCTATGACGCATGCGTGTTTAGAGGGGAAGCTATGACGCATGCTTGCTTAGAGACGAAGCTATGACACATGCGTGTTTGCAGCAGAAGCTATGACGCATGCGTGTTTAGAGGTGAAGCTATGACACCTGTGTTTATAGGCGAAGCTATGACGCATGCTATTTTGGAGGAGAAGCTATGACGCATGCATGTTTAGAGGAGAAGCTGTGACGCACGCGTGTTTAAAAGGGGAAGCTATGACGCATGCGTGTTTAGAGGGGAAGCTATGACACATGCGTGTTTAGAGGCGAAGCTATGACGCATGCGTGTTTAGAGGCAGAGCTATGACGCATGCGTGTTTAGAGGAGAAGCTATGACTCATGTGTGTTTAGAGGAGAAGCTATGGCGCATGCGTGTTTAGAGGAGAAGCTATGGCGCATGTGTTTTTAGAGGAGAAGCTATGATGCACGCGTGTTTAGCAGGCGAAGCTATGACGCAGGGGTGTATAGAGGCGAAGCTATGACACCGGTAGTTTAGTACGGTTCCTAATCTTAACGATACCAGGGTACCGTTTGGATTCTGGAGAAACGATACGCATCGTGTTTGGAGGAGAAGCTATGAACGTCTGTTTAGAGGAGAATCATGACGCAGGCGAATAATCAATATGGAGGAGAAGCCATGACGCAATGTCCCTTAGACGACCAGCTGTCTTACCCACTTTTATGTCCAGGACAACTTCAACATCATCTGAAAAATATTCTCCACCACTGGAGCTTGAACACATGCTGTGTTTAGAGGATAATCTATAAGCATGTAGTGTCAAGAAGAGAACTATGATAAATACCGGTATCGAAGGAGTGTCCTTGACATTGGTATGCGTGTATCGAGGAGAATCATAACGCATGCATGTTAAGAGCCCTAGCTATGACACATGCGTGTTTGCAGCAGAAGCTATGACGCATGCGTGTTTAGAGGCGAAGCTATGACACCTGTGTGTTATGAGGCGAAGCTATGAAGCATGCTTTTTTGGAGGAGAAGCTATGACACATGCGTGTTTGGAGGAGAAGCTATGACACGTGTGTTTAGAGGAGAAGCTATGACGCATGCGGGTTTGGAGGAGAAGCTATGACGCATGCGTGTTTAGAGGAGAAGCTATGACGCATGCTTGTTTGGAGGAGAAGCTTTGACGCATGCGTGTTTAGAGACGAAGCTATGACGCATGTGTGTTTAGAGGCGAAGCTATGACGCATGCGTGTTTAGAGGAGAAGCTATGACGCATGCTTGTTTGGAGGACAAGCTATGACGCATGCTTGTTTGGAGGAGAAGCTTTGACGCATGCGTGTTTAGAGGCGAAGCTATGACGCATGCGTGTTTAGAGGCGAAGCTATGACGCATGTGTGCTAAGAGGAGAAGCTATGACGCATGCTTGCTTAGAGGCGAAGCTATGACGCATGCGTGTTGAAAGGAGAAGCTGTGACGCATGCTAGTTTAGAGGCGAAGCTATGACGCATGCATGTTTAGAGGAGAAGCTGTGACGCACGTGTGTTTAGGGGCGAAGCTGTGACGCACGCCTGTTTAAAAGGGGAAGCTATGACGCATGCGTGTTTAGAGGCAAAGCTATGACGCGTGCATGTTTAGAGGCAAAGCGATGACGCATGCATGCTTAGAGGAGAAGGGATGACGCATGCGTGCTTAGAGGAGAAGCTATGACGCATGCTTGCTTAGAGGCGAAGCTATGACGCATGCATGTTTAGAGGAGAAGCTGTGACGCATGTGTGTTTAGAGGCGAAGCTGTAACGCACGCCTGTTTAAAAGGAGAAGCTATGACGCATGCCTGTTTAGAGGCGAAGCTATGACGCATGCTTGTTTAGAGGTGAAGCTATGACACAGGCGTTTTTTGAGGCGAAGCTATGATGCATGCGTGTTTAGAGGCGAAGCTATGACGCATGTGTGTTTAGAGGAGCTATGACACATGCGTGTTTAGAGGCGAAGCTATGGCACAGGTGTTTAGAGGCGAAGCTATGACCCATGCGTGTTTAGAGGCGAAGCTATGACGCATGCGTGCTAAGAGGAGAAGCTATGACGCATGCTTGCTTGGAGGCGAAGCTATGACGCATGCATGTTTAAAGGAGAAGCTATGACGCACGCGTGTTAAGAGGCAAGCTATGACGCATGCGTGTTTAGAGGCGTAGCTATGATACATGCGTGTTTAGAGAAGAAGCTGTGACGCACGTGTGTTTAGAGGCGAAGCTGTGACGCACGCCTGTTTAAAAGGCAAAGCTATGATGCAAGCGTGTTAAGAGGCGAAGGTATGACACATGCGTGTTTGGAGGAGAAGCTATGACGCATGCGTGTTTAGAGGTGAAGCTATGACGCATGTGTATTTAGAGGCGAAGCTATGACACATGCGGGTTTAGAGGCGAAGCTATGACGCATGCGTGTTTGGAGGCGAAGCTATGGCGCATGCGTGTTTTAGAGGCGAAGCGAAGCTATGACGCATGCGTGTTGTTAGAGGGAAGCTGTGACGCACGCGTGTTTGGAGGCAAAGCTATGAGGCATGCGTGTGTAGAGGCGAAGCTATGACGCATGCGTGTTTAGAGGAGAAGCTATTTTACAACATGTGTTTAGAGGCGAAGCTATGACACAGGTTTTTAGAGGAGAAGCTATGACGCATACGTGTTTAGAGGTGAAGCTATGACGCATGCGTGCTTAGAGGAGAAGCTATGACGCATGTGTGTTTGGACGAGAAGCTATGACGCATGCGTGTTTAGAGTCGAAGCTATGACACATGCGTGTTAAGAGGAGAAGCTATGACGCATGATTGTTTGGAGGAGAAGCTTTGACGCATGCGTGTTTAGAGGCGAAGCTATGACGCATGCTTGCTTAGAGACGAAGCTATGACACATGCGTGTTTGCAGCAGAAGCTATGACGCATGCGTGTTTAGAGGTGAAGCTATGACACCTGTGTTTATAGGCGAAGCTTTGACGCATGCTATTTTGGGAGGAGAAGCTATGACGCATGCATGTTTAGAGGAGAAGCTGTGACGCACTACGAAGCTGTGACGCACGCCTGTTTAAAAGGGGAAGCTATGACGCATGCGTGTTTAGAGGCGAAGCTATGACACAGGCGTTTTTAGAGGCGAAGCTATGACGCATGCTTGTTTAGAGGCAAAGCTATGACGCATGCGTGTGTAGAGGCGAAGCTATGACTCATGTGTGTTTAGAGGAGAAGCTATGGCGCATGCGTGTTTAGAGGAGAAGCTATGGCGCATGTGTGTTTAGAGGAGAAGCTATGGCGCACGCATGTTTAGAGGCGAAGCTATGACACATGCGTGTTTGCAGCAGAAGCTATGACGCATGCGTGTTTAGAGGCGAAGCTATGACACCTGTGTTTATAGGCGAAGCTATGACGCATGCTATTTTGGAGGAGAAGCTATGACGCATGCGTGTTTGGAGGAGAAGCTATGACACGTGTGTTTAGAGGAGAAGCTATGACGCATGCGGGTTTGGAGGAGAAGCTATGACGCATGCGTGTTTAGAGGAGAAGCTATGACGCATGCTTGTTTGGAGGACAAGCTGTGACGCATGCTTGTTTGGAGGAGAAGCTTTGACGCATGCGTGTTTAGAGGATAAGCTATGACGCATGTGTGTTTAGAGGCGAACTATGGCGCATGCGTGTTTAGAGGCGAAGCTATGACGCATGCTTGTTTTGAGGAGAAGCTATGACGCATGCATGTTAAGGGTCGAAGCTATGCGTGCTTAGAGGCGCAGCTGTGACGCATGCGTGTTTAGAGGCGAAGCAATGACACATGTGTGTTTAGAGGCGAAGCTATGACGCATGCTTGTTTAGAGGAGAAGCTATGACGCATGCGTGTTTGGAGGTGAAGCTATGACACGTGTGTTTAGAGGAGAAGCTATGATGCATGGGCTTTGGAGGAGAAGCTATGACGCTTGCGTGTTTAGAGGAGAAGCTATGACGCATGCGTGTTTGGAGGAGAAGCTATGACATGTGTGTTTAGAGGAGAAGCTATGACGCATGCGGGTTTGGAGGAGAAGCTATGACGCATCCGTGTTTAGAGGAGAAGCTATGACGCATGCTTGTTTGGAGGACAAGCTATGACGCATGCTTGTTTGGAGGAGAAGCTTTGACGCATGCGTGTTTAGAGGCGAAGCTATGACGCATGCGTGTTTAGAGGCGAAGCTATGACGCATGCGTGTTAAGAGGAGAAGCTATGACGCATGCGTGTTTAGAGGCGAAGCTATGACGCATGCGTGTTTAGAGGAGAAGCTATGACGCATGCTTGCTTAGAGGCGAAGCTATGACGCATGCATGTTTAGAGGAGAAGCTGTGACGCACGTGTGTTTAGAGGCGAAGCTGTGACGCACGCCTGTTTAAAAGGGGAAGCTATGACGCATGCGTGTTTAGAGGCGAAGCTATGACACAGGCGTTTTTAGAGGCGAAGCTATGACGCATGCTTGTTTAGAGGCGAAGCTATGACGCATGCGTGTGTAAAGGCGAAGCTATGACCCATGTGTGTTTAGAGGAGAAGCTATGGCGCATGCGTGTTTAGAGGAGAAGCTATGGCGCATGTGTGTTTAGAGGAGAAGCTATGGCGCACGCGTGTTTAGAGGCGAAGCTATGACGCATGCTTGTTTGAGGAGAAGCTATGACGCATGCGTGTTTAGAGGCGAAGCTATGATACATGCGTGTTTAGAGGCGAAGCTATGACGCATGCTGTGTTTAGAGGAGAAGCTATGACGCATGCGTGTTTGGAGGAGAAGCTATGACACGTGCGTGTTTAGAGGAGAAGCTATGACGCATGCGGGTTTGGAGGAGAAGCTATGACGCATGCGTGTTTAGAGGAGAAGCTATGACGCATGCTTGTTTGGAGGACAAGCTATGACGCATGCGTGTTTGGAGGAGAAGCTATGACGCATGCGTGTTTAGAGGCGAAGCTATGGCGCATGCGTGTTTAGAGGCGAAGCTATGACGCACGCTTGTTTAGAGGAGAAGCTATGACGCATGCGTGTTTAGAGGCGAAGCTATGACGCATGCGTACTTAGAGGAGAAGCTATGACGCATGCGTGCTTAGAGGCGAAGCTATGACGCATGTGTGTTTAGAGGCGAAGCAATGACACATGCGGGTTTAGAGGCAAAGCTATGACGCATGCGTGTTTGGAGGCAAGCTATGGCGCATGCGTTTTTAGAGGCGAAGCTATGATGCATGTGTGTTTAGAGAAGCTTTGACGCATGCGTGTTTGGAGGCGAAGCTATGAGGCATGCGTGTGTAGAGTCGAAGCTATGACGCATGTGTGTTTAGAGAAGCTATTTTACAAACATGTGTTTAGAGGCGAAGCTATGACACAGGTTTTTAGATGCGAAGCTATGACGCATACGTGTTTAGAGGTGAAGCTATGACGCATGCGTGCTTAGAGGAGAAGCTATGACGCATGCTTACTTAGAGGCAAAGCTATGACGCATGCGTGTTTAAAGGAGAAGCTGTGACGCACGCGTGTTTAGAGGCAAAGCTATGACGCATGCTAGTTTAGAGGCGTAGCTATGATACATGCGTGTTTAGAGGAGAAGCTGTGACGCACATGGGTTTAGAGGCGAAGCTGTGACGCACGCCTGTTTAAAAGGCAAGCTATGATGCATGCGTGTTAAGAGGCGAAGCTATGACACATGCGTGTTTGGAGGAGAAGCTATGACGCATGCGTGTTTAGAGGCGAAGCTATGACGCATGTATGTTTAGAAAAGCTACGACGCATAAGTGTTTAGAGGCGAAGCTATGACGCATGCTTGTTTGGAGGAGAAGCTATGACGCATGTGTGTTTAGAGGCGAAGCTATGACATGTGTGTTTAGAGGAGAAGCTATGACGCATGCGGGTTTGGAGGAGAAGCTATGACGCATGCGTGTTTAGAGGTGAAGCTATGACACATGCTTGTTTGGAGGAGAAGCTTTGACCCATGCGTGTTTAGAGGCGAAGCTATGGCGCATGTGTGTTTAGAGGAGAAGCTATGGCACATGCCTGTTTAGAGGCGAAGCTATGATGCATGTGTGTTTAGAGGAGAAGCTTTGACCAATGCGTGTTTAGAGGCGAAGCTATGACGCATGTGTGTTTAGAGGAGAAGCTATGGCGCATGCGTGTTTAGAGGCGAAGCTATGACGCATGTGTGTTTAGAGGAGAAGCTGTGACGCATGCGTGTTTAGAGGCGAAGCTATGACACGTGTGTTTAGAGGAGAAGCTATGACGCATGCGTGTTTAGATGCGAAGCTATGACGCATGCTTGTTTAGAGGCGAAGCTGTGACGCACATGTGATTAGAGAAGCTGTGACGCATACGTGTTTAGAGGCGAAGCTATGACGCATGTGTGTTTAGAGGAGAAGCTGTGACGCATGTGTGTTTAGAGGCGAAGCTATGACACGTGTGTTTCGAGGAGAAGCTATGACGCATGCGTGTTTAGAGGCGAAGCTATGACACATGCGTGTTTAGAGGAGAAGCTATGACGCATGCGTGTTTAGAGGCAAAGCTATGACACATGCGTGTTTAGAGGAGAAGCTGTGATGCACGGGTGTTTAGAGGAGAAGCTATGACGCATGCGTGTTTAGAGGAGAAGCTATGACGATGCTTGTTTGGAGGACAAGCTATGACGCATGCTTGTTTGGAGGAGAAGCTTTGACGCATGCGTGTTTAGAGGCGAAGCTATGGCGCATGCGTGTTTAGAGGCGAAGCTATGACGCATGCTTGTTTGGAGGAGAAGCTATGACGCATGCGTGTTTAGAGTCGAAGCTATGACGCATGCGTACTTAGAGGCGCAGCTATGACGCATGCGTGCTTAGAGGCGAAGCTATGACGCATGTGTGTTTAGAGGCGAAGCAATGACACATGCGGGTTTAGAGGCAAAGCTATGACGCATGCGTGTTTGGAGGCAAGCTATGGCGCATGCGTTTTTAGAGGCGAAGCTATGATGCATGTGTGTTTAGAGAAGCTTTGACGCATGCGTGTTTGGAGGCGAAGCTATGACACATGCGTGTTTAGAGGAGAAGCTGTGATGCACGGGTGTTTAGAGGAGAAGCTATGACGCATTCATGCTTAGAGGAGAAGCTATGACGCATGCGTGTTTAGAGGCAAAGCTATGACACATGCGTGTTTAGAGGAGAAGCTGTGATGCATGCGTGTTTAGAGGCGAAGCAATGACGCATGTGTTTTTAGAGAAGCTATGACGCATGCGTGTTTAGAGGCGAAGCTATGACGCATGCGTGTTTAGAGGCGAAGCAATGACGCATGTGTGTTTAGAGAAGCTATGACGCATACTTGTTTGGAGGCGAAGCTATGACTCATGCTTGTTTGGAGGAGAAGCTATGACGCATGCGTGTTTAGAGGCAAAGCTATGACACATGCGTGTTTATAGGCGAAACTATGACGCATACATGCAAAGAGGCAAAGCTATGACGCATACGTGCAAAGAGGCAAAGCTATGACGCATGCATGCTTAAAGGACAAGCTATCACGCATGCGTGTTTATAAGCGAGGCTATGACGCATGCGTGTTTATAAGCGAGGCTATGACGCATGCGTGTTTATAAGAGAGGCTATGACGCATGCGTGTTTAGAGGCGAAGCTTTGACTCATGGGTGCTCAGAGGCTAAGCTATGACCCAAGCGTGTTTACAGGCAAAGCTATGACGCATGCTGAGGTCCTCTTGCAGGACCCTGACGTCCTCCGGCTGGACCCTGAGGTGCTCCGGCAGGACCCCGGGGTCCTCCGGCAGGACCCCGAGGTGCTCCGGCAGGACCCCGAGGTCCTCCGGCAGGACCCCGAGGTGCTTCGGCAGGACCCCGAAGTGCTCCGGCAGGACCCTGAGGTCCTCCGGCAGGACCCTGAGGTCCTCTTGCAGGACCCTGACGTCCTCCGGCAGGACCCCGAGGTCCTCCGGCAGGTCCCCGAGGTGCTCCGGCAGGACCCCGAGGTGCTCCGGCAGGACTTCGAGGTCTTCCGGCAGGACCCTGACGTCCTTCGACAGGACCCCGAGGTGCTCCGGCAGGACCCTGACGTCCTCCGGCAGGACCCTGAGGTCCTCTTGCAGGACCCTGACGTCCTCTAGCAGGACCCTGAGGTCCTCTTGCAGGACCCCGAGGTCCTCCGGCAGGACCCACGAGGTCCTCCGGCAGGACCCCGAGGTTCTTGGGCAGGACCCCGAGGTGCTCTGGCAGGACCCCGAGGTGCTCAGGCAGGACCCCGACGTCCTCTGGCAGGACCCCGAGGTCCTCTGGCAGGACCCTGACGTCCTCCAGCAGGACCCTGAGGTCCTCTTGCAGGATCTTTACGTCCTCCGGCAGGACCCTGACGTCCTCCGGCAGGACCCTGAGGTCCTCTTGCAGGATCCTGACGTCACCGGCAGGACCTTGACGTCCTCCGGCAGGACCCTGAGGTCCTCTTGCAGGATCCTTACGTCCTCCGGCAGGACCCTGACATCCTCCGGCAGGACCCTGCGGTCCTCTTGCTGGATCCTGACGTCCTCCGGCAGGACCTTGAGGTCCTCTTTCGGGATCCTTACGTCCTCCGGCAGGACCCTGACGTCCTCCGGCAGGACCCTGAGGTCCTCTTGCAGGATCCTGACGTCCTCCAGCAGGACCCCGAGGTCCTCCGGCAGGACCCCGAGGTGCTCCGGCAGGACCCCGAGGTCCTCCGGCAAGACCCTGACGTCCTCCGGCAGGACCCTGAGGTCCTCCGGCAGGACCCTGACATGCTCCGGCAGGAGGACCCTGAGGTCCTCCGGCAGGACCCCGAGGTGCTCCGGCAGGACCCTGACGTCCTCCAGCAGGACCCTGAGGTGCTCCGGCAGGACCCTGACGTCCTCCAGCAGGACCCTGAGGTGCTCCGGCAGGACCCTGAGGTCCTCTTGCAGGATCCTGACGTCCTCCGGCAGGACCCCGAGGTGTTCTTGCAGGATCCTGACATCCTCTGGCAGGACCCCGAGGTGCTCCAGCAGGACCCTGAGGTCCTCTTGCAGGATCCTGACATCCTCCGGCAGGACCCTGAGGTACTCCGGCAGGACCCCGAGGTGCTCTGGCAGGCGCCCGACGTACTCCAGCAGGACCCTGAGGTCCTCCGGCAGGACCCCGAGGTGCTCTGGCAGGACCCCGACGTACTCCGGCAGGACCCTGAGGTCCTCCGGCAGGACCCTGAGGTCATGGCTGCCATCTATGAACCAGCCTGCTGGAGGACACCGGGTCCACAGAGACTGTTGATGTAGGAGACTCTGGACTCACCTTTCTCATCTGGCTTTTAAAGGATTTCATTTACTCTCATAATTGTGAATTTTTACAATTTTTAATCTCTAACGTGTTCAGGATTTTATCTTGTCCAGATACATTTTATATTTATCAATTTTCAGATCTTACCTTTGAATTTTTTTTTTTCATGTTTTATAATCATTGCATCCATTGCCTGTTTTTATCTTTTCCATCTTCTAGTTTTTAGCTCCTGTGCTTCCTCGTGGGGCCCCTCCACGCTTGGAGGTTTGTCTAGTTTGCCCATGGGTTGTCCTGGAGGCCACCCTAGTTCTGCATCATGAGTGGAACTTACCTGGTCTGTCTGGGTGGGGGTGGTATCTGTGACGGTGCTGTGGAGCCTCTCTGCGTGGATGGCCCCTGCGTGGTTTTCCTCATCTGGATCCTCACTGCCATGTTGTTAGACTTAGAGTGTCTGTGTGTGGGTGTGCATTTTGTTTGTAAAACTGGACTTGAAATCCTCCTCAAAGTTCTTCAAAGATCCTTCAGACGTCTCCTATCACAACCAGCAGGAAAACGACAACTTAACTGGTGAACTTAACGACCTTTAACCCCCAAATAGCCAAACGTTGTTTTCTGGAAACAGTCCTGACTCATAACAGAGCTAAAGAAAACGTCATGAAGTTCGCAGGAATATTACTGTTTTTCTCAGCTGCTAAAACACAAAATCTCATTCTCAAAGCCAATTTTTCAGAAGCCTGAACCAAGGTATCACATCAGTCAACCTCAAGCACGTTTCACATCACTATCACTGCTTGCAAACACATTTGCATTGTGATGCACTTGTTGTGCATAATGGTGAACACATGCTGCACACTTTGATCACAACTAAGACACAGATGTCAGCAGGTAAACACAGAGACTCAAAATTAATTTCACCTTTGGCCGATGATGAGGGAACCAATAAAAACCAGTTTAGGAAGCTGTGGGAGGTCAAGATTTTGCGATGGATAGAGGAAATCAGAGAGGAAGAGTACGGATAGGAGGTGGTCACAAAGGTGGTGGAGGACGGGGACGTAAGGGGGCAAAATCAGGTCTGATGCAGAGCCTCCTTTCAGATTAAATCTGTGCAACTGTGATCGACCATGTTACAGCATCACCTCCAGGCGATGTGTCTGGTAGCGTTGGTTTGTCTGTCTGTCTGTCAGCAACTTTACGGAAACAGTTCAGGACGGATTGACCTGAAATCTTCACCAGTCATGAGTCCCAGCCCACGAACGAACCCATTACATGTTGGTGGTGATCCGGATCACCTTCTGGATCCAGAAATGTTTTGAAGGATTCTTTCTCATTGCGAGGTGGCGGAGGTCTGCGTTCTCCGAGTGCTTTTCTACTACTTTATGTTATGAGTTCTTTGTGTTGGGACATGATGCATTTGGCCTGATTTTTACAGCATGATGTTCTGAGAACTTTATTCGTTCTCGTGTTTCCTGACTGCTCTGTAGTGTTCTACATGTTGCTGTGCTTGGGGCCATGATTTGACAAGAGTGTGGCTTTTTTTTTTTTATTTCTTTCTTTTAAATTTTAAATTTTTTATTAAATTTTTTATTTATATTATAAAAATAAAATTTAATTTATTTTTTATTTTTTCTAAGCTACTATATTCACTTCACTTATATTTTTTACTTTTATTTATTTTTAATTAACATTTACCTTTAGTCGGGTTATTTTTAAATAATATTACATTTACCTTTTAGTTTTCTTTTCTTTTAATCCCACCTTTCATAAATAATATATATAATATAATATTATTGTTATTTTTTTTCTTTTCTTTCTTTTCTATCATTTTTATTTTATCTTTTTTTTTTTTTTACATCTTTTTTTATTTTTTTTTCATTTTTATTCATTTTTTATTTCTTTTTTTTTTTTTATTCTCTTTTTATTTTTTTTTTTTATTTTTTTTTATATTACTTATCTTTTTAATTTTTTTTATTTATCTCTTTATTTCTCTTAAAATAAATTTATTCTTTCTCTTTTCTCAATTATTTTTAATCTTATTTTTTTTTCTTTTTTTTTCCTTTTTTTTTTTTTTTAAAATAAAAAATTTTTTTTTGAGGCCTGATGCTGTTTTGAGTCAGTAACTTCCTTTTGCAGCAAGAAGCAGAGGTTTGGGAAAGTAGTTTGAGTAATGGGATTAGTGATTAAAGTAGTGAAAAAGTGAGGGGACATTTCAAAAGTAGTGTTTTAGCAACTGAGAAAAACTGTATCAGGAACTTTGTTCTGAAATTAAAACGATTTCTTCAACAGCAACTCTGCACCTTTCCACAAGGTGGAGTTAAAGTATCAGTTTTATTATTTCTGTCATGCACAGATTTGTTTTCATGACCTGAACTTCAAATAATAGATTAATTATAACTATTATAAAACACCAGAAGTTAAGTTTGGCTTTGTTTTTGCATTTGTAACAAAAGTCAATTCACCTATATATATATATATATATATTTTTTTGTGTGTGTGTGTGTGTGTGTGTGTACACTGCCCGGCCAAAAAAAAAAAAGTCTCCTATAAAAAAAGGTCAAACCTTTAACATTTGGTTGGAGCCTTCAGCTTTGATTGCGGCAGCATTCGCTGTGTTTCCAGAAGCTTCTGCAATGTCACCAGATTTATTTGCATCCTGTTGCATCAATTTTTCACCAAGATCTTGATGATGCTTGCAGAGTCTGACCACAGCACATCCCAAAGATCCTCAATGGGGTTCAGGTCTGGACTCTGTGGGGGCCAATCCATGTGTGAAAATGATGTCTGATGCTCCCTGAACCATCTTTCACAATCTGAGCCCGATAAATTCTGGCACGGTCATCTTGGAATATGGCCGTGCCATCAGGAAAGAAACATCCATTGATGGAATAACCTGCTCATTCAGTATGTTCAGGTATCAGCTGACCTCATTATCTGAGCTCATACTGTTGCTGAACCTGGACCTGAGCAACTGCAGCAACCCCAGATCATCACACTGCCCCAGGATGCAAATAAATCTGGTGACATTGCAGAAGCTTCTGGAAACACAGCGAATGCTGCCGCAATCAAAGCTAAAGGCGGTCCAACCAAATGTTAAATGTTTGACCTTTTTTTGTTGGCGACTTTTTTTTTGGCCTATATACAGTGTATATATGCATATATATATATATATATATATATATATATATATATATATATATATATATATATATATAGATAGATAGATAGATAGATAGATAGATAGATAGATAGATAGATAGATAGATAGATAGATAGATAGATAGATAGATAGATAGATAGATAGATAGATAGATATATTTACAGTATATCAAATGTATTATACTCATGATCATGGTCACACATTTCCAGTTCCATTTGTTTATGACTGAGAACTCTGCAATATGTCCACATCCTTCCTTGGTGCTGTTAATGTATTTAATGTATTATGCATAATAATGATGGAGAGAGTCAAATGTTACCTTGGAACCAGTTGGTACATTGATATTAGTTTTACTTATAAAGATCTTCCATGTTCTTCACCACTAAAACTTTTGCTTCTTCAGGAATCCCGTTCAGTTTGCTGAAAACCTTACAGTTTGTTACCCAGGTGTGCTGGATCTTGCCTTGTTTTTGAGTTGTCTTGCCTTTCTCACAATGTCAGCATTTCTTCTTGTCATTTATGAAAACCACCATGCCTTTCAGTTTGCGTCCTTGTCTCAGAAGTGCGGCCTTTTTTATCCTGTTGGTAAACCTCATTACAACCTGTTGCTCCACTGAAAGCGTCTTCAGCTCACTGGGCACTGGGTCTGTGGTCTGCGGGCATACGAGTGCCGCTTGATTTTGATGCCGGTTATGACCACATCATCCATGCAGGTGTACTGCTTCAGCTCGTCTACTTGCTCTTCAAATCCACGATGCGCCGGTCTTTTTCAGTGTTTTGGAGGTGCAGTTGTTTCACCTCCTCCAGTAGCCTACATCAGTGGGTAGCCTAGTGGTAGCGTCGTGGGCCTTGGCACAGAGGACCTGGGTTTGATTCCCTGACACGACTCCTAGGTGAACCACTGTGGATCCCAGAGCAAGGTCCTTAACCCCACCAACTACTTCTCGGGTGCTTTATAGGAATAGCTCGCCAACAGAACGATTTAACTTTATTTTCCATTGACCTTCATGGTGAGCAAGACTCTGGAACAATTTTTTTATATTTCAAATGCAGCCGGAGATCAGGACGACTTCTCATTTTCCCCCATCTTCCATATAATGGAGTTCGATTGAGCCCGAGCCAACAAGGTCCTTAGAAGTCCACAAAAACTTGTCAATATTCCTTCATACCGAGGCCGGATACAGGCATGGGCAAGGAGGGGCAATGCCCCCTAAATGCCATGACTGCCCCCCAAACATGATGGCATGCAAAAATCCCAAATTAAAAATTATTTTAAGGGAAATGGTCAGCGCGCATTCTTTTCTTTCTCTCTCTCTCTCTCTCCCTCTCTCTCTCTCTCTCTCTCTCTGCTGTTTCCATTACACCTAATTCCAAAACCTAAATATCGCAATTAAAAACCCTAATGGAAACACCTACATTTAAAAAACTCTCAAATATCGCAAAGTTTTACCTTTCATGGCGAAATCCACGTTTCATTCGTTTTGTCGCAATTACTCGCCATCAGGAGTGACGAGGGGGGTTAAAATCCAGTTATTCCTCCTTAATTATGATGAACATGATCATTTACAAGCATTAACTTGAATCGGAGTGATGGGAAGTTTAATCAGTCACATATAATCCCTGCCGTAACTCAGCAAGCTGGTTCATTTAGTTAACAGATGGCTTAAGTTCTTCATTATTACCGCTACCGAGCTGTTTATGTCATTTCCACACATTTTAACCTCACAACTCGTTATCTCCTCATTTAATTATATGTGACCAGATTAACAAAACGTGACCACGGATAACATCGATGACTGCGCCTTCGTATCAACGGCTATTTTACCACATCGGTCAGGAACTGTGCCGGATAAAATGGCCAGATCATACATCCACACCCCAGAAGTTGATCCTGATGGGTTTTAATTCCTGTTACGTTCCGGGCGTTTGTTCTGGAAGTCGCCACGGGTGTTTTTCCCTGCTGATGTGATCAGAGGCCCGTACATACGGACTTTACCTCTGAATCATCATCCGCTGCTTTCATCTCCTGATGAGGAGCAGCAGCAGCTCTAAGCACGTTTATATCTCCATCCTCCTCAAGTGGAGTCTCGCGGGACGGGATTTTACGAGAATTACGGCTTATACATTCAATAACACCTCATATCGCATTTCTTTTTCAAATTTAAATATCGCTTTATTTTTCGTAATAAACCCAGCTCCTCTCTCAAAGAACTGATTGTAAACAAAGGAGGGCGTGTCCAGTCCGGGCCAGTCGCTCACTTTCCTCTAGTCTCTAAACTAGCACAGCAAGCTGCCAGTAGCAGTGCTGCGGCATTAGCAGCAGCAGCGAGCGAATCATTGCTGCCCTCGACTCGCCACAAATTCTAACCATTCTAATTATGCGCAGCTCTTTCTCCACTTTGTCTCGTGCTTTCCTCCTTCCACTCACGATGCTCATGTGAGAAAAATTAAGTTACTCTGCTCAAAAGAAGGCCAGAACAACAGGCGAAATATGGACGCATTTGTTAGGACTTTAACACAGAAAAGCAGACAACTGATGTTATAATGACTGATATGAGCAATGCTGTGTAAAGAGCTAAAAAATAAAACGACAAAAAATACACAAAAAAGAAAAAGATAGAAATAAACAGGACAGATCGATAGACAGATTTAAAAGTAAAAAACACAAAAAATAATTATTAAAAAGATAAATGTAGCCTCAACAGGACACAACAGACCTAGGTCTGTTCGGACTTTCAAGCAGACGGCTGATGACTGATATGAGCCATACTGTGTAAAGAACTAAAGAAAAAAAGACAAATGGATAGACACACAGACAGACGCATTTAAATGTAAATAAAAAAACACACACACGCAAAGATAATGCAGCCTCAACAGACACAAGCCAGTGTCCTTTTTGTGCTGGTCCCAAGCCCGGGAAATGCAGAGGTTAGTGTCAGGAAGAGCAAACAACATAAAACCTACAAGACAAATCAAATGGATCAAAGAGAGACAGTATGGATGGATGTACTGATATATGAGCTAAGTATAGTTTTCTATCATTTTAGGTGTTCGGGGTTGCACCCTAAAATTTTCTGCTTGCCCTCTATATTCTTCCTCACCTCCTAGTGGGGCTGTCAAACCGGCCTCTTCATACTGCTCATCCAATGTAATCCAAGTGTCCTGAGTGGGTAGTGTCCATGATTTACTCCAAACTACGCCATTTAGTATATTTTTAGAGCCTAAATAGAAGTACATTGCATCTCCTGCAAGCATGCCGATGCGCGGTCATGAAACTACAGAAGCCGCGGCAGATGGGATCTCCTTCCTTTTTTTCTTTCAGTCTTTGTTTTAAATCAATATCAACCCTTCTTGGACCCTCTTGTGTTTGTCCCGGTTTGTCTGCAGCTCTGTTGCTCTTAACACAATGTAAACAGTGAATTTCTTCTTCTACGCTTGTATTATCAACAGCGTAGGCTCTGAACGCAGTGGCTTCCATAGTTTTGTGAATGTACAGGTTCGCGCTTCGGGGAAGTAATATATTCTTCTTTTTAGGCTCTAAAAATATAGTAAATGACGTTGTTTCGAGTAAATTCTGGACGCTACCCACTCAGGACACCTGAATTTCATTGGACGCGCAGTATGGAGGAATATTTACAAGTTTTTGTGGACTTTTATGGACTTTATTGGCTCGGGCTCAATCGAACTCCATTATATGAAAGTTGGGGGGAAACGAGAAGTTGTCCTGACCTCCAGCTGCATTTGAAATATTAAACAAGTGCTCCAGAGTCTTGCTCACCATGAAGGTAAGTGGAAAATAAAGTTAAATCGTTCTGTGGGTGAACTATTCCTTTAAGTAGCAGCCCACTGCTCTCTGGTACTAACAATACAGAGATGGGTAAAATGGAGAGCCCTAATTTCCCCTTGGGGATCTTACCAGTATGACAAAAAAAAAAAAAAAAAGAAGAAGAAGAAGAAGCTGCTCCTGCTGCGTTCTGACAGCAGTCACATCCCCAATCAAGGTTTCGAGAGAGTGTTTAATTTCTTCAAATTCCTCCGGGGTCGGGCTTTCCTCCGGAGGCATTCCGGTTTCCTCACCAGTGCATCCACAGACAATAGATAACATCCCACTCGCTGCGCAGCAAGCTAGGCGAGTTAGCTCCTTACGCTAGCTTATAGCACTGAGCCAAACAGCTCCGCGTTTCAATGCACCAATTGCATTCGGTATGAAATATTTAACTCGAGCATCAGAGGTCCAATATTAAAAGTCTATAGAATTTTCCAAGCTTTCCAAAAAGGTTTTCAAAAGTTTTCAAAATGACTAGCTGCAACACGACACAAACTGCGTATAAACTGAGTGTAACAGGAAGCAGGAAACAGAATCATCCAAGTTGCAGCACTCAATTATCAATTTCACGCTATTTACTCAGTATGCACGAGGGAAAAAATAAAAAAAAGAATAGAAAAAATAAAATAAAATGTGAGTTGTGTTTGGATGTTTACAGGACTGTGTGCATCTTTCAGTCTGATGGAGGATGATTGCACTCCATGTTGCATTGTTGGTATATTGTCCATTACAATTATTGGTGTATTGTCTGTTACCATTGTTGGTAAGTTGTCTGTTACCACTGTTGGTATATTGTCAGTTACCATTATTGGTATATCGTCTGTTACCATTGTTAGTATATTTCCTGTTACCATTGTTGGTATGTTGTCTGTTACCATTGTTGGTATGTTGTCTGTTACCATTGTTGGTATATTGTCTGTTACCATTGTTGGTATATTGTCCATTACCATTGTTGGTATGTTGTCTGTTACCATTGTTGGTATATTGTCCGTTACCGTTATTGAAATGAAATGAAATGAAATGAAATGAAATGAAAAATACTTTATTCATCACAGAAGGGAAATTCAGTATTGTAAAAGCTCACTTTTTTTTTCTTTCTTTTTTTTTTTTTAATAAACAAAAAAAGTCAGTCAGTCTTGTTCTTAAGGGTGATGGCTGCTGGCAGGAATGAATTTCTGTATCTCTCCGTCCTACAGCGAACTTGACGCAGCCTCCCACTGAACACACTCTGTTGATTCTTCACCGTGTTGTGGAGAGGATGGGAAGTGTCCTCCATCATCTTCATCAGCTTGTGCAGCATTCTTTTGAACGATCAGCTCCAGCGGCTCCAGAGTTCTCCCCAGCACAGAACCAGCTTTCTTGATCAGCTTGTTTAGTTTCTTCACATCTCTGATTCTGATGCTGCTGCCCCAGCAGATGGCTGCAAAGCTAATTGCACTTTCCACAACAGACTTGTAGAAGATCTGCAACATCTTGGGGCAGACGTTGAATGATCTCAGCTTCCTTAAGAAGTAGAGTCTGCTCTGACCTTTCTTGTAGATGTAGTCACTGTTGCATTTCCAATCGAGTCTGTTGTCCAGCTGAACTCCAAGGTATTTGTAGTTCTCTACCACCTCCACCTCCTCTTCCAGGATGTAGACAGGACTATGCTGCTTATTCTTGCTCCTCCTGAAGTCAACAATCATCTCTTTAGTCTTGCTGGTATTTAAGATGAGCTGATCGTTACTGCACCATTTCACAAACTGATTGACAAGTTCCCTGTACTCGGCTTCTTGTCCATCACTGATACACCCCACAACTGCAGAGTCATCAGAGTATTTCTGCAGATGACAGGATCAGAGTTGTACTGGAAGTCTGAGGTGTACAGTGTAAAGAGGAATGGTGAGAGTACAGTTCCTTGTGGTGCTCCAGTGCTGCTGACCACCATCTCAGACACACAACCTTTCAGTCTCACAAACTGTTGTCTGTTTGTTAGGTAGTCGTAAATCCAGGTGGTTGTGGAGGGATCCACCTGGAAGTTATGGAACTTCTCACATAGCAAAGCAGGGGGGGGGGATGATTTTTTTTCGCATTTTATTGCTTCCATCCCAATATTTTGGTTTTTTTCCCCTGAATAGTATTAAAGGCACTTGAAAAATCAAAGAACATGACCCTCAAAGTGCTGCCTGACTGGTCCAGATGAGAGTGGGCTCTCTGAAGCAAGAAGATGATGGCGTCTTCAACCCCAAGCCCATTACGATATGCGAACTGTAATGGGTCCTGAAAGCTGTTCACTTGCTTGTTGAGGTGAGCCAGTAAGAGTCTCTCCAGGACTTTCATGATGTGAGATGTCAGGGCAACTGGTCTGTAGTCATTTGGTTCAGCTGGTTGTGGTTTTTTAGGGACTGGAACAAGACAGGATGTTTTCCACAGCACAGGAACTCTGTTCTGTCTCAGGCTGGTGTTAAAAAGGTGCTGGAGAACCGGACATAGTTGTTCTGAGCAGGTCTTGAGAACTCTGGGACTGACACCATCTGGACCTGCAGCCTTGTTCCGGTTCAGTTTCTCTAGTTGTTTCTTGACCTGGTCACAGGAGACAGTCAGGCTGGAGGTGGAGGCAAAAGAGGTCTCAGGATGTCCTGATGTGGAGGGAGATGAGGCTGTGTTCAGGTCCATGACTGAGGTGCAGGGTGACAGAGTGGAGGTGGGACAGGAAAGCTGTGGGCTCATGGAGGGTGTGTGGAATGTTGGGTTGTTGGCAGGGGGGAACTGAACCTATTGAAGAACATGTTCAGTTCGTTAGCTCTGTCCAGACCTCCATCAGTCTGGTCCCCCTTTAACTTGAAGCCAGTGATCTTCTTCATTCCCGACCACACGTCCCTCACGTTGTTCTGCTGGAGCTGGCTCTCCAACTTCTTCCTGTCGTCCTCCTTGCACTTCTTAGTCTGTGTTTTCAGTTGTTTTTGTGTGGTCTTCAGTAACTCCCTGTCTCCATCCCTGAAAGCTTTCTTTTTGATGTTCAGCAGCTTTTTCAGGTCACTGGTGATCCAGGGTTTGTTATTGGGGAAGCACCTCACTGTTCTTGTTGGAACGATGTTGTTCACACAGAAGTTTATGTAATCTGTCACACACTCAGTCATGGTGTTGATGTCATCTCCATGAGGTTCACAGAGGACATTCCAGTCTGTGGCCTCAAAGCACCCTCTCAGAGCATCTTTAGCCTCAGTAGACCAGGTTTTAATCGTCCTCCTAATGACTGGTTGCTGCTGAACGATGGGCTTGTAGGTGGAGGTGAGAAGAACCAGATTATGATCTTATTAATATATTGATATTGATATTATCGGTATATTGTCTGTTACCATTGCTGGTATGTGTCCATTACAATTGTTGGTTTGTTGTGTGACAGCTCAATGATGCGTCACCATCATGTGTTGTTTTCCCTGGGCTCACCTTTTTCTTTTTTTTTTTCTCTCTCCCCACTCTGCCGGAACCTTTAAGAAGGCTGAGGGGGTTTGGCCTCTCACTAGAGAGAGAGAGAGAGCTGGGTTTGGCTTCCGTATCAGATGATTCCAGGTGATGTGCAGGTGTTGCGGAGTGGGACACAGAGCTCACGAGGAAGGGTTAACCCGATCGCAGGCAGAGGGTTAACAGACCATCTCGGACACTTTCGGGATCCCTCTCTAAGGTCGTAAGTCTCATACTTTGCTGTTTTGTCGGGGCTTGCAGCTAAAGTTGTTGAATTGGCGGAGTGACTGAACGCGCTCCTGTTTCCGTGCTGGTGTTGGTGAAAAACCTGGAGTGGATTATGTTTTGCAGTATGTACTGCTGGTGTCAGACTGGAACGAACTGAACACACACAAACGGACAAACGGAAAACTCGGAGTGAAATTCTGTTTTGCAGCATTTAATGCTGGCGACAGGCTGGAACGAACTGAACACACACACACGAACTAAAGGAAGACCTGGAGGGGAATTGTGTTTGCAGCATTTATGGTGACGGGCTGGAACGAACTAAAGACGCGTGCACGAACAAACGGAAAACCCGGAGTGGAGTTTTGTTTTGTTGCATCTGTGGCTGGGAACGGACTGGAGCAAACTGAAAAAAACGAATACTCCTCATGGTTGTGTAATTTCTATGTGCCGGACTGGATTTCTCTTTCCATTCAGTTCTTTTTGTTATAAGGGTGTTGCTTTTGTAGCAAATTGTGTTGTATCTTGTGATGTCGGTGTTTTTCTGTGTGTTTACTTAAATATATTGAAATGTGCATTCTACAGTGTTGGGTTATTTGTTCTGTTTCTTAATTGAGGGTGTTTGCATTAATTGTTTTCATCCTTTGTGGGGTTTATTTAGGCTATTTTGGGAAGGAGAGTTTTTTTCTTTATCTTACATGCCAGGAGAGAGACCTGGCTGGCACCCCTAACAACCTAAGAAGTTTTCCCCAAATACAAGGCCTCAGCCAAACCGTCACATAAAAATTGGCACCCTAGATGGGACGAAGGAAATAAACAGAACTAATCATAATACCCAACCAGGAAAGAATACACACTGAGGACAAGAACCTTTATTAAGTTAACAACAAACCCAAAATGGCTGCCAGCTCAGAGCTATCCGTGAGCATGGGAGACGAGCCGACACGTCCCACACCTGTGCTGGACATTCCCTCTGATTACTCCCTGCTGGATATGGACATTACTTCAGTGTGTGGGCTCACTGCTCCTTTAGCCCCCTGCAAGATCAATGGCCTGGCTTCTGGTTGTGACCTGGAAGAAGGAACCCCGACAATGAAGGATACCCTTCTTCAAAACATGCAGGAGAAGTTACAGGATATGATGGAGGCCCAACGACGTCTCCAGGCAGAGACAAAATCTACTATGGAGCAGCTAACAGCTTCAGTCACTACACAAATGGACCAAATAACCTCTACACTGACCAGCTTTATTCAGGAGCAACAAAAAGAGGTGGTCAAACACATGGATAAACGATTTGAATACCTGAGGACACAAGTTGATGCTTCCCTGGGATGGAGACTGAGGGATCAGCACACAGAAATCCTAACCAAGATCACTTCAGTGCTTTCACCCATACCTCCTGTGATGGCCCGCATGAGAGAGGAGCTTACTGACTGTTCTAACGTTATTCACTCCATGGCTGCAGATATAACCACAACCAAAGTAACTACATCCACAGGACATGCAAGCGTGCAGACCTGTCCTGGGGACATAAATGGTGAGCAACCTCTGGCAGGGCGACCCAGGTTGCAATCAACTTTCAGGAACGACCTTTCTATTGATTCCCTTGCATCACCAGGACATTTAATGGCACAAAATGACTCGAGACAGATTCATGGGAAGAAGCCCTGTGAAACTGCAATTCTCCACATTTGGGAAAGTCGACGACCATCCCGATCCATTACAGTACCTTGAGAGGTGTGAAGACTTCCTGGCTCTGAATCCCCTCACAGACGACAAGCTTATGGCTACTCTTCGCAATGTGCTTCATGGTACATCCAGAGACTGGTGGGATGTGGCACGCCATAAAATCCGGACCTGGAAGTCATTCCACAAGCAGTTCCGTGCCGCTTTTCTCTCTGAGGACTATGAGGACGAACTAGCTGAGCAGGTGCGTACCAGAGTCCAGGAAGAACATGAGAGTATCAGAGACTTCTCTTATATGTATCAGTCACTCTGCAAACGCTGGAAGCCTGATATCGAAGAGGAAGACATTGTGAAAATGATATTGAAAAACATCAATCCACAGATGGCCAGTCAGCTGAGGGGCAGGGTCACCTCTGTGGATGAACTTGTCTGCCTGGGTCAACAACTGGAGAAAGACAGACAGAACCAGCTGCACTATGAGCAGAGAAAAAACCACAAAACCACACAAGACTACAACCCCCCCAGCTGCTGCCTTGCCTAATAGGGAAAACACCCCTCATCCAAGCTCGTCTACCTCAAACAGACCTTCCCTGTTCCTCTGTTACCAATGTTGGTATGTTGTCTGTTACCATTGTTGGTATATTGTCCGTTACCATTATTGGTATATTGTCTGTTACCATTGATGGTATGTGTCCATTACAATTGTTGGTATATTGTCTGTTACCATTGTTGGTATATTGTCTGTTTCCATTGTTGGTATATGTCCATTACAATTGTTGGTATATTGTCTGTTACCATTGTTGGTATGTTGTCTGTTACCATTGTTGGTATATTGTCCGTTATCATTCTTGGTATATTGTCTGTTACCACTGTTGGTATGTGTCCATTACAATTGTTGGTATATTGTCTGTTACCATTGTTGGTATGTGTCCATTACAATTGTTGGTAAGTTGTCTGTTACCATTGTTGGTATATTGTCTGTTACCATTATTGGTATATTGTCCATTACCATTATTGGTATATTGTCTGTTACCATTGTTAGCATTGTTAGTATATTGCCTGTTACCATTGTTGGTATGATGTATGTTACCATTGTTGGTATATTGTCCATTACCATTGTTGGTTTGTTGTCTATTACCATTGTTGGTATGTTGTCCATTACCATTGTTAGTATGTTGTCTGTCACCGTTGTTGGTATGTTGTCCATTACAATTGTTGGTTTGTTGTCTGCTACCATTGTTGGTATATTGTCTGTTACCATTGTTGGTATGTTGTCTGTTACCATTGTTGGTATATTGTCTATTACCATTGTTGGTATATTGTCTATTACCATTGTTGGTATGTTGTCCATTACAATTGTTGGTATATTGTCTGTTACCATTGTTGGTATGTTGTCCATTACAATTGTTGGTATGTTGTCCGTTACAATTGTTGGTATATTGTCTGTTACCATTGTTGGTATGTTGTCCATTACAATTGTTGGTATATTGTCTGTTACCATTATTGGTATATTGTCTGTTTCCATTGTTGGTATGTGTCCATTACAATTGTTGGTATGTTGTCCGTTACAATTGTTGGTATATTGTCTGTTACCATTGTGAATTATTGTCTTTTTCAATTATTGTTAATATGTGGTATTACTTACCATTGTTGGTATGGATTATTGTTGCAATATAATGGTTATTGTTGCCTATGGTAACGCCTCTGTGATCCTATTAGAATGAATAGCTTCTATGGTTTATTGCAGCAAATTTGGTCAATAGTTTGTTTTCACTTATTGGTTTTGAAGGATGCATGATTTTTGACATTCATATGGAGAAATGGGGGTGGCATTTAATAAGTTCGCTTCTTCCCACTCCTTTTCAGGTAGTGTTTAATATAATTGTTTTAATTTGTTACATAGTGATGGCCATAAATGTTGTTTCGTTGTTTTCATGGGATTAGGTGATCGGCTATGTAAGTGATCATCCTTTTGTGTTCTTTGGAATATGTAAACGTACTGCCTGAAATGAATAAATAATATGAAATGAAAATGAAAATACTTGTGCTGCTTCCAGCTGTTGCCATCTTAAATTTTAAAGTAAACACCAATATTATTGTATGTGTGTATGGTTGTAGCATTTTTAATTCAATATTGTTTTTATGTGCCTTTGATACTGCAAGTCTAACCAAGGACGAGGGCTGAATTAGCCCCAGTTAGAAACCTGCATGGATGGCTTCCTGTCCCTGTTAAATACACATGTAAATTTATATTTTTTTTAAAATTATAAATACTAGGGAGTGAATCTAAAATAGAATAAGATAGATAAACATGCAGGAAATAAAACATGACAATATGAAAGGAGAGAACTACTGTGAATACAGCACTGAATGATTACAACAGTTTAAGGTGCAAAATTAAACAAAACATTCATTAATTTAAACTAGAGGGAAACACATTAAATAGATATAAATGAATGAATAACTACTACAATGTGTCATTAATTAACAGTGGGGGAAAACGGATACAGAATAATGAATCAAATTTATAATTTCCCAAATATGTTGATAAAATGGAAAATAAATCCAAAAAGAAGTTGACTGTTAGTGCTGCATTAAAACAGATGCATGAGGACCACTGATCAATTATTAGTGAAAAAAAAAATATTTCATGTAAAATAAATTCATTTTAATTGAATTACTTACATATTTATTAACCTATTGATGTGTTTATTTGCCTTTTCTAATTTAATTGTGACACTTTGCTCCTCCAAAAACATTTCTGTGTCTTTATTTGAGCTGCAGATCATCATCATCATCATCATCATCACCCATCATAAATATTATTAAATAACTTTACTGTTGACAAATGACTTGGTGAAGGTGGAAATAAAAGTTTAAGGTTCAAAATTAGGCAAAAACAAGAAGGAAGCGCTCACAAATGAGCCAGTTTTAATGTGCATGTAGAGGCAGAGATAATGCTGCCTGCAGCACCTTTGGCCTCCCCCCCCCCCCCGCCTGCCCCCCGCCTGCCTCCCATGCCCAGCTCCTACCATCCGTCTCTGCTATCAGCTGCTCCCTGCTGCTGCTGATGTTTGCAGAGGTCAGGGCTGTTTGTTTTCTCAGAGGTCTGATAGCATGTCGGACTACGCCTCCCCCTCCCGCCTCGTCTTAACCTGAGCGTTATCAACCGACTCCCCGGCAACTCCAAGCTTGTATTTTAAAAGGAACACTTCCCCAGGAAATTATGGAGAGACTGGCAGATAGACGGCGTCTCTATCCGTCATGCTGGGAACTTCTCGCCAGACAGGATGACGTTCGGCAGCTTCTGGCAGATTCCAGCTCGTCCAGGTTCAAATCCATCTGGTGACCTCTGGTGTCCACCTCCGGCTCTGTCCAACCCCCCTAGCGCCCAGGTACTTCATCCCATAATCATGTTCCATCGTGACTGTAGCTTCTCATTTCCAAATATAGTGCGGCTTACTGCACTGCTGCGATGTGGCGGGGTGTTCCCCCACCAGCTGCTCCTCTGCCCGTCCCAGCATGGTCCGGTCCCTGTGGAGCTACAAGTGACCACATGTGGACAGGAGGGTGGAGCAGAGGGATCTTCTAAAGCCTAATACTGGTTTTATCACCTCTGCCAAGGAGGTAATGTTTTCAGTAGCGTTGGTTTGTCCGTCCGTCCGTCTGTCAGCAACCTTACAGAAAAAGTTCTGGACGGATTGACCTGAAATCTTCACCAGCCGTGTGTCTCCATCCAAGGATGAAGCCATTAAATGTTGGTGGTGATACGGATCAACTTCTGGATCCAGGAATGTTTTGAAGGATTCTTTATCATTGTGAGGTCGGCCATGTTGGAAAGGCTGTTGATGAGGCATGAGCGCCCCCTGGTGGCAGAAGTGTGCAGCTGCTACTGAGCACATGATGATGTCATGATGCAGAAATGAAACTTATGAGCAGCAGTGAGGACGAGGAGAGAAGACTGTTGGACAGACCAGGAGAGAAGACTGTTGGACAGACTTGTAGCAGGTGAAGATGGTGAACTGTGCGCGTCTGTGAACAACTGGAAGTAACTAGTTGTATTTCTGCCTGAACAGGATGTTTATTTAGCTTTAATGTTATTTAGCTGATCTGCTTATTCAGAAGTTTCCTCCATTCACCATGAGCCTGTTTATGCTATTAAGCTAGCTGACCTGCTACATGCCCGTTACTGGAACTGTTAGCCTTGAACACATATGCATGTTTAGTCCTAACTGGAAGGATTTATTAGTAATAATTAATACCTTGAATGTGTTTATTTACTGAACGAATGTTCCTCATGGCTTCTTTGTATTTCTGTGTTTATAGACCACACTCACTTCCATCCACATTCACCTGAACTACCTGGAGGCTGGGCAAGATGGTAGCCAGTGCGCACGCGTTGCTGTGAACTCAGAGCAACAGCGTCGGTAGTTTGCATAATATCTCGGGAACCACAAAACGAAACTTAACGGGGAAAATTGCTATCACAAGCTTACCTTTGGGGCGATCTCTGGATGAACTGGGGGTATTTCTAATCATCCCAGAAAGTTTTTAATCCAGCCGTTAAGTGCAGCGTTTTTTTTTTGGGAACCTTGCGCGTGAATTCCATCGTGATAACTCCATTATAAGTCCATTATTTATTACATTTTGTGATTAAAAATGTGTAAGTTGTGTTGGCTGACTTCGACAAATGAAACGATGACAACTTCCGGTTTGTCTCTCGGCCAATAAGATGCTCCGATTTCTTCTTCTTTTGTTTTTATGATGGTGACATCCAATCTGAGCAGCCAAAGATCAACGTGAATATTAAATCTAAATGTTACATTTCACATCTAAATGCTGGAGGCTAAATAATAACCTACTTAAAAACAAAAGTTTGCAAGACTCAGTTAAACTAGTAGCTTTGGATATCTTTACTAAAAATGACATGAACAACATCCAGAAATGGGAATACTTTACATTTAAAATTAGAGAAACTGCCATCCTCTGCAGTAAAAATATAAAAAAAAAGAACTTAAGTCCTATCTAAACAGGGAAAATCTGTCTGAAGAGGAACATGTTAAATTGTTGCAACTCCAAAATGAAATTGATCTTTTATATACTGAAACTGCTAAAGGTGCATTTATTCGCTCAAGAGCTACTGTAAATGGTTGGAGCATGGCGAAAGAAATTGAAGTTATTTTTTGCTCTTGAAAAGCGCAATCAAAAAAGATCTCACATTTCAGCACTAAGAATAAACAATGATTTAGCAATAATTTATTTTTAATTGCAGTAGAACTTCTCTCTTTAAAAATCTTAAATAATGAAAATATAAAAGGCTTAACCATATTTCAAAAGGAACTTAGAATTACACAGCTAGCTGATGATACAGCTTTACTTTTAAAAGACAAATTTCAAGTTGAACCGGCTTTACAATTAATTAACGAGTTTTCTAAAGCTTCAGGTTTACATCTCAACATTAACAAATGTGAAATATTGTGTCTTTATGATACAGATTATGCAAACATCTGTAATATCCAAGTTAAAAAAACTGTGAAATACTTAGGCAATGATATTACTAAAGATATGAACTCTAGACAGCAACGTAACTTCCTCCCCAGACTTAAAAAACACAAAATATCATGAATATGTGGCTTCAACGGGACCCATCTATTTACGGCAGAATTCTCTTATCCAAAGCGGAAGGCATCTCAAGACTAGTATATCCTGCCTGTCACTATTTGTTGAAGATTCATCATTGAAAGAAATTAATAAAATACTGCAATTTTACCTGGAAAAATAAGAAACATCATCGTAAGAATGAAATTCTCTCGGCATCCAGAAAACAAGGAGGTTTTGAACTATTTAATTTCCGTGATTTAAATAACACTTTCAAAATAAAATGGATTAAGGAATGTCTCAGAACGCCTAATTCAATTTGGTTCTTTATTCCAAATAATATCTTTAAGAAGTTAGGTGCTTTACATTTTTTACTCACCTGCAACTTCAGTGTTCCTAAATTACCTTTGAAACTATCCAAATTTCACCAGCAAGCTCTCTTAGCCTGGAAATTGTGTTATTCCCACAACTTTTCCCCCCACAAAGCAGTAACATGGAACAATGAAGATATTACGATCAGGAAAAAATCCATATTTAAACAGAACTGGATTGACAAAAACATTATTTTTGTATGACCTTTTTGATTGTCATGGTGTAATGCTTAGTTATGAACATTTTCTTCGTCTTAAATCCTTCCCTGTTACATGTGAAGAGTTTAATTACATAACTAAAGCTATCCCTAACGGCCTTACTCTTCTGATGCGAAGCCATTACCAGTATCAAGAACTACTAAGAATAAAACCCCTTCTATTGATAAATGGTCTTCATGTAACAGATTCAAAATGCAACAACAAACGTATACGTAATACTTTTTATGAAAAGAGAAGAATAAGTCCACGAGGGAAAGCATTTTGGGATAACATCTTTGTGGACGATGACTGGAGGAAGGCCTGGATGCTGCCTTATAAGTATTGCATTTCCAATAAAATAAAAGAGGTTCACATCAAAATTTTACACACTATATATCCAACAAATTTGTATTTTTCTAAATTTTCAGATGTTGAAAATAAATGCAGTTTCTGCAATATGGAACCAGAAACCTTAACTCACCTTTTCCAAATCTATCAATTTCTGGACTCAGCTTGAGCAGTATGTTGTGTGTAAAGTGTAGATAAACATCTTAATTGACTGTAGAAGTGTGATAATGTATTTTAACCATCGACATACCGAGATCACCTTTATAACAAACTTATTCATTTTGTATGGCAAATTCCACATACACAACTTTAGAAGTTTCTTACATGAATTTGAAAAATACATGAAATCCCTTACGCTAATCGATTCTAAACAAAGCTCCGTATGCAC
Source organism: Atherinomorus stipes (assembly GCA_023101725.1). Classification (NCBI taxonomy): domain Eukaryota; kingdom Metazoa; phylum Chordata; class Actinopteri; order Atheriniformes; family Atherinidae; genus Atherinomorus; species Atherinomorus stipes. The sequence goes on along the minus strand of JALJCO010009518.1, from coordinate 192,597 downwards.
AGAAATATATGTAAGATTTTTCAAAGAATAATGCACTGACACTCTATTTCCTTGTGTTTGTTTGCTATTTTAATTTCATTTATTTATTTACTTTTTTTATTTATTTTTTTCTTTCCTGACATTTTATTTATCTTAATTATTGAATGTATGCATTTTTTCTCAACTTTGCCTTATTTTCCCATTTCTACATTAACTTTATAATTCTCTAAGATTTATTTATTGTTTATTTTATGATTATGCTACATATCTGAGCACCTGTGTGCTGTTCATTGTATAATTGTCCCTTGTACATCTTTCAATAAAGTTCATTAAAAAAAAAAAAACATTGTTGTGATTGTAAACACTTAAATCTTCTTCCACGCCATCTTTCTTTCATTCTTTTCTTTTTGCTTGCAAACTCGCCACACGAGGCTTTAGAAGTTATATCTCCATTCAATGGTGAACGCAGCCCCGCCCTCGCGTCTACGTTGCCATGGTGACTCGTCAAGTCGGTGCTCAATTGATGTTGGCTTTTTTTTTTTTTTTAAGGATTTTTTGGGCACTAGTGGCCTTTATACAACAGTATATAGCGACAGGAAAGGGGCAGAGAGAGTGGGGAGAGACATGCAGCAAAGGGACCTGGGGTCTGTTGCACTAAGCAGGTTTAACTTAAACCCTCGGTCAGTTACCATGGTAACAGACTCTCTGAAACTAACCTGGTCGGGAGCAGGTTAATGTGGAGAAACCTTGAGTTTCTGTCTCCACCCACTTTTAGTCACACTCGCCGTTTCCTTTCCTCATTCATTCATTAAGTCAGCGGTGAGTTTTGGCTGCTGCCGTCTTAAATAAAACATGTTAAAAAATAAATCAGAGTCGGTAGGTTACATCCTTATCTTTTGATGAGGATTTTATGGATTAAGGTGCTGCATGAAGGGTTAAATATTCAGAGATCATTATCAGACCACGAACATAAGTTTCATTTCCCGACAGTTGTCATTTCTGACGTTACAGTTACACATCACGGTCAGTTATCTACATACACGAGCTGATCCGTCCGTACATTTATAATATCGCCAGCCACACGTGATAGTTGGAGGTCCTGTCTCTCCGTTTACCAGAGATGCTTTAACATGATCATTTGACTAACCAGCTGTCTCTGGTTCTGGCTAAATGGAAGAAGTGTTCGTTTGCCGCGCAGACAACTGCGGTTCAACTCTTGTGGCTTTTTTTTATGTTGCCATACGCTTTTCTCTCGAAGCATATTGTCTATTACCCTGCATTTTTTCGCAAATAGATTTTTTTTTCTTTCATTGTAGACGAAGGGCATTTGAGAAATGCGACGGTTATATTTAATCTTAATGCTGCCGACAAGAGCGCTTCTCCCTGAGGGATTGCACTCAAGGTAAATAAACAAAAATACTGTGGTAAAGGTACAAAGCTGGATTCGAACAGGTTAAAACCCCGGTGGAACTACTCTGAGTTGATTAAACCAACTCAAATCAGCTGTTATGGGACTGAAAACTCAGAGTTTTGAATCTCCGAGTAGGTCAACTCAGAGTTCGGAGTTACTCTCGGAGTTTGTTGAACCTGCTTTGTGCAACAGACCCCTGGACCGGGAATCAAACCGGGGCCAACTGCGCTGAGGAACTGTAGCCTCTGTTCATGGGGCGGCTGCTCAATCAACTGAGCTAAACACTGCCCCGATGTTGACTTTTTATCTTGGTGGCACATGTAAAACCCCGGGTTGAACTACTCTGAGTTGATTAAACCAACTCATATCAGCTGTTTTGGGACTGAAGACTCAGAGTTTTGTATCTCCGAGTATCAACTCAGAGTTCAGTTACACTCAGAGATTGTTTGAACCTGCTTTGTGCAACAGACCCCAGATATGGATCAGCACGAGCCTACGTCACAACCCGGAATTCACGCGACCACGAAGCTGGTCCCGGTGAAAACATGCTTCGTATTTGAACGGCGTCTGATGGACTATGAGCCTCAAAAACTGCTTTTGCACCCTTTTTAATTTTTTTTCTCCGCCGGTTTGTCTTTGAAATATTATAGAAATGACGTCCAGTTATACTGAAAGTCTTACTGCCAACGCTAGAAGAAGATACGAAGCTAAACTAGTATCTGTTGGACTAAGTGATGCCCATCTTCTGCTGCTACAGCCTGGTTAGACAAACCTACCTGTACATAACACCTATGATCAGTTTCCCGATCTCATGATGTATTTGGTTTCATCAGGTAAGCCCCGTGTTCAAGCCATTTATTTTTTATAGAATATTAATTTTCCCCGGATTTTTAAGAAATGGTGGTATTTCTTTGATGTACTTCTCAGGAGTTTCCTCTCATTGATAAAGCTATAAATTACCGGCAGTCTCATCTGTATTTAACTGGTTATGACTGTGCATGTTTATAATGCTGCAAATGCCTTTCTGCCGCTTTTTATGCTTTTATTCGTATGTAGGAACATTGATGGTAGTAATCTGGATGAACGTGATCGTTAACAGTCCTGAGGAGACGGGAACAGCGGGCGGCGCTGTGATTCTCTACATCCACTGATTTAATGGTGTTTTCTATCATCTGTGCAAAAACAACTACAGGGTTTAAATAGTGAGACCACATTATATGCTTTTTTTATCAGTCACAAAGTGATCCGAACATATTGTTAGATGTTTCCATGGTTTCCAGCGTAAAATGTCAGCATTTATGGGCTTGATAGCAGCTAGCCACTTAGCATGTTGTTCGGGACTTTTTCTGTTGTTTTGGGAACTGGAACAAACATATTCTCTTGTCCGTGTGATAGATATGTTTATGGCGGCCAGACACAGCGGGACTTCTCGGTATTTCCAAAGTAGAATAAACGAAGATTGACGAGTAATGAAGCAGGTAATTCAGTGGCTCCCCTATGCAACGAAGCCAGATGTGACGAATTTGGCGAAAATTCCCGGATGCTCGCGGTGATCCATAATCATGTTTGCAGCAGAAACAAACATGTTCACATCAGATATAAACATGTTTACAGCACAAATAAAACATGTTTACAGCACAAATAAACATGTTTACAGCAAAACAAAACATGTTTACAACAAGAAAAAACATGTTTAAAGCAGAAACCAACATGTTCACAGCAGAAATAAACATGTTAACAGCAGGAATAAACATTTTTACAGTTGGAATAAACATGTTGACAACAGAAATGAACATGTTCAGGCAGTTTGTTTATAACAAGAATAAACATGGTACAAGTAGAAAGTAGAAATAAAAAACATCAGATATAAACATGTTTACAGCAGAAATAAACAAGTTCACAGCAGGAATAAACACGTTTACAGCAGAATAAACATGTTTACAGCAGAAATAAACATGTTAACAGCAGGAATAAACATGTTTACAGCAGAAATAAACATGTTGAGGAGAGAAAAAAACAAGTTCACAGCAGATATAAACATGTTTACAGCAGAAATAAACATGTTTACAGCAGGAATAGCATTAAACATGTTTACAGCAGAAATAAACATGTTCACATCAGATATAAACACTTTTACAGCAGAAAAAACACGATTACAGCAGGAATAAACACGTTTACAGCAGAATAAACATGTTTACAGCAGAAATAAACATGTTGACAGCAGAAAAAAACAAGTTTACAGCAGATATAAACATGTTTACAGCAGAAATAAACATGTTAACAGCAGGAATAAACATTTTTACAGTTGGAACAAACATGTTGACAACAGAAATGAACATGTTCATGGCAGAAAAAAAACTGTTTACAACAAGAATAAACATGGTATAAGTAGAATTAAAAAACATCAGATATAAACATGTTTACAGCATAAATAAACAAGTTCACAGCAGGAATAAACACGTTTACAGCAGAATAAACATATTTACAGCAGAAATAAACATGTTCACCGCAGATATAAACATGTTTACAGCAGGAATAAACATGTTTATAGCAGGAATAAACATGTTCACAGCAGGAATAAACATGTTCACAGCAGAAATAAACAAGGTCACAGCAAATATAAACATGTTTACAACAGAAATAAACATGTTCACATCAGATATAAACAAGTGTAAAGCAGAAATAAACACGTTTACAGCAGAATAAACATGTTTGCAGCAGAAATAAACATGCTAAAAGCAGAAACCAACATGTTCGCAGCAGAAATAAACATTTTTACAGTTGGAACAAACATGTTGACTACAGAAATGAACATGTTCACAGCAGAAAAAAAACTGTTTACAACAAGAATAAACATGGTAAAAGTAGAAGTAAAAAACATCAGATATAAACATGTTTACAGCAGAAATAAACAAGTTCACAGCAGGAATAACCACGTTTACTGCAGAATAAACATGTTCACAGCAGATATAAACATGTTTACAGCAGAAATAAACATGTTTACAGTGGGAATAAACATGTTTACAGCAGAAATAAACATGTTCACAGCAAATATAAACATGTTTACAGCAGAAATAAACATGTTCACATCAGATTTAAAATAAACATGTTTACAGCAGGAATAAACACGTTTACAGCAGAATAAACATGTTTACAGCAGAAATAAACATGTTGACAGCAGAAAAAAACAAGTTCACAGCAGATATAAACATGTTTACAGCAGAAATAAACATGTTCACATCAGATAAACATAAACATGTTTACAGCAGAAATAAACATGTTTACAGCAGAAACAAACATGTTCACATCAGAAATAAACATGTTTACAGCAGAAACAAACATGTTCACATCAGATATGAACATGTTTACAGCAGATAAAAACATGTTTACAGCAGAAATAAAAATGTTTACAACAAAAAATAAACATGTTCACAACAGAGCAAAACATGTTTACAACAAAAATAAACATGTTTCCAACAAGAATAAACATGTTTACAGCAAAAATAAACATGTTTACAGCAGAAATAAACAGGTTAACAACAAGAATAAACATGTTTAAAGCAGGAATAAACATGTTTACAACAAAAAAATTAACATGTTCACAGCAGAAATAAACATGTTTACCACGAAATAAACATGTTTACAACAAGAATAAACATGTTTACAACAAGAATAAACATGTTTACAACAGGAATAAACATGTTTACAGCAGGAATAAACATGTTCACAGCAGAAACAAACATGTTCACATCAGAAATAAACATGTTTACAGCAGAAACAAACATGTTTACAGCAGGAATAAACATGTTTACAACAAAAAATGATCATGTTCACAGCAGAACAAAACATGTTTACAACAAAAATAAACATGTTTGCAACAAAAATAAACATGTTTACAGCAAAATAAACATGTTTACATCAAGAATAAACATGTTTACAGCACAAATAAACATGTTTACAACAGAAATAAACATGTTCACAGCAGGAAAAAATATGTTTACAGAAGAAATAAACGTTTTTACATTAGATATAAACATGTTTACAGCGGAAATAAACATGTTCACATCAGATATAAACATGTTAATAGCAGGAAGTAACATGTTTACAGCAGATATAAATATGTTCACAGCAGAAATAAACATGTTTACAGCAGAAATAAACATGTTTATAGCAGGAATAAACATGTTTACAACAAGAATAAACATGTTAATTGCAGAAATAAACATGTTCATAGCAGGAATAAATTGCTGATATCGATACCAATATTAAAGCTGAAAAAATAGCAGTCTTGTTATCTTTTTCCATCACTTTAAATAATAGGGGTGAGGGAAAAGATTTTCATATGCCAATATCAAATTGATATTTAAAAACTGAAGCATCAATCTATGTTATTTACAAAATCTCGTGAGATTTTATTGTCCTGCTACAAAATGTCATATTTTATGAATTCCCACGAGATTTCATAACAGAACGATAAAATATTGCGAGATTTCTTTAGTAAAATAGATCAATACTGCGTTTATAAATGTTAATGTGATAGCATTTGAATGCATCACAAAATTTTTGTGAATTCTTCTAAGATTTCATAACAGAGTGATGAAATATTGCAAGATATCATTCGTAGAACAGATCGATATCGCATTTTTAAATGTCAATATATCAGCATATGAAAATATTGCAGAGTTTATGTGAAATTTCGTGTGAGATTTCGTAACAGAACAATGTAATATCTTGAGATTTCACAAAATAGATAGACACCATATTTTTAAATATCAATATTATAACCACATATGAAAATATCGCAAAATTTTTGTGAATTCTTGTGAGATTTAGTTACAGAACAATGAAAAATTGCGTGATTTTATTAGTAAAATACATTGATACCGCATTTTTAAATGTCAGTGTGATATTAGCATATGAAAATATTGCGATATTTCATTGTACCAATATTTTTCCCACCCCTAGTCTTTAGAAGTTTTAAAGTCTGTAAAAAAGCAAGTTTTTGAAGAAGAAAAAGAAGTTGTTTTTTTTTCAGACTCTAAAAAGATCAGGCTGATAGGTTAAATATTGGTTAAATATCGTTGGGGTGGCCGATGTCCGATACTCAGTTTTAAGGCCGAAATAGGCCGATACCGATAGGGGGCCGATTATATTGTGCATCCCTACAATAAATACATAGATGGATGGATGGATGGATGAATAAATTAAAAAAAAAAGAATATTATTCTAAAGTATTTAAACTGACCTGCTGGACAAATAAAAGGATTTATGAGTGAGGTTCGCGTATTTGATACTTTTCGTGTTACATCTTAACAGGAGTCCTGAGTGAGTCAAGTCAGACTGTGGTCGGCTTCGTCCGTGTGGCCACAGAAGAAGAAAGAAAAAAAGCTGCGATAAAATTACTCCCCCAACACTGGATCAAACCCAGCGGGGGGGGGGGGGGGGGGGACCGCCTCCGCCAACCACCTGATTAAGCAACATGGAGGAAATGAGAGAAGGGCTCCATTTTCTTCAGGAGTTGGGAAGAAAATCTCAGAAGACAGAACGAGGGATTGAACGAGGAGGGGGGTGCAGCTGGAGTACAGGGGGGGGTGTTCAAGTCACAGATTTTAAATCAGTTCTTTGGCCTTTAACGGGCTCAACAGAAGCCCAGTATGAGAGAGCAGAACAAAGAGGGCAGCAGTGGCCTCCACCAATTAACATTCCTGCAGCCTTTATGAGCCGCCGGACCCGCCCCTTCACTCACACCTCATAAAAGTCACAAACATCAATTCTGCCTAACCATAACTGTCATTATAATCCCATTAAAAACAACCCACTGAGCAATTTACAGTGAACACCAGAGCCAGGTTGGCCAGCAGCGGGAAGGATCAGCTTCACGGGAACACAAAGACCACTAAAGAACTCCCCCAGCTGAAGAACTGCCCCAGCTAAATAAGTGCCCCAGCTGATGGAGATTAATTAGACTGAATGTGTGGCGATAGTGTCCAGGAGTTCAGCGTCCTAATGAAAGAGGATAGGATTAAACCTTGTCCACCTCCTTGCTCCACACTACGCGCTTGATGCTCAACGCTCTGCGCTCCACGCTCCACCCTTGATGCTGCACGCTCGATGCTCAACGCTCTGGGCTCCACGCTCCACCCTTGATGCTGCACGCTCGATGCTAGATGCTCTGCGCTCCACCCTTGTTGCTGCACGCTCGATGCTAGATGCTCTGCGCTCCACACTCAATACTCAATGTTCCACGCTTCATGATCCACGCTCAATGCTCCACGCTTAATGCTCAATTCTCGGCACTTAATCCTCAATGCTTCACGCCAAATGCTCAATGCTTAATGCTCCACACTCCATGCTCAATGTTCCATGCCGTCCGAAAACCCTCGATCCGTGGATGGTATAAATCGGGAAAACCAGCTCTCCAGTAATGGGTTAGCAGCTAAAGGTCCCCAAGGCTTATTAACCTCAGTGGGTTTGACTCCTAAGCTGACCTAAGCTGGTGATAATGCTCAATGCTTAATGCTCCACACTCAATGCTCCACGCTTAATGCTCAATGCGCCATGCTCAATGCGCCACGCTCAATGCTTCACGCTCAATGCTCCACGCTCAATGCTCCACGCTCCACGCTCAATGCACATCGCTCCATGCTCATTGCTCAATGTTCAACGCTCCACGCTTCATGCTCCATGCTCCTTGCTCCATCCTCAATGCTCCACACTAAATACTCAATGATCCGCGCTTAATGATCCCGCTCAATGCTCAATTCTCGGCGCTTAATCCTCAATGCTAAATGCTCCACGCTCCATGCTCCATGCTCAATGTTCCATGCATAATTCTCAATGCTCAATGCTCCACACTCAATGCTCCATGCTCAATGCTGCTCGTTCCATGCTCAATTCTCAACCCTCCACACTCAACGCTCCATGCTCAATGCTCCATGATCCATGATCCATGCTCCACGTTAAATGATCCGAGTTCAATGCTCCACGCTCAATGCTCCACGCTCATCGCTCCACGCTCAACGCTTAATGCTCCACGTTCAATGCTCCATGCCCAATGCTTCAGGCTCCATCCTTAATGCTCAATGCTTCATGTTCAATGATTAATGCTGAATGTTGATTGCTCCACGTTCCATTCTCGATGCTCAATGCTCCACACTTAATGCTCAATGCCACATCCTCCACGCTCAATGCTCCTCGCATAATGCTCAATTCTCAACGCTCCACGCTCAATGCTCCACGCTTAATTGTCAATGCTCAATGCTCCTCGCTCTAGGCTTAATGTTACTCTCTCCACACTCCATTCTCCATGCTCAATGCTGCTCCCTCCATGCTCAATGTTCAACGCTCAATGTTCCACGCTCCACGCTCAATGTTCCACGCTTAATGCTCAATGCTACACACTTAATGCTCAATGCTAAACGCTCAACGCTTCATGCTCAATGGTCAATGCTCTACGCTTAATGCTACACGCTCAATGCTCCACGCTCACTGCTCCATGCTCAATGTTTCATGTTCAATGCTCCACGCTCAATGCTCAATGTTTTATGCTCCATGCTCAATTCTCACTCCTCCACGCTCCATGCTACACGCTCAATGCTCCATTATCCATGCTCCACGCTCAATGCTCAATGTTTTACGCTCCATGCTCAATTCTCACTCCTCCACGCTCCATGCTCCACGCTCAATGCGCCATTATCCATGCTCGACACTCAATGCTCCACGCTCAATGCTCACTGCGCCATTATCCATGCTCCACGCTCAATGTTCCACGTTCAATGCTCCATGCTCAATGTTCCATGCTCCACCCTTAATGCTCCGCACTTCATGCTCAATACTCCACGCTTAATGCTGAATGCTCCATGCTCCACGCTCAATGCTCCACGTTCAATGCTCCATGCTCAATGTTCCATGCTCCACGCTTAATGCTCCACACTTCATGCTCAATGCTCCATGCTTAATGCTGAATGCTCCATGCTCCACGCTCAATGCTCCACGTTCAATGCATCATGCTCAATGTTCCATGCTCCACGCTTAATGCTTCACACTCCATGCTCAATGCTCCACACTTAATGCTCCACACTCCATGCTTAATGCTCCACGCTCCATGCTTAATTCTACAAGCTCCATGCTCCATGCTTCATGCTCAATAGTCCAAGCTCAATGCTCAAAAATTCACGCTCCACGCTCAATACTCAACGCTCCACGCTTAACGCTTCACGCTCAATGCTCCACGCTTTACCCTCAATGCTCAATGCTCCACGCTTAATGTTTAATGCTCCACGCACAATGCTCAATACTCAATGCTCCATGCTCAGTGCTCAATACTCCACACTCCATGTTCAATGCTCTACGCTCAATGCTCCACGCTTTACGCTCAATGCTCAATACTCAGTGCTCAATACTCCACACTCCATGCTCAATGTTCCATGCTCCACGCTTAATGCTTCACACTCCATGCTCAATGCTCCACACTTAATGCTCCACACTCCATGCTTAATGCTCCACGCTCCATGCTTAATTCTACAAGCTCCATGCTCCATGCTTCATGCTCAATAGTCCAAGCTCAATGCTCAAAAATTCACGCTCCACGCTCAATACTCAACGCTCCACGCTTAACACTCCACGCTCAATGCTCCACGCTTTACCCTCAATGCTCAATGCTCCACGCTTAATGTTTAATGCTCCACGCACAATGCTCAATACTCAATGCTCCATGCTCAGTGCTCAATACTCCACACTCCATGTTCAATGCTCTACGCTCAATGCTCCACGCTTTACGCTCAATGCTCAATACTCAGTGCTCAATACTCCACACTCCATGTTCAATGTTCTATGCTCAATGCTTCACGCTTTACGCTCAATGCTCAGTACTCAATGCTCCACGCTCAATGCTCAATGTTCCAAGCTTCATGATCCATTCTCCATGCTCAATGCTCCTCGCTCAATGCTCCATGCTTATTGCTCAATGCTCCACCTCAACGCTCCATGGTCCCGCTCAATGCTCCATGCTTAACACTCAATTCTCCACACACCCTGCTCCATATTCAACGCTCAATGCTCTACGCTTAATGCTAAATGCTCCACACTAAATGCTTAATGCTCCACGCTTCATGTTGAATGCTCAATGCTCCACGATCAATGCTCAATGTTTCACGCTTCACACTCCACACTCAATGCTCAATGCTCCATGCTCAATGCTCAATGCTCCTCGCTATTTGCTCCACACTCAATGCTCCATGCTTAATGCTCCATGCTCAATGCTCCATGCTCAGTGCTCAATGCTCCATGTTCCATTTTCAATGCTCAACGCTTACTGCTTAATGCTCAATACCCAATGCTCCACATTCAGTGCTCAATGCTCCACACTAAATGACTTAATGCTCCACACTTCATGTTCAATGCTCCAAGATCAATGCTCACTGCTCCACGCTTCATGCTCAATGCTCCATGTTCAATGCTCCACGCTTAATGCTCCATGCTCCACGCTCAATGCTCCACGTTCAATGCTCCATGCTCAATGTTCCATGCTCCACGCTTAATGCTTCACAGTCCATGCTCAATGCTCCACGCTTAATGCTCCACGCTCCGTACTTAATTCTACATGCTCCATGCTTCATGCTCAATAGTCCAAGCTCAATGCTCAATGCTCAAAAATTCACGCTCCACGCTCAATACTCAACGCTCCACGCTTAACGCTCCACGCTCAATGCTCCACGCTTTACCCTCAATGCTCAATGCTCCACGCTTATTGTTTAATGCTCCACGCACAATGGTCAATACTCAATGCTCCACGCTCAATGCTCCACGCTTAATGCTCAATGCTCCACGCTCAATGCTCCACGTTCAATGCTCCTTGCTCAGTGCTCAATGCTCAATGCTCCATGTTCAATGCTCAACGCTTACTGCTTAATGCTCAATACCCAATGCTCCACATTCAGTGCTCAATGCTCCACACTAAATGCTTAATGCTCCACGCTTCATGTTCAATGCTCCAAGATCAATGCTCAATGCTACACGCTCAACGCTCAATGCTCACTGCTCCACGCTTCATGCTCAATGCTCCATGTTCAATGCTCCACGCTCTATGCTCAATGCTCCATGCTCCACGCTCAATGCTCCACGTTCAATGCTCCATGCTCAATGTTCCATGCTCCACGCTTAATGCTTCACACTCCATGCTCAATGCTCCACGCTTAATGCTCCACACTCCATGCTTAATGCTCCACGCTCCATGCTTAATTCTACATGCTCCATGCTTCATGCTCAATAGTCCAAGCTCAATGCTCAATGCTCAAAAATTCACGCTCCACGCTCAATACTCAACGCTCCACGCTCAATGCTCCACGCTTTACCCTCAATGCTCAATGCTCCACACTTAATGTTTAATGCTCCACGCACAATGCTCAATACTCAATGCTCCATGCTTAATGCTCCACACACAATGCTCAATGTTCCATGCTCAGTGCTCAATACTCCACACTCCATGTTCAATGCTCTACGCTCAATGCTCCACGCTTTACGCTCAATGCTCAATACTCAGTGCTCAATACTCCACACTCCATGTTCAATGTTCTATGCTCAATGCTTCACACTTTACGCTGAATGCTCAGTACTCAATGCTCCACGCTCAATGCTCAATGTTCCAAGCTTCATGATCCATTCTCCATGCTCAATGCTCTTCGCTCAATGCTCCATGCTTATTGCACAATGCTCCACCTCAACGCTCCATGGTCCACGCTCAATGCTCCACACGTACTGCTCAATGCTCAATGCTCCACGCTTAACACTCAATTCTCCACACACCCTGCTCCATATTCAACGCTCAATGCTCTACGCTTAATGCTAAATGCTCCACACTAAATGCTTAATGCTCCACGCTTCATGTTCAATGCTCAATGCTCCACGATCAATGCTCAATGTTTCACGCTTCACACTCCACACTCCATGCTCAATGCTCCACGCTCAATGCTCAATGCTCCACGCTATTAGCTCCACACTCAATGCTCCATGCTCAATGCTCCATGCTCAGTGCTCAATGCTCAATGCTTCATGTTCCATGTTCAATGCTCAACGCTTACTGCTTAATGCTCAATGCCCAATGCTCCACATTCAGTGCTCAATGCTCCACACTAAATGCTTAATGCTCCACGCTTCATGTTCAATGCTCCAAGATCAATGCTCAATGCTACACGCTCAACGCTCAATGCTAAATGCTCAATGCTCACTGCTCCACGCTTCATGCTCAATGCTCCAAGTTCAATGCTCCACGCTTAATGCTCAATGGCCAACGCTCAATGTTCTACGCTCAATTATCAATGCTCCACGCTTAATGTTTAATGCTCCACGCCCAATGCTCAATACTCAATGCTCCACCCTCAGTGCTCAATACTCCATGTTTAATGCTCAATGCTCAACGCTTACTGCTTAATGCTCAATACCCAATGCTCCACGTTCAGTGCTCAATGATCCACACTAAATGCTTAATGCTCCACGCTCAATGCGCCATTAAACATATTCCACACTCAATGCTCTACGTTCAATGCTCCATGCTTAATGTTCCATGCTCCACGCTTAATGCCTCACAGTCCATGCTCAATGCTCCACGCTCAATGTTCCATGCTCCACGCTAAATGCTCCACACTTCATGTTCAATGCTCCACGCTTAATGCTCAATGCTCCACACTCAATGCTTCATGCTCAATGCTTAATCCAATCTGCTAAATGCTCAATGCTCCACACTCAATGTTCCACGCTCGATGCTTAATTCTACATGCTCCATGCTTCATGCTCAATAGTCCACGCTCAATGCTCAATGCTCAATAATTCACGCTCAACGCTCCACGCTCAATACTCAATGCTCCACGCTTAATGCTCAATGCTCCACGCTTAATGCTCAATGCTCAATGTTCTACGCTCAATTATCAATGCTCCACGCTTAATGTTTAATGCTCCACGCCCAATGCTCAATACTCAATGCTCCACCCTCAGTGCTCAATACTCCACGCTCCATGTTCAATGCTCAATGCTGAACGCTTACTGCTTAATGCTCAATACCCAATGCTCCACGTTCAGTGCTCAATGCTCCACACTAAATGCTTAATGTTCAACGTTCCACGTTTAACGCTCCACGCTCAATGCGCCATTATACATATTCCACACTCAATGCTCTACGTTCAATGCTCCATGCTTAATGTTCCATGCTCCACGCTCAATGCTTCATGCTCAATGATCCACGCTCCATGTTCAATGTTCCAGGCTCAATGCTCCATGCTTCATGCTCATTGATCCACCTCAAGCTCCATGGTCCATGCTCAATGCTCCACAGTTAATGCTCAGTGCACGCTTAACACTCAATTCTCCACGCTCCCCGCTCCATGTTCAGTGCTCAATACTCAAGGCTCCATGTTCAATGCTCAATGCTACACGCTCAATGCTCTACGCTAAATGCTCAATGCTCCACACTAAATGCTTAATGCTCCACACTTCCTCTTCAATGCTCAATGCTCCATGCTCAATGCTCAACGATCAATGCTCAATGCTCCACTCTCAATGCTCAATGTTTCACGCTTCACACTCCACACTCCATGCTCATTGCTCCACGCTCAAGGCTCCACACTCCATGCTCAATGCTCCACGCTCAATGCTCCACACTCCATGCTCAATGCTCCATGCTCCACGCTCAATGCTCAATGATTCACGCTTCATGCTCCACACTCCATGCTCATTGCTCCACGCTCAATGCTCCACGTTCAGTGCTCAAGGCTCCACACTCCACGCTCAATGCTCCACACTCCATGCTCAATGCTTCATGCTCCACACTCCATGCTCATTGCTCCACGCTCAATGCTCCATGCTCCACGTTCAGTGCTCAATGCTCCGCGCTCAAAATACTCCACGCTCCATGTTCAATGTTCCAGGCTCAATGCTCAATGCTTAATGCTTAATGCTCAATGCTTAATGCTCAATGCTCCAAACTTAATGCTCCACGCTTAATACTCCATGCTCAATACTCAATACTCAATGCTCGACGTTCCATGTTCAATGTTCCACGCTCAATTCTCAATGCTCTACGCTCAAAGCTCCACGCTTAATGCTCCATGCTCAATGCTCAATATTCCACGCTCAATGCTCCATGCTCAATGCTCCACGCTCCATGTTCAATGTTCCAGGCTCAATGCTCCATGCTTAATGCTCAATGCTCCACCTCAAGCTCCATGGTCCACGCTCAATGCTCCACACTTGATGCTCAATGCTCCACGCTTAACCCTCAATTGTCCACGCTCCCTGCTCCATGTTCAATGCTTATTACTCAAGGCTCCATGCTAAATGCTTAATGCTACCACTCAACGCTCAATGCTCTACGCTTAATGCTCAATGCTCCACAGTAAATGCTTAATGCTCCACGCTTCCCGCTCAATGCTCAATGCTACACGATCAATGCTCAATGCTCTACACTCCATGCTCAATGCTCCATGCTCTACGCTCAATGCTCAATGTTTCACGCTTCACGCTCCACACTCCATGCTCAATACTCCACACTTAGTGCTCCACACTTAATGCTCAATGCTCCATGCTAAGTGCTCAATGCTCCACGCTCCATGTTCAATGCTCCATGCTTAATGCGCAATGCTCCACACTTAATGCTCCATGCTCCATGCTCAATGCACCTTGCTCCATGCTCAATGCTCAATGTTCCATGCTCCATGGTCGAACCTCCGCGCTCAATGTCCACGCTCCATGCCCTGCTCCTTGCTCCGCATTCTACGTTCCACGCTCCATGCTAAAGGCTTCTGGTCAACATGGCTCCCCTGAACGCTCTTGAGGAAAGAAACTAAGACAAACAACCCAATGTAGGCCACATTTCCCCCACAGGGACCAGAACTACGGGCCAGAGAAGGACCAAGACAAAGGACCAGAGAGGGACCATGACTACAGGCCAGAGAGGTACTAGGACAAAGGACAAGAGAGGGACCAGGACAAAGGCCCAGAGAGGGACCAGGACAAAGGTCCAGAGAGGGACCAGGACAAAGGACCAGAGAGGTACTAGGACAAAGGACAAGAGAGGGACCAGGACAAAGGACCAGACAGGGACCAGGACTACGGGCCAGAGAGGAACCAGGACAAAAGACCAGAGAGGGACCAGGACCAAGGACCAGAGAGAGACTGGGACTGCAGGCCAAAGAGGGACTAGGACCAAGGACCAGAGAGGGACCAGGACCAAGGACCAGATAGGGTCCATGACCAAGGACCAGAGGGAGACCGGGACTGCGGGCCAGAGAGGGACAAAGACCAAGGACCAGAGAGGGACCAGGACTACGGTCCAGAGAAGGACCGGGACAAAGGACCAGAGAGGAACCAGGACAAAGGACCAGAAAGGGAACTAGGACTACGTGCCTGAGGGGGACCAGGACAAAGGACCAGAGAGGGACCAAGACCAAGGACCAGAGAGAGACAAGGACTACAGGCCAAAGAGGGACTAGGACCAAGGACCAGATAGGGACAATGACCAAGGAAAATAGAGAGACTGGGACTGCAGGCCAGAATGGGACCAGGACCAAGGACCAGAGAGGGACAGGGACTGCAGGCCAAAGAGGGACTAGGACCACGGACCAGAGAGGGACCAGGACCAAGGACCAGATAGGGACCAGGACAAAGGACAAGAGAGGGACTAGGACTACGGGCCAGAGAGGGACCAGGACCAAGGACCAGAGAGAGACCAGGACAAAGGACAAGAGAGGGACCAGGACAAAGGACCAGAGAGGGACCAGGACTACGGGCCAGAGAGGGACAAGGGCCAAGGACCAGAGAGGGCTTAGGACCAAGGACCAGAGAAGGATAAGGACCAAGGACCAGAGAGGGACCAGGACCAAGGACCAGAGACGGACCAGGACAAAGGACAAGAGAGGGACCAGGACAGAGGACCAGATAGGGACCATGACCAGGGACCGGAGAGAGACCGGGACTGAGGGCCAGAGAGGGACCAGGACCAAGGACCAGAGAGGGACAAGGACCAAGGACCAGAGAGGGACCAGGACCAAGGACCAGAGAAGGACACGGACCAAGGAACAGAGAGAGACAGGGACTGCAGGCCAAAGAGGGACTAGGAACAAGTACCAGAGAGGGACCAGAACCAACGACCAGATAGGGACCATGACCAGGGACCAGAGAGAGACCGGGACTGAGGGCCAGAGAGGGACCAGGACTAAGGACCAGAGAGGGACAAGGACCAAGGACCAGAGAGGGACCAGGACCAAGGACCAGAGAAGGACAAGGACCAAGGAACAGAGACGGACCAGGACAAAGGACAAGAGAGGGACCAAGACCAAAGACCAGATAGGGACCAGGACCAAGGACCAGATAGGGTCCATGACCAAGGACAAGAGGGAGACCGGGACTGTGGGCCAGAGACGGACAAGGACCAAGGACCAGAGAGGGACCAGGACCAAGGACCAGATAGGGTCCATGACCAAGGACCAGAGGGAGACCGGGACTGCGGGCCAGAGAGGGACAAGGACCGAGGACCAGAGAGGGACCAGGACTACGGTCCAGAGAAGGACCGGGACAAAGGACCAGAGAGGGACCAGGACAAAGGACCAGAAAGGGAACCAGGACTACGTGCCCGAGGGGGACCAGGACAAAGGACCAGAGAGGGACCAAGACCAAAGACCAGATAGGGACCAGGACCAAGGACCAGATAGGGACCATGACCAAGGACCAGAGAGAGACTGGGACTGCGGGCCAGAGAGGGACAAGGACCAAGGACCAGAGAGGGACTAGGACCCAGGACCAGAGAGGAACCAGGACCAAGGACCAGAGAGGTACCAGGACCAAGGACAAGAGAGGGATCAAGACCAAGGACAGGAGACGGACCAGGACCAAGGACCAGAGAGAGACCTGGACTGTGGGCCAGAGAGGGACTAGGACCAAGAACCAGGGAGGGACCAGGACCAAGGACCAGAAAGGTATCAAGATTAAGGACCAGAGAGGGACCAAGACCAAGAGCAAGAGACAGACCAGGACCAAGGTCCAGATAGGTACCAGGACCAAGGACCAGAAGGAGATCTGGACTGTCGGCCAGAGAGGGACTAGGACCAAAAACCAGAAAGGGACCAAGACCAAGGACCAGAGAGGGCCTAGGACCAAGGACCAGAGAGGGACCAGGAGAAGGGACCAGGGAGGTATCAAGACCAAGGACCAAAGAGAGACTAGGACCAAGGACCAGAAAGGGACCAGGACCAAGGACCAGAGAGGGACCAACACCAAGGACTAGAGAGGGACCATGACCAAGGACCAGAGAGGGACTAGGACCAAGGACCAGAGAGGGACCAACACCAAGGACTAGAGAGGGACCAACACCAAGGACCAGAGAGGGACTAGGACCAAGGACCAAAGGACCAGAGAGGGACCAACACCAAGGACCAGAGAGAGACCGGGACTGCAGGCCAGAAAGGGACAAGGACCAAGGACCAGAAAGGGACCAGGACCAATGGCCAGAGAGGGACCAGGACCAAGGACCAGAGAGGGACAAGGATCAAGGACCAGAGAGGGACCAGGACCAAGGACCAGAGACGGACTCGGATTGTGGGCCAGAGAGGGACTAGGACCAAGAACCAGAGAGGGACCAGGACCAAGGACCAGAGAGGGACCAAGACCAAGGGCAAGAGACGGACCAGGACCAAGGACTAGAGAGAGACCTGGACTGTGGGCCAGAGAGGGACCAGGACCAAGAACCAGAGAGGGCCTAGGACCAAGGACCAGAGAGGGACCAGGACCAAGGACTAGAGAGGGATCATGACAATAAACGTTTACAGCAGAAATAAACACATTTACAGCAGAAATAAACATGTTTACAGCAGAAATAAACATGTTTACAGCAGCAATAAATATCTTAACAGCAGGAATGAACATGTTTACAGCAGAAATAAACATGTTTACAGCAGGAATAAATATCTTAACAGCAGGAATAAACATGTTTACAGCAGAAAAAACATGTTACCAGAAAACTCCGACTGTTCAGCAGGAATAAACATGTTTACAGCAGGGATTAACATGTCAACAGCAGGAATAAACATGTTTACAGTAGAAATAAACATGTTTACAGCAGGGATAAACATGTTTTCTACAGTCTGTGACTGGAAGTCAGACTTTCCCGTTGTGGTTTTAAACAGCAGCGTCTGTCTGTAGTCACTTATGGCGTTGTGCTCCAAACACTGTAAAGGCTCCAGCGGGAGATAAAAGCTAACAGTGATGATCTGAAGAGGACAGTCAGAGTCAGCGATGACTCAAAGATGCTGTGTGGATGTAAAATGTAGGCTGGACTGAGTACAGTTGAGACAGTTTCCTCTCATTTCCATGCAAAAATTACACATTAATACGGGTCTGGACAGAAGACTTTTATTTTTTATGAAAGGCATCCCCTATTTGTGTACTAAAAAATAACCAATAAATAATATCCATAAGTTATTTATAATTTTCACAATTAATTGAAAACAAGAGGTGTGTTTTAGTTTCAGCTGTACCCATAGAATAAAAATACTGAGTACAGCTGAGACACGATTGAAATGGCTGGAAAGTAATTAACTGTTAAAAACTTTAATTACAACTTTTTTACACTTTGTTACATTTTCAACTTGATCTAATTCAGCAATGACATAAGCAAACTTTAAAAAAATTAAAAGAACAAATTATTTAATGGATACTGCAAACAGTACACATGTAGACACAGTAACAGAGTAGCAGACGAACAAAACTACCTTTGATTTGTTGTAATTTTGCCTTTTAATCTTAAAATCCTGCCGTACGTCTGCGCTGCTGAACATGCAGAGCAGCAGCGTTCTGCATCAGGTACAGCTGAGGCATTACGTCTGTACTGTACCTGATGACCACCTCACACATTTCACTGGATTATCTGAAGACCTGACATGCTACGGTGTCATAATTATCAGTTTTTAGTGCACAAAACAACGTTTGCAGATACAGAAGTTAACTTTAAAAGTAACAAAAAGGAGGAAGATATTCATCGTAAAAAGCAACACAGTAAAATCTAAATCTGACCTGTCAAAAAATACTTTTTGAACATCTTCGCTGTGGAGCTTCACACAAAGCTGAATTTTCCCACGTTCAGAAAAGATGCTAATACACGTGCGCACACCAAAAACCTCTCAACTGGGTTTATTAGCAGGAGACCTTCAGACTGCTGCTCGAGGAGAGGAAGCTTCAGAAGCAGCCAGATCCTCTCAGTCTGAACCTGAACCAGGTCTGGGACTCGGTCAGACCGTCCTCTCCGGTCTGACAGACAGATCCTCTCAGACTGAACCTGAACCAGGTCTGGGACTCGGTCAGATCCTCTCAGACTGAACCTGAACCAGGTCTGGGACTCGTTAAATATTCAGGTTTTATTCAGGTTGTGCAGACATGAGCAGAGTTTGCAGGCCTGACGTTCCTTTTGTTTTTATTGAGTATGATTATTAGTATGATTGTTTTTGAGCTGACAGTGGATGAAACCTGAATGTAAGTGCTGCATCTGTCCACTAGTGGGCAGTAACGGGGCTGCAGTCGTACCAGCTCCTCTGACACGGATCCCCTCCGTTAGCTTTGACATACGGCTGCTACAGATGCCACTAAGTGCATCTGAAGGTTCACCAAACCGGTGAGTTAGATCCATAACTCGGTGTAGATGCGTCACTCTGTGTGGCGTCAGACACAGAACTATGAGGACTGTGATCTCTGCAGCTGGATGGAGCTGTTCAAGCCTGGCAGGAGGGACGAGGAAAGGTCAGTGTTACACATCAGCTCAGCTCACGGAGGAAGAACGTTCGTGTTTCAGATTGTCCGTGATCCATCTGAGGGAAGAAATGATGGCTTTTAATCTGACAATGAATAAGTTTCTAACCAAACCAACACAGTTTTAAGGTCCCCTAAGAAAATAAATCCTCCTTTTACAAACATCTTGTCAACATTCAGAGAATCTCAGCAGATCAGATTTCAATTCACGTAATAAATACATCATTTTCTTTTACTCAATAAACAATTTAATAATCTAAATTGTTTAAATCTGATTCAGTTCTATTTAAGTGAATAATTTGATTTAATTATTTAGACATTTTTATATATATAGATAGATATAGATATGTAGACATATATAGATATACATAATATTTAAGGCTATTTATAAAACGCTTCGAGTGGGAAACGAATCTTTAAGTGCTATGTAGTAAAACCAAAACATACAAAGTACAAAACACTATCTACTAAATAAAATACTGAATAAATTCTAAATATAAAAAACTTCTGAAAACTAAAAATTTAACTGACTATCTTTTAAAAATTAAAAAAGGTTTCAAGAGTTATTTTTTTAAGACTCCACACTGTTTTCTTTTTCTTATTTGAATTTATTTCTAATGTCTGTGGCAAATATTTTTTTTAAAATGTATTTTGACATCTTCAAACCTTAACAGGCCACATCTGATCAAAGTTATGTACTTTTCTGTCTTAACTTGTTAGAAGCTCATATGTGGATAAATCTCTAAGTTCCAGGTCAAAACCAGCATTTTGACTTTTTCTAATTTAGAACATTTCACGTTTTGCACAGTGATGATGCTGCCGTGTTTGCTCACAGATGCATCTGCCGTCGTTTTTCTTCTGTGTTTTTTTACGTTTATGAATTTCAGACTTGGGGAAGAGAAGCTGATCGGAACGTTGAAGCCTGACGCGAGGCCAGATCGGATCTGCAGTGACGCTGCATGCTCACTGTCCAAAACCACATCAAAGGCTAAAAAGACAAACAAATAAATAAATAAATAACGGTTCCGGATTTGGATTAACAGACGTATCCAACATAAATGAAAATGTGTCTTCCACAGGTTGGTCTTCAGGGGTCCGCAACCTCCTCCAGAGCCACAAGTGGCTCGCTGGACCTTCCGTAGTGGCTCTCCGGATCAGTGACTACACTGTAAAAAATAATCTGTATAATTTACGGTGAGAAACTGGCAGCTGTGGTTGCCATTTTTTGACAGTAATGTAGACGACATAACAGTATGCTGTTTTTGCAACTGTAAATTTAGCAGTACACAGCTGTTATTTATTTACGGTATTTTCTAGCAATAATAACAGTTAATTACAAGTTAGTTACAAAAAATGTTCATAAACTTACAGTGAAAAACTGACCGCTTCTCACACTATAAATTTCTGTGGTGATGTATAAATGATTATGCCGTTTTGGTAACCGTAACTTTGGCAGTACACAACTGTTTTTATTCATGGTAGTTTACTGCAAAAATAACAGTTAAATACTGAAAACTTGCAGCTGTATTTGACACCTTTTTACTGTCATTTTTACAGAGAAAAACGGGCAGTTTTTCACCATAAAAATTACAGTGTAAAAATGATAAAGAATAAAAAATATTTTTTAAAATATACACAGAAAGAAATGTAGGTTTTACTGTTTTTTATCGGAATAATTGCACTTAATTTTTACTAGTAAAAGACCAGTATTTTTTTTTCTACATCTGTTTCTAGTCTCATTAGCTTGGAAATTATGGACTTCTTCTGCAACTCACAGTCTCAAAAGAACAACATCCCATAAAGGAAAATAGAACTTTTTTTTTTCTTTTTGCAAAAGTTTCATGTTTTTATTTTGTTTTACAAAACCTAAAAGTCAAAATAAAACTGATTCTTTAAACCAAATTTCATAAAGTAAGTATTTATCAAAAATGATAAGTTGTCTTTTTAACAGCGGCCATGAAACATTTGCGGCTCTGGACGACTTTTATTAAGCTGGGTTGAGGCAAAAATGGCTCTTAGGACTGGAAAGGTTGCAGACCCCTGTTCTAGAGACCTCGGAGGACGGACCCCCACGGTCAGAAATGATGCGTCTTTACAATGCCTGAGCCAATTACAATAAAACAGACAGGAAACGTGTTTTCCCCCTAAATCTGCCAGAGGATAGCACCATAAATACGAGGGTGCACGATAATTATCGGCCGATAACAGGAAATCATTACATCATTCCGATAAGCCCGATATCACGACGACTTGCCCTGATAGCATGTATATCATTTTTGTCAGTACAGTAGTTCTGTATCACATTATGAGACTGGATTTATTGTTTAAAAATGCTGTTTACTTAAACAAGTCTGACCTGTCGGCCATTGTTGTTGTTTATAAATAAAATGTCTCAGATTGTGTTAACATACAATAAATATCAATCTTTATTTATGAAGCGCTTTTCCAGCAGGTTGCATGACTCAAAGTGCTTTACAGTTTAAGAACATTCCCCCCGCTGCCCCCCCCCCCCCCCAAAGAAAAGAGTTGAATCTAACTAGTCAGCATCATTTTCTCTGTTTTCTTTACTTTTTGATTTGACTTTTTCAGTTTTCAGTTAAAGGAGCCTTTATTTTGTACCAGTAATGAACTTTATTTAAGTTGATGCGCATTTGAGATATTAAAGTTTGATATCTTTTAGAAAAACATATCTTCATTTAAAGAATGAAGTCTTTTTGGTTTTGGTAACAGCATATTGATGTCATGAATAGGTACGTACAGTCGTCCTCAGAATTATTGATACACTCCAACTGAAGACCAAAAAAATCAGCTGTCAGCAAAATTAAGCTAAAATTGACAAAAGTGATAATAAATAAAAATTCTATGACTGATTCTGAATTGTGGTTCAAAAGAAATATTAAAAACAAACACACAAAAAACAAAAGAAGTAAACAATCATAATGGGGCTCTGAAACTAAAATGTTGTTGAGCAACACTTTGATTCAATCACTGCAATCAGGTGTTTCTGTAACGTCCAATCAGACGTCTGCACCTGCTGACATGTACAGCTGTGTGAAAGTGTTTCCTCCCTGATTTCTTACTTTTTGCATGTTTGTCACACTTAAATGTTTCAGATCATCAAACAAATTTAAATGTGAGACAAAGATAACACAAGTAAACACAAAATGCAGTTTTTAAATGAAGGTTTTTATTAGTAAGGGGGGAAATACCTAAACCTCCATGGTCCTGTGTGAAAAAGTGATCTTCCCCTAAACCTAATAACTGGTTGTTCCACCTTAGCAGCAACAACTGCAATCAAGCGTTTGTGATAACTGGCATTATCGGAGGGCATTATCCCGCTTAATCAAAAATATGTCCTAATCTTACACGGTCACTTACAAAATAGATAAATGTTAAGCCAATTATTAATGTTAAAGTTGTTTTTACTGTTAAAATAGTCAGTTTTGTTGCCATGGTTACCAACTAGTGTTTGAGTCAGATTTAAAACAATCGAGCTTTCTGTTCAAAACTTCTTTTCCAGGTATCCATTATCACTTTTTAATGGACAGCCTGCAGCCAATCAGAATCGAGTATTCACCCAGACCGTATCACAGTTGTCAGTTATCGGCCTTTAGGAGCTGAAATTTATTGGTAATCCATAATGTTTTTTGTTTTCTTTTTAGTTATCGTGTATCCCTAATAGACACAGTACAGATGTCACGTACGATCAGCAACTAAATCATTTATTAACATTGTTGTTTGACCTAAAACTCATTTTCAGCCTGGTTTTAGGGTCGAAACTTTTTGAGCAACATTATTGTCCTGTTTTATTGTGATTTGTAGGGATGCAAGATATTGAAATTTTGGCCAATATCTAATATGCAGATATTTTTAAACTTATGATAACCAATATCGATACAAATTTTAAAGCTGAAAAAAATAAGCAGTTGTTGCAAATAGCACTTTTGTTATCCGTTTCTGACGCCTTAAAAAATAGGGGTGGGAAAAAATATCAACACAATGAAATATCGCGATATTTTCATATGTCGAAATCAAATCAATATTTAGAAACGCAGCATCAATCAACTTAACTTACAAAATCTTGCGAGATTTAATCGTTCTGTAAAAAAAATCTGAGCATTTTGTGAATTACTGCAGGATGAAATATTGCGAGATTTCGTTAGTAAAATAGATGGATACCGTGTTTTTTAATCTCAATATGATATCAGCAAATGAAAACATTGCAAAATTTTTGTGAATTCTCGTGAGATTTCATAACAAAAATGAAATATTGTGAGATGTCATTAGTGAAATAGATCGATACTGCGTTTTTCAATATCAATATGATGTCAGCAAATAAACAGATTTTGTGAATTCTAGTGAAATTTTGCAACAGAACAATGGAATATTGCAAGATTTTATTCGTAAAATAGATCAAAGCCACATGTTTAAATGTCAATATGATATCAGCATATGAAAATATCACGATATTTCAGTGTATCGATATTTTTACCCCCCCCCCCCCCCCCCCCCCCCCCCCCCCCCACCTAGTCTTCAGAAGTTTTAAAATCTTCAAAAAAGAAGTTTTTGAAGAAGTAGTTTTTTGTTTTTTAGACTTTAGAAAAAGCGGGCTGATCGGTTAAATATCAGTTAAATATCTGTTAAATATCGGTGGGGTGGCCGATGTCCGATACTCAGTTTTAAGGCCGATACCAATAGGGGGCTGATTACGTCGTGCATCGCCAGTGATTTGTAGTAGCTGACTATTTTCAGCCCATCAGGCTGGAAGGGCTGAAATAGAAAAATCTGGGTCATCGCTCCGCCTCTGTCAACATTTTCAAATAAATCTAAACCTGTTTTTTAGGAATCTGACCAGAATGGAAACTCCTCGGGGTAAAATTCAAATGTACGCAGCTCCAGGTCGTCTCCACCGTGCATCCGTGACCCGTCTGACTTCAGCAGTGCTGCATGTTTGAGCCCATGTGCAGCCCAGATCCTGGAAGCAGCGCTCAATCACGCCGGGGGAGGAAATGGTTTGTTGCTGTTCCCTCTTCATTTTACGTGTGTCGCTTCCTGAGGACGGAGAAATCAAAAAGCAAACTTACGATGTCCACGTCGCTGCTGCATTTTTATATATGAGGCTGTGTCTGCAGAGCAGTCCTTAATGACCCGCAACACCGCTTCCCACCCCCACCTCCACCTCCAACCCCAAACCTAGACTCTTTGTCACCGTGGTGATTGGTAGACTAAACAGCGTGCAATATTCACCAGATCCCCGTCCCACTGGATCATTAAAAACATTAAGACGATACAAAAGGAAACAAAACTCGTGACCCCGCCCCACCCATGTGTCACCTAGGCCTCCTCACCCTCTCTATTTTAAGTGCACAATCACATGGATGTGCAATTACACCCCTCCACACACACACACACACACACACACACACCCCCCACACACACACACACACACACACACACACACACACCTACGCACACCCACACATACACACGCACACACACACACACCCACACACGCACACGCACGCACACACACACACACACACACACCCGCACACACACGCACACACATACGCACACCCACACACACACACGCACACACACACACGCACACGCGCACCCACACTCACACACACACACACACCCGCACACACACACATACGCACACCCACCCACACACGCGCACACACACACACACACACACACGCACACACACACCCACACTCACACTCACGCGCACACAGACTGAAGCCTATATTCTTAACATTCTTCGGCCAGTAAACAAACGGAGCGGCAGATGCATCACCCCCAGCAGTCAGACAGATTCGGAGGGCTGGGAATGTTTACACGGCGCTGTCGCCCTCTGAGGCCTCATCCAGACGAAGAGGAGAGAAATCTCCCAGAAACAGCGTTCATCAGCACCAACGGCTCAACCGAAGCTGCCGCCGATAACAACAATGTCTTCATAATGAAGCAGCCGTCAAATCTGTGAGATTCGTGTCTATTTTCAGAGTTCAGAGGGTCTGTCTGAAAAAACAGACAGACCTTCGTCATCATCACTGTACAGCTGTGTGAAAAAGTGTTTCCTCCTTCCTGATTTCTTTTTCTTTTTTTGCATGTTGTCACACTTAAATGTTTCAGATCATCAGACAAATGTAAATATTAGACAAAGTAAACACAAAATGTAGTTTTTAAATGAAGATTTTTATTAGTAAGGGGGGTAAAATCCAAACCTCCATGTCCCTGTGTGAAAAAGTGATCTTCCCCTAAACCTAATAACTGGTTGTTCCACCTTAGCAGCAACAACTGCATCAAGCGTTTGTGATAACTGGCAGTGAGTCTTCTACAGCGCTGTGGAGGAATTTTGTTCCACTCATCTTTGCAGAATTGTTGTAATTCAGCCACATTGGAGGCTTTTCCAGCATGAACCGCCTTTTTAAGGTCATACCACAGCATCTCAATGGGATTCAGGTGGGGGGCTTTGACTAGGCCACTCCAAAGTCTTCATGTTGTTGTTCTTAAGCCATTCAGAGGTGGACTTGCTGGTGTGTTCTGGATCATTGTTCTGCTGCAGAACCCAAGTGCGCTTCAGCTTGAGGTCACCAACAGATGGCCGGACGTTCTCCTTCAGGATTTTTTGGTAGAAGCAGAATTCATGGTTCCATTTACCACAGCAAGTCTTCCAGGTCCTGAAGCAGCAAAACAGCTCCAGACCATCACACTACCACCACCATATTTTACTGTTGCTATGATGTTCCTTTTCTGAAATGCCGTGTTACTTTTACGCCAGATGTAATGGGACCTCCACCTTCCAGAAAGTTCCACTTTTGTCTCGTCAGTCCACAGAGTATTTTCCCAAAAGTCTTGGGGATCATCAAGATGCTTTCTGGCTAAACTGAGACGAGCCTTTATGTTCTTTTTGCTCAGCAGTGGTTTTGGTCTTGGAACTCTGCCATGCAGCCATTTTTGCCCCCCAGTCTCTTTCTGATGGGGGAGTCATGAACACTGACCTTCATTGAGGCAAGTGAGGCCTGCAGTTCTTGGATGTTGTTCTGGGGTCTTTTGTGACCTCTTGGATGAGTCGTCGCTGTGCTCTTGGGGTCATTTTGGTCGGCCGGCCCCTCCTGGGAAGGTTCACCACTGTTCCATGTTTTCCCCATTTGTGGATAATGGTTCCCACTGTGGTTCTCTGGAGTCCCAAAGCTTTAGAAATGGCTTTGGAACCTTTTCAGACTGATAGATCTCAATAGGCGCATTCGGACAGAGAGGTTCTAAGAACGCAGTTCCTATAACTACACCTCCCGAGTTTAGTTATCAGAACTACCCTTCACCTTCAGTGTGCGTTCGCACATGAGGGAGGACCTCGTTAGGGACCATGTGTGGCGCAATTGTTGCAACAGACACACATTTATGCCCCAGATCATCTGATACAAACAGGTTTCTCATCTCTTTTATTCAAAGCTATTATAAAGCTGCTTACCAGCTTTCCATCATCACGGTCATTTGTATCATCTAAAGGAACAGCCCCCCCGTTGGGAAGCTGCCCTGCTAATGTCTTGTTTACGTTTCGTTGAAGTACACCCGGACACTTTAGTGGACGGACCGGGGTTCGTTCACTAAAGTGGTGCAGATTGTACTGACACAATTTGCACCTGTATTTGGGTTTTCCATCTCTGTTATCAAAGCTATTATGAAGCTAACTTACCAGCTTTCCCTTGTTTACCTTTTGTTGAAGTGCACTCGGACACTTTAGTGGACGGTCCGTCCACCAAAGTGTCCGAGCGGCAGCCGCAGATTCTACTGCTATACTTTCAGCTGTGTTTAGTCATTAAATTAATATGAAAATAATTGCTTTTGGACATTTCAGAATAGTTCTGGATTGGGGGCGTGTTCCATTGTGATGGATTTAATAATGAATTGGTGCACTCCTGTTGTAATAGTACTTGATGTTATTACGATCTCGGTAAACCGGTTGAACAGCTGTGAGACTTTATAAACATGGCGGCTTGAAGAAGCGGAGCTCACGCAAGGGGTGGGGCTTACCAGTTCTACCAATCACCAAACATCTACGTATTTCAGTTCCTATGGAACCCTGAAAAGACCCTGCCTCGGAGTAGGAGCTAAAAAGGTTCTAAAAACGTTGTAGGAACTGAGGTCCAAGGTCCCCCGTTCATATGTGTCCGAATGCGCAAAAAAACCGCCTGGTTCCGGAAAAGGTTCCTGAAAAGGTTCTAGGAACTCCAAAAGGTTCTTACAGTCTGAAAACGCCTATTGTGGGCAAAAAAGTTCTCCCACAAAAACTCTTCAAACATAACAAATTTATTTTATTTTTATTTTATTTTATTTAAACAGGCTTAAAACAACAAAAAATTCAATGACTTTTTTCAATGATCAATTTAATTTAAAAAAAACACAAACATTGTTTTCTACAGAATAAATATCAGGGGGTCTGTGGCAGTGGGTAGAGCCTTGAATTATCAAATATCAGCAAAACTGATTTAGTGCATTAATATCTTTATGTAATATCAGATATTTCTTTTGGGGACCTTCGTGGTCAAAAATGTCCCATTGACTTCCATTAAAACGACACATTTTAATCTGACAGTCATTACAGTTTAAAACCAGTTATTCTCTAATGTCAGCATTTCATTTGGAAGAAAAGTCCAGCAGTGATATTTAACATTTTTACTGGATTCCACCAGATTCAACTGGTTTCCTGTTGCAGGCAGACCCAGGAAATTGTGGTGTAATTGCTGGTTATATTATAGAGCCATAAGACCACCATGACTTAGATATACCCCAAACTCCATCATTACTTAGGACTCATTATCATATGGAAAATAATTACTTTTTGTTTTGATTTTCGCAATAAATAATCAAACAGGAATTCAAAGGGTTGAAATCCTGAAAATGACCAACAGTTTCCTGAAACCACGTAAAAAAAGACTTGTGTCATTGATACTGATACTTTTTAATTGGGCTGTCAAAATTACATCACTGCAAAAAGATTAACCTGTGGAATTTACTCATGAGAAAAATGGAATAATAACTAAACTACTGAGTTAATACTGATGGCACATTAAAAATCTGAATCTTGCATTACCTCAGCGAGAGAAGCTAATTTTGGGCCTGCAGTGCCTCGTCACATCAAAAACCACTTCACCCTCCTTATTTATGAAGACTGATAATCTTCAAGCCTTACAATTGTGATCTTTTTAATGTGAGGTCATAGTTTTGCTAAGTTTTCCTTCGTCCAACATAACACCTAAAAAATTGACCCTTGGTTCCTCCAGACCAGCCCAGGCAAACAGGACTAATCCAAACAAGCGTCTGATGGATCATTCTAGGTCGTAGAAAATGGTCAAAGCTGCCCTCAGACGGACGTCATCCTGACAAGCAGATCTCAGATCAGCTTAAATGAAACACACAGAACGGATTTAAGCGTATGAGACGTGAAACTCTGAATTCAGCTGCAAATGATGAACATTTCCGTCACTTTTCAGCTCTGGATCACGTTTCCGGCTGCACCTGACTCGTATTCTTATGGCAGGATTGTCGTTGGCAGGTGAATAATGAGATAATGAGGCGGGCGTTGGCATCACTGCAGCTGTGCATAAAATGAACCCACGGATCATTCACTGACCGTAGTTATTCCTGAAACTTCACTTCTTTTTCGTCTTGTAACCTCCACCTTTCCCTGCTGGTTCTGCCGATGTGTTGCAAGGTCTGCTGCAGTGCATTTACCAAATGAATCCACTTTTTTCATGTTCTCAATCAAATCTGTGGAAGACCTAATTCTCTTTGTTCCGGTCGACTCCACAGACATGGCCATCAGATTCAGCAGAAAAGAATTCATTGATTGATCAGCTTTATTTTGGTAAATCAAAACAATACCAGGAACAAATAGAACATTACAATCCAACAATTTACCAAAAAAGGTGCAGGCTTATAATTGCCGACCCTATTCATTAACTCAGCAGTCTACAAAGCAAAATATCGTCTGTCCATTTACATAGATACATATGTACACATGTACACATTCATATTCAAATATTCTTACAGATTCGTAGAACATATTCTCATGGTTACACAGTATATCTACATGACAGAATAACCTTTTATAATTTTACATTTTAAGGCTCTTTTAAAGTTCACCAAACAAGCACATAATGAGTTCATCATTCAGTTCATTCCACAGTTTCACACCGAGAACAGAAACGCATGTAGATTTTACTTTACTTTTTTCTTTAGCGTACTCAAATACCAACAAACCTTGTAAATTATATTTACTCTCTCTTAACTTGAATAATTTCTAAATGCCAGAAGGAAGACTTTTGTTCATCGCTTTATACATTACTGATAATATTCTAGTCCCGCGGTGCCCAAGTCCGGTCCTCGAGAGCTACTATCCTGCAATAGGGGATTATCACGCTTCCGTGTTCCGAACTTCCGGTTTGAAACACTTAGACGGTCCACTTCCGGCCGGGTTCAATGTCCCTGCTTTACTTCGTAGATAACGTGAATAAACGCCAACCCTACTGAAATTTTCACGGATTCCAGACTGAAGTGATACTAAGGAAGAAGTGGATCAAAGCGATCGATTCGCCGCGGTGAAGGGCCGAACTTTATGATAAAACACACGTTTGTTTATCGCCGGTGGGGCACAACACCGGCACTTCACAGCATGCTAGCATTAGCCAGCTAGCGTTTACTGACGTGCTTAACATTGTGCGTCTTAAAACATACAAACATCTGAAAATCGGGTCTGTACCTCCCCGTTTCCAATGGAACAACTGGGGACTGCCAAGAAAGGAGACGCTTTCAGATGCTTGTGTGTTTTCAGCCGCACAAAGTTAGGCACGTTATCGAGCTGGCTAATGCTAACCTGCTAACAGTAGTCCGTCAGCTACTACTCTGTTAAACTTTGTAAATCGGATAAACGCCAATGCCAAGTTTTCATTCCAGACTGAAGTGATGCTAAGGAAGAAGTGGATCAAAACGACCGATTCGCCGCGGTGAAGGACCGAACTTTATAATAAAACAACACACGTTTGTTTGTGGCCGGCAGACTGCGCAGTCGTGTTAGCAGGCTAGCATTAGCCAGCTCGATAACGTGCCTAACTTTGTGCGGCTGAAAACACACAAGCATCTGACAGGGTTCCTACAGCTTAAGGGAAGTTAAATTTAAGACTTTTTAAGACTTTTTTAATGCCATTTGAAATTAAATTTAAGACCAACTTCACAATTAACACAGACTGGCGGGGCGGGGGGCACTACATCATCTACACAGGGTTAGAAACAATTTGACCCAAATGATTATATTAATATAAAACGTGACTTTTTGACCCAGTGAAAAACTTTCATTTGGAAAAACATTTCCCAAGTTGAAGACATGGAAAATACATAGAAGGATGTACTTATCATGAATCCTCAGAAAAAACACAGTACAGGAAGAGAGGTATTTATTTCAAATAACTATTCTGCTGCATTCATGAAGTGTTTTGTCGCAATCTAGCATCATAAAACACATTATAATCATTAGTGTTTACTCTTTTTCATGTCTGTCTTGTCAGAACCGCGTGCAAACGAGTGATTAATGTCAGAGTCTGGGAGCGTTGCACAGAATAAGTCTTCAGCTCCCTTTTAAGTGTTTCCACAGAATAAGTGAATAAGAATGATTGGTGTTCAGAGACAACAGTACCGCTGTTTTCACAGACATGAAAACGGTCAGGGGTGAAAAAGGTGAGAAGGCTAGGGGGGGTCCAGCGGCATGCTCCCCGGATTTTTTTTTTTTTTTTTTGAAGCATTTCATATTTAAAAGCCTAATTTTGGTGCACATTGAGGGATCTCACAATGTTGCCTACATCTAAGCCATGGAGGCTTCAGCTGTGCGCGTTTCCACAACATGCACAACGTTTTCCGCATATTACACAACTGGGAAGGAGTGCGAGTCTTTCTATCTCCACCTTCTTGGCAGAGCTTTAAAACGTTGATATTTGTGTCTGAGTTTCAGGTAGTTGACGTGTTTTCTGAGCGCGTTCTGTCCTGCGGCGCGACTGCAGCGCGTCTGCTCGCGCCGCAGACACGTGTCACATCACAGAGAAACAGAGCTGAGCGCGACACAGAGCAGCGATGACATGCAGTCATGTAAACCACATAAATAACATTAGATTGTATGTTTATTAACGAAGAACTCAATAACTCACCCCCCAAAGTAGCTGCATCATGAACAACGTGCACCTGATTTTAGAGTCCCGGCTGCAACCGTCACTGTTTTGTTGGTTCTGCTATTGTGATTGGGCAATGTTACCACGGGTGTCATTCGGTAAATTATTTAAAATAAATAAATATTACTATTTCTTTCGAGATTTTAAAGTACTTCCAATGATGAAAGCTTTCTAATCATGTGTTAAAATTTTTAAGACTTTTGAAATATGAATTTAAGACATTTTAATGCCAATTAAGGCCTTAATTTTAGATTTATGAATTCAATGCCTTTTAAGCCTTTTTAAGGATCCGCGGGAACCCTGATCTGAAAGCGTCTCCTTTCTTGGCAGTCCCCAGTTGTTCCATTGGAAACGGGGGGGTACAGACCCAATTTTCAGATGTTTGTGTGTTTTAAGACGCACAATGTTAAGCACGTCAGTAAACACTAGCTGGCTAATGCTAGCATGCTGTGAAGTGCTGGTGTTGTGCCCCACCGGCGACAAACAAACGTGTGTTTTATTATAAAGTTCGGCCCTTCACCGCGGCGAATCGATCGCTTCATGAATTTGTAACTTTCCATGGCAAAGCAATAGTGCAGCTAAATCTTCATTTAAATACTGCTGTTTGCACCTGTTGCCGATTGCCAGTGTAAACTTTGTAGATCACCCGCAAACAACGAAGAGACAATGTACAATTTATCAATGCTGCAAACAAATTAGTGCTCTTTATTTGAAATCTTTGTAAATCAGGGCCAATGTCTCTTCAGTGAAAAATGGAGAACAAAATCAACCATTAGACCTTTCAATGTCATATTAATGTTGGCTAGTATGCAGCTAAACTTGGGAGCATGGAACGGCTCTAACTGTATCCAAATCTTTTCAGATTTGCTTTTCTATTGGGCATCCCACTTATTGAGTGATTTAATGTAACAACAAAATATATAATAACAAACTTTTTTTTTTTTAAAGCAATGTATAAAAAACATCATAAGATGTGGGAATTTGTGCCACTGGCACAACTTAACCCAGGCCTTTTGGCACAAATTACCCCAAACCCACCATTTTGAATTGAATGCACCCCCTTGCTGTTTTTAGCTAGCATTGTGTTAACTGAATAAACTAATGGTATAGCTTGCTAGAGCACTAAAACATGTGTGAACTGTTTTCAGAGTTTTCTATAACTGTTCAAAAACCCAAACTTTGATCATAGAAATTTTACTTTGGAAGCCAAAAAAGAGTATTTCTGACTTCAAAGTGCTTACCTCTTAACCCATGTGCCTCCCTTCTTGTCAGCATGAGTAAAATTGAGGCTTCTTCAAAACTATATGGTCACATGAACAATTTCTTCTATGGTTTTCTAGAAAACAGGTGGCACAACTTGCCCCTTGGCACGCATTACCCCGCTCTCCCTATGTGGGTTCCTCTAGTGCAGCTTCACCTACATTTCCTCCAGTTGTCGCTCTTCTCAGGTCAGTCCTACTCAGAGACGGATAACGTCTCCGGCTCTGAAGCATGACTCGCCGACTCCACTGTTTCCCTGAACCAGCCTACCTGTACCCGACATGCTGCTGCCACCAACAGTTCCCCACAGACGGCCTGGTTCCTGAAAAGGTTCTAGGAACTCCGGAAGTTTCTACAGTCTGAAAGTGTCTATTGTTACCTGGTATGGGATCCTCTCAGTTAGAGATAAGAATAAGCTAAACCAGGTAGTCAAACAGGTTAGTAAGGTCATTGGTGACAAACAACTGAAACTTTAACACATTACAAGCACTCAGATTCATAAAGATTCCACCCATCCTCTCTGCTCCGAGTTTGATCTCTTGCCATCAGGCAGGAGACTTGTTTTAACTGCAGTGAACGTCTTAAATAAGGGAATGTTCAAATAGCGTCATCACCACAGCCTAGAGCTGGGTAATAACGGCCAGCAGGTCGCCTCGGTAACGATAAATGGAGGATAAACCTCCTATAAACCAGCCAAAACAGACAAAAACTACTTTTATTTTCATTTTATTAAAACAGATATTCTGCCTGAACTGGAACTTCACGTGACTTCTTGTTTGGCAGATAGATTAACAGGTTCCTCAGTAAACACCCAGTAGATGTTTTGGACATATGAGAAGTACTGTGGAACTGAAATACAAACATACAAATATACAAATTCATGAATGAATAATTAATTATTAAATTGATTACCTCAAATGAGTTAGATTCTTATTTACATATGAGCAAATATTACTTTGTGTCCATGAAAACCAGTGCTGAGTCTCCCATTAAATGCACACACAACTATCAATGAATGCTAACTTAACACTGAAAAACCCATAGACAGGCTAACGCAATTAGCATCGCTACCATCGTCAGAACATTTAACACAAACAACGTCACTGATCATTTACAGACATATGTGCAGAAAACATGCAAAAGATGATGAAACACATGAAGCTCCAGAGCAGGAATGTCACGTTACAAGAAACTACGGCAAGTTGGAGAGAACAAAAACGTCCCGTCCAGCTGCCGGCTTTCTTAAAGGGGCCGCAGCACCGAACATACCGACATGGAAAAATGACATCGGTTTTCGCTGTAAATGTCGGTGTTGGTAAATTTCGTGTATCGCCCAGTCCTACCACAGCCCACGATCACTGTTCCTAACATGGAGATGTTTCTGATCCTTTTCATGTGTTGTGTTTTATGTATTTATGTATTGTTTATGGTTGTATGCTGACTGTCAGCGTGCCAAAGACAAATTTCCATTTTATGAATAATTTAATGGACAATGAAGTTCTCTTTCTCTTTATTTTTATCTTTGACCAAACTGAATGTGGTTATGTCCAAAAGATCAGAGAAATGGGCCTGTAGGTATAAAGAAAGTCTTTGTGATGCCAGGGGGCATGGCTATGACGAACATTGCCATGTAGATGTGTTCAGGATCCACGTGGTATCATTTATAGTCATTTTGCTGCTAATGGCCTGTTTTTTGTGGCTACATCAGTTTCATAGTGAGACAGCAAACTGTGTCCAGGCCCCCAAAAATGCAATGTAGTTCAGAGTAGCAGAAGAATAAGTCAGCAGGCCTTCGCACCGCCTTCGGTGCCCGGGTCTACTGTGGGAAGCCAGCGCTCCATCTCTTTAGACCGCTCCGTCCACACTGAACCGTTGTCCCACTCTGGACCAGATAAGATAAAATAACGGGGGAACTGAGAAAGTGGGTCCTTGTATCCTGAAGCTGCACTGCAAAAACTGAGATTTTAAAAAGCATGTTTTTCTCATTTCTAATCAAAAATCTCATCACACTCAAAATAAGACAAACTTACTTAAAGAGAAACATTTCAGTGAGATCTAAGATCTTGTTTTAAGACGATGCCTCTTGTTTCAGGAATCCTTATCTGGAAAATTTTGCTCGTGCCATTGGCAGATTCTTTTGCTTATTAAAAGCAAAAGTACTTTTTTTTTACTTATTTTATGAGTGGCCAAGACTTTGCTTTAAGTGCTTTACATAAAACATGAGAAGCATTATTACAGTGGGATGCAGGGGGGTACAGGGGGCGGGAGGGAGGGGGGCAGGGGGGTTGATGCAGGGGAAGCAACAAAAAAAAAATATAAATTTTAAAAAGAAGGATGATTTAAAGTAAAAAACTAACTTTAAAGACACACAACGGAACTTTCAGCAGTTTTCTCAGTGACGCGCCCCCTATCGGCGGCTAAACGAGCATCCGTCTTGTTCGTACCTGTACTGTAAGCTCACTCCACCCAGTAAAGTGGGTGTGGGTGGCCTAGTGGTAGCGTCGTGGGCTTTGGTGCGGAGGACCCGGGTTCGAGTCCCTGACACGACTCCTAGGTTAAACACTGTGGATCCCTGAGCAAGGTCCTTAACCCTCCAAATGCTCCCCGGGCGCTTTAAGTAGCAGCCCTCTGCTCTCTGATACTCAGTACAGAGATGGGTGAAATGCAGAGCCCTAATTTCCCCTCGGGGATCATACAAGTATAACAAAAAAAAAAGACAGTCTTATCTTGACTCTTGTTCTGTCCCTTCCTCTGTTTCTTTTCCTCTCTTCCTCCGGTGATGTTTCCTTGCGTTTCTTTACCGAATTCGACATGATGCGCATTCAAAACACCCGCGATGTTGATACCTGGTTTACATTCGGTTGCTAGTGAGTGACGCGGTGCTGCAACCAATAGTTGGCTGCAACGTCATGGTTGCGTCCCGGATGGGAATCTTACATAGTGCTGTTTCTGAGCCCCGGGACGCCTCTGGGCACTGACGGCTCGAAAATGCGCATAATGAATGTTGGTGTGACATCAAAACGAGTCAGAAACACAGATTTTTAAGGTCTAAAAGTTACGTTGTGTGTCTTTAAGCTTAAAAGAATCAAGAAATAAAGAAATAGAATCTCTAAATGCAGCTTAGAGCAGGTTATTTACACCAGGTCATATTCTCTTTTGAACCCAGTTTAATAAAGTATTTTAAATTTGTTTGACTGGAACCAGGTGACATGACTGGATGGTGACCTCTGACCTGATTAGACTCAATCAGGAGCACAACTCTGGACTCTGGTCACATCATCAGAGACACCGTTTCATGCTTTTCCTTTTCTCTGCTCCTTTTTGTCCCAGCAGGCACACCGTAGCCCCTCAGTTCCAGCATTCAGCTGCCTGTCTGACCAGGACCAGTTTTATTGGTTTTTGTCCTGAACATTTATGGGAACTGTTTCACATTATGAGCCGTGTAGACCTCCAGGTCTCCAGGTCTCCAGGTCTCCACCAGGTCTCCAGGTCTCCAGGTCAAGGCTTCCTAACTATCCCCAGAAGAAAAACCACGGTTTAAGGTGAGAGGATTTTTGCCCACTTTGGTCCATGCTTGGAAACAGCCTTCCTGAACACCTGAGCAGTACAGCGTCTGTGCTTTTACACCCAGACTGAACACACAATTTCCCAGTCTGGTTTTTATCAGTTTTATTTAATTTCCTATGACTCATGTTTTTGTTTGTTCTTTTTTTTTATTATCCTATTTTGTTTTTTAACTCACTGTCCTTTTTTGCTGCATTTTCTTGTTACAGTTTTTGCTGCAGTCATTGTTGTTTTAGTTTTTGCTGCATTTTCTTCTTACAGTTGTTTTAGTTTTTGCTGCATTTTCTTGTTGCAGTTGTTTTTGTATAAAGCGCATTTCCACTGGGGGACCACCTTTTCCACCACCTATAAACTGTTAACCTACATTTTAGATTTCTTATTTTCACTGACTTTATTTATTTACTTTATTTGATTTATTCTTGTACTTATTTTTACTTGTTTAAACTTCTTCCACTTATCCGGGATCGGGTCGGGGGGGGGCAGCTGCCTAAGCAGGGAAGCCCAGACTTCCCTCACCCCGGCCACAGCCCCCAGCTCATCCGGGGGGGTCCCGAGGTGTTCCCAGGCCAGCCGGGAGACGTAGTCCCTCCAGCGTGTCCTGGGTCTTCCCCGGGGTCTGGTCCCGGTGGAGGCGTCCAGGAGGCATCCTGACCAGATGCCCGAGCCTCCTCATCTGGCTCCTCTCTATACGGAGGAGCAGCGGCTCTACTTTGAGCCCCTCCCGGATGACCGAGCTCCTCCCCCATCTCTAAGAGAGAGCCCGGCCGCTTGTACCCGTGTGTTTTCATTTGTGTAATATCATTTTTAGGTGTCTGTTTTTTCCTTATGATAGCCCTCCTAACTGAGCTGGTGGCTCTGCTGGGCTGCTTATTGGCATAAGAACCTTTTCAGTTTTTATTGTCCATTTCAGCTGCACGATGTATAATCAATACCTAATAAAAAGATTTATTGGTTATTTATCTCACCAGGAAACTGTGGCTGTCTTACATTTGCCAAAACTTTATGAGCATAACTTTATCTGTAAATCCCATTCTGGTAACTCCATCGGGATCAGGGGCCTCATGTACAAAGGGTTCGTATGCACAAAAACGTGGCGTACGATCATTTCCACGGAAAGTCGAGATGTATCAAGAATGGAGTGAGCGTGGAAATGTGCGGTGCTCCACGTCAACTTCATGGCTGCGTACGAACGTTTCTACAGCTGTGGAGACTTTGGCGACACTTTGAGGCGACGCTGGAAACTTTTATAAGAAATAAATGTGAAAACAACCACCCAGACTGATGATGCGATCAGACACATAAACAAACAGCCTCATAAACATTTAACAGCTGCATCTGCAATCATGAGTGGATATAAAAGCGCAAAGTGGAGCAAAAACTTGGCTCCTGTCCAGCAGCTGCTGTAGTTGAAGGAAGATGTTGGATATGCAGAGAGAGTATTCAGAGACAGACAAGATTTTCTGATAACTGGCTGGTCAGACGCTTTAAGTTCCCAGAGACAGTCTGTGCGCAGAGCTGAAGCCAGGCTGGGGGGGGCAACACCCCCAGCTGCCCCTCCATGCGCTCCAGTGAATAAATTCACTTATATGCCGATTTATTTATTAAAGGGGCTAAAGGCAAGATTAAGAAACGAAACTGGCGACTGGCGCTTCAGGTACCTGCAGCCCCCACCAAGCCGTCACGGAGCACAAACTGAAGCTATGATGTTGTTTACTCACCTTTTTCTTCGTAGTTCCACTTTTTAGTGTCTTTCAGTTGATCTGGATCGTTTGCTGACGGCAGAAGAATCCATAACTGTCGCTTACAGTGTTTGAATTTACCGCGACCGTCTTCTTCCTGCATCAAAACATTGGATGTAGCGTCATGTGACGTCACGTCTGCAGGGCAGCGTGGGAAATTCAGACACCGAATTGCAGTTTTATGCAGCACACAGCCTGTTCAAGGCAACGGAGAGAAACGTGGTGGAAACGTTATTTTTGGTTTTTAGCGCTTCATCACCCATTAGTATTAAAAACACGGACATGCATGTTTGGTTGGTTTTTTTCATTCTTGCCTCTGGTCCCTTTAATGCACTTAATTTGTGAAGACATGGGAAGATCTGGGCGATCACTTATGCCAACACAGCAGGGGGGGGGACTCGGCCGGTATGGGGAGTTGATAGTAGCAGGTCGGTTACGTCTGTGTCCTGGGGATGAGGAAACCCCCCAGGGCTGTGACGCAGGTGATGCAGGAGGAATTCCCGATGCTGCACGTCCTCTTATGGTAACAGATGCTGTCGGCTAATAAATCCAGTATTTCCAGTAACATCGGACTGTGAGGAGGCGACTGGATAAACACGTTTCATAAATACATATTTATTTACCCCAACTTTTCTGTTGGGGGGTGTTGCCGGACAGCAGCGTGCTAAAGTGCACATTTTTGCACATTTCTACTTAAACAAGCTGCCTCAAGTTTGTTCTGTGTCATTTTCATTCACAGTCATGCTCATGTTTTGTCTTTCTGATGTGCAGAGAGGAGAATCTCCGCTGCAGATCTCATTTAAATGTCATTTGCATATTTATGTTGGGGGTGTGGAGAGGGAGGTGTCAGGTACTCCCAACATGTGGCTCAGTTACACGTTGATGGGATGTACAAAGGAAAAGTACTTGTATCCATGCGTGCGCACAGATGCATACATCTGGAAACTTTCGTGCGTATGACGTTTTCAGGATTTGAGCGTGCGCCGGGTTTCAGGAGGAAATCCGTGCAGCTCTTTGTACACGAGGCCCCCGGTGATTCAGAGCAGAGCTCAGACGCACAAGGACGATTTCAAACCGCTGACGGTGATAGAAAATATCAAATAGACTTGTCCAGTGTGTGATGTGGCGTCCATGTGAGGGATCTGTAACAGAAACAACCTCCTCTTACTGCATTTAGCTTTGTTTTGTTTCCCAGATGGAATAAACTGGAAGTTCATTACGTTTACAGCTCAGCTAATGTGGTCACTGCTGCTTTGGACAATCAAACTACAGTCCTCTCTGAGTGCATCTCGGGGGCATTTGCAGCCATATTTTTATGATAGATCTAATTAGACTCAAACAGGAGCACAACATTGGACTGGAATTGATGAACTGATAATCCATACATTTCTGAGAGAGAGAGAGAGAGAGGTAGAGACATGGCGTCCGCTGACAGCCCTGCTAGGCCTTATCTGCACCGCAGGAGTCACATTAGAGAGCTGTGGGGGGATGCTGGGGGGTTGATAGAGAGGCAGAAAAGTGTGTGTTTCTCTTTTCAACACACTCTCTTCATGGTGTACTTCACTTTTATTCCCCCTCTTGTGATGCCAGGCCACTGTCTGACACTGTGACCCTTCTGCAGGGTCTCTCTGCAGGAATGTTGGCTTGTAGTTCATCATTAGGAGGTTAAATGCTTGCTTAAAGATGCCGTCAGTCACCATACAGTTTTATCTCCATTAGCATTTAAATCTTGCTCAAGAATCTATTCTTTAGATGGAGTCATTTTTATCCAACATATATGTTTTAAACTCCTCCAGCAGCCCCAAGGGGTATCTCCTATACAGTTGTGTGAAAGTGTTACCTCCTTCCTGATTTTTTTTTTTTTTTTTGCATGTTTGTCACTTAAATGTTTCAGATCATCAAACAAATTTAAATGTGAGATAAAGATAACACAAGTAAACACAAAATGCAGTTTTTAAATGAAGATTTTTATCAGTAAGGGGAAAAAATCCAAACCTCCATGGTCCTGTGTGAAAAAGTGATTGCCCCCCTTGTTAAAAAAGAATGTGTTTATAATCTTTGGAAAGCTGAGTTCAGTTTCTCTATCCACATCCAGGCCTGATTACTGCCACACCTGTTCTCCATCAGAAATCTCTTAAATAGGACCTGCCTGACAAAGTGAAGTAGACCAAAAGATCCTCCAAAGCTAGACATCATGCTGCCATCCAAAGAAATTCAGGAACAAATGAGAAACAAAGTCATTGAGATCGATCAGTCTGGAAAAGGTTCCAAAGCCATTTCTAAAGCTTTGGGACTCCAGAGAACCACAGTGAGAACCATTATCCACAAATGGGGAAAACATGGAACAGTGGTGAACCTTCCCAGGAGGGGCCGGCCGACCAAAATGACCCCAAGAGCACAGCGACGACTCATCCAAGAGGTCACAAAAGACCCCAGAACAACATCCAAGAAAATGCAGGCCTCACTTGCCTCAATGAAGGTCAGTGTTCATGACTCCCCCATCAGAAAGAGACTGGGGGGCAAAAATGGCTGCATGGCAGAGTTCCAAGGCCAAAACCACTGCTGAGCAAAAAGAACATAAAGGCTCGTCTCAGTTTAGCCAGAAAGCATCTTGATGATCCCCAAGACTTTTGGGAAAATACTCTGTGGACTGACGAGACAAAAGTGGAACTTTCTGGAAGGTGGAGGTCCCATTACATCTGGCGTAAAAGTAACACGGCATTTCAGAAAAGGAACATCATAGCAACAGTAAAATATGGTGGTGGTAGTGTGATGGTCTGGGGCTGTTTTGCTGCTTCAGGACCTGGAAGACTTGCTGTGGTAAATGGAACCATGAATTCTGCTTCTACCAAAAAATCCTGAAGGAGAACGTCCGGCCATCTGTTGGTGACCTCAAGCTGAAGCGCACTTGGGTTCTGCAGCAGAACAATGATCCAGAACACACCAGCAAGTCCACCTCTGAATGGCTTAAGAACAACAACATGAAGACTTTGGAGTGGCCTAGTCAAAGTC
Organism: Atherinomorus stipes; assembly: GCA_023101725.1. Taxonomy (NCBI): domain Eukaryota; kingdom Metazoa; phylum Chordata; class Actinopteri; order Atheriniformes; family Atherinidae; genus Atherinomorus; species Atherinomorus stipes. The sequence continues at coordinate 150,625 of JALJCO010009518.1, read as the reverse complement.
CCCACCTGAATCTGATTGAGATGCTGTGGCATGAGCTTAAAAAAGGCGGTTCATGCTGGAAAAGCCTCCAATGTGGCTGAATTACAACAATTCTGCAAAGATGAGTGGAACAAAATTCCTCCACAGCGCTGTAGAAGACTCACTGCCAGTTATCACAAACGCTTGATGCAGTTGTTGCTGCTAAGGTGGAACAACCAGTTATTAGGTTAAGGGGAAGATCACTTTTTCACGCAGCTGTATTGTCAGCAATTTCTCAGGAACAGTAGTGTGTAACTCTGTGGGTTAAACCATCATAGATCATTTACCCGTTAGGTGATCTGCGGAGGTTTTCCAGGCATTTACATCCATCCAGGAGGTTTACAATCCAACTGCATTCAGAAACCATCCGGTAAATCCACAATGATCCATGACAACACCATCATTTATCCCATCTTCATCATAACAACATCACCATCACTACTATGTTGCTAAGAGAACTCTATTCAGACCTGGACATGATGATGAAGACACTTACTGTCCAACTTTCCACCAATCAGAGAGCTTAAACTGACATTAATGTCCAATCAGGAGCATCCAAAGATCAACAAGTGAGCAGAAAGTTCTATGTGTGTCTGAAAAGAAGAAATGATGATCCTCTATGTGTGGAATACAGAAAGATCTTTCTGATGATGAGCTGGAGCTGGTTTGTGAGGATAGAAGGTAAATAGCAGCAGAAATAACAGGAGACGAGGAAACATGGAAATAGTTTCTGTGGTGTTTGTTTCAGTGCATGAAAGAAAAGATGGAGAGATGATATGCAGATGAGGAAAGACTCACGGTTGATCTGGTGGTATTTCTGCAAAGTAATAAGTTCTGGTTCTGGTTGGTCTTTATGCTGCGATATCTATTAATGCATTCATTTACTTCATTTTAGCCTCATAATCTGACAACTGATAATCTGGACATTGTGAATTGATTAACACTAAAACCGTCAAATATGTTAACTTTTATCACTCTTCAAAACTTCAACAGCGTCAATGAGGCAAAGATGAAGTGTAATGGCTGATTTTCATTTATTTTCTAACAAAACAGTCAAATATCAGGATATATGAGGTGTTTTACCATAATTACTCCCTTTTTTGGTTCTAATCTTGGATTTTTCAAAGGTCATGTAGAGAAAATGGCCTAAACTGTTAAATTCAATTTACAGAACCTAAAAAAAAGAGATAATTTTTAACAGTTGATTGGTTTTTTCCCCCCCACACTAAATGTTCGATTATCTGTTCATCATCAATTGTGATGACAAATCCCAAAATAATAGAATCAACATCTGAAAGTGTCAAAGAGAAACAAAAAGTTTCAGTCTCTGAAAAACATGAATGTTCACATTCTTCCTAACTATATTAGTGATACTGTATCAAAAACATGTTCTATCTTTTTAAAAGGTGGTTGGTTCCATCTGGACTCCGGACGATGCGATCCATGTCCCTGCTCTGGTGGGGCTGTGGTGGGCGTGCCTCTCCGTTTCCCGGGTGACCAGGATGTTCACCTGCACCATCAGTTGCAGTCGTTACACCTGCTGACCCCCCGGGGTAACAGACGTGACCCGTTGCTGCTCCAGACTTCTGCCGTTCACACCGGCTCTGCTCATCTGCAGCCCGGAGACCCACCGGTGGATGAAATGAAGCTTTTCCTCTGATTCGCAGCTCTGTGTCTGCGCTTGGATCCCCACATCTGCCTGAAGTTGTCTCAGAGCTGTTTTATCAGATCTGCAGCGAGACCCAGTCCTTCCTGGTGGATTCTTACTGGGCCAGTATCACTGCCTCCTCTGGCTGCAGGCCAAACGGCCGCTGAGGACGAGCAGAGACAAGAGAGGCTGGATGGGATGACGTCAGTGAAGGTGATGTGAGACGGAGAGATGACAAGGCCTGAGAGAGGAGGCGGGGGAGGGGCAGGAGATGAGGTAAGAGAGTCGTGGGAAAGAAATGACAGTGATGGAGAGGGAGTCAGAATCTGCACATCTGACCTACATAACACGGTCAGAATAACAGCAGTGAAAGTAGAAACCTGCTGACATGGAAAGCTCAGGATGAAACTCCTGAAGCAGATTCAGAAAAATTTTCCTCATTATTCAAATCTTCCATCATCAGACTCAGAGAACCTGGAAGCATCTCTGTGGAAAGGCAAGATGACACGATTCTCTACTGGACACGGAGTCAGGAAGACTTCCAGAAATCTCTGTCCATGAACACAGTTCCCCCAGCCTGCAGTCCAGAATCCAGCTGCTGAACTGGTCTGCCTGCAGTCCAGAATCCAGCTGCTGAACTAGTCTGCCTGCAGTCCAGAATCCAGCTGCTGAACTGGTCTGCCTGCAGTCCAGAATCCAGCTGCTGAACTAGTCTGCCTGCAGTCCAGAATCCAGCTGCTGAACTGGTCTGCCTGCAGTCCAGAATCCAGCTGCTGAACTGGTCTGCCTGCAGTCCAGAATCCAGCTGCTGAACTAGTCTGCCTGCAGTCCAGAATCCAGCTGCTGAACTGTTCTGCCTGCAGTCCAGAATCCAGCTGCTGAACCGGTCTGCCTGCAGTCCAGAATCCAGCTGCTGAACTGTCTGTCTGCAGTCCAGAATCCAGCTGCTGAACCGGTCTGTCTGCAGTCCAGAATCCAGCTGCTGAACCGTCTGTCTGCAGTCCAGAATCCAGCTGCTGAACCGGTCTGCCTGCAGTCCAGAGTCCAGCTGCTGAACTGGTCTGCCTGCAGTCCAGAGTCCAGCTGCTGAACTGGTCTGTCTGCAGTCCAGAATCCAGCTGCTGAACCGGTCTGCCTGCAGTCCAGAATCCAGCTGCTGAACCGGTCTGCCTGCAGTCCAGAATCCAGCAGCTGAACTGGTCTGCCTGCAGTCCAGAATCCTGCTGCTGAACCGGTCTGCCTGCAGTCCAGAATCCAGCTGCTGAACTGGTCTGCCTGCAGTCCAGAATCCTGCTGCTGAACCAGTCTGCCTGCAGTCCAGAATCCAGCTGCTGAACCGGTCTGCCTGCAGTCCAGAATCCAGCTGCTGAACTGGTCTGCCTGCAGTCCAGAATCCAGCTGCTGAACTGGTCTGCCTGCAGTCCAGAATCCAGCTGCTGAACTGGTCTGTCTGCAGTCCAGAGTCCTGCTGCTGAACTGGTCTGCCTGCAGTCCAGAATCCAGCTGCTGAACTGGTCTGCCTGCAGTCCAGAATCCAGCTGCTGAACTGGTCTGCCTGCAGTCCGGAATCCAGCTGCTGAACTGGTCTGTCTGCAGTCCAGAGTCCAGCTGCTGAACAGGTCTGCCTGCAGTCCAGAATCCTGCTGCTGAACTGGTCTGCCTGCAGTCCAGAATCCAGCTGCTGAACCGGTCTGCCTGCAGTCCAGAGTCCAGCTGCTGAACCGGTCCGCCTGCAGTCCAGAATCCAGCTGCTGAACCAGTCCGCCTTCAGTCCAGAATCCAGCTGCTGAACTGGTCCGCCTGCAGTCCAGAATCCAGCTGCTGAACCGGTCTGCCTGCAGTGCTGAATCCAGCTGCTGAACTGGTCTGCCTGCAGTCCAGAATCCAGCTGCTGAACTGGTCTGCCTGCAGTCCAGAATCCAGCTGCTGAACTGGTCTGTCTGCAGTCCAGAGTCCTGCTGCTGAACTGGTCTGCCTGCAGTCCAGAATCCAGCTGCTGAACTGGTCTGCCTGCAGTCCAGAGTCCTGCTGCTGAACTGGTCTGCCTGCAGTCCAGAATCCAGCTGCTGAACTGGTCTGTCTGCAGTCCAGAGTCCTGCTGCTGAACTGGTCTGCCTGCAGTCCAGAATCCTGCTGCTGAACTGGTCTGCCTGCAGTCCAGAATCCAGCTGCTGAACCGGTCTGTCTGCAGTCCAGAATCCAGCTGCTGAACTGGTTTGTCTGCAGTCCAGAATCCAGCTGCTGAACCGGTCTGCCTGCAGGCCAGAATCCAGCTGCTGAACTGGTCTGCCTGCAGTCCAGAATCCAGCTGCTGAACTGGTCTGTCTGCAGTCCAGAATCCAGCTGCTGAACTGGTCTGCCTGCAATCGTTACAGACGTTTTGCCTTCGCTGGTATGTATCTTAAGTACAGTCTGATTTATTCACTATGTTTTCGTTTTTAGTTTATCGGTGTTAAACGGAGCCGGGATGGTCTGATGTTTTGAGTTTATCGGTGTGAAACGGAGCCGGGATGGTCTGATGTTTTTAGTTTATCGGTGTGGAACAGAGCCGGGATGGTCTGATGTTTTTGGTTTATTGGTGTGAAACGGAGCCGGGATGGTCTGATGTTTTGAGTTTATCGGTGTGAAACGGAGCCGGGATGGTCTGATGTTTTTAGTTTATCGGTGTGGAACAGAGCCGGGATGATCTGATGTTTTTGGTTTATCGGTGTGGAACAGAGCAGGGATGATCTGATGTTTTTGGATCATCAGTGTGAAACCGAGCTGGGATGATCTGATGTTTTTGGTTTATCGGTGTGGAACAGAGCAGGGATAATCTGATGTTTTTAGATCATTGGTGTGGAACGGAGCCGGGATGATCTGATGTTTTTAGTTTATCGGTGTGGAACGGAGCAGGGATGATCTGATGTTTTTAGTTTATCGGTGTGAAACGGAGTCGGGATGATCTGATGTTTTTAGTTTATCAGTGTGGAACGGAGCCGGGATGATCTGATGTTTTTAGTTTATCGGTGTGGAACGGAGCCGGGATGATCTGATGTTTTTAGTTTTCGTGTGGAACGGAGCCGGGATGATCTGATGTTTTTAGTTTATCGGTGTGGAACGGAGCCGGGATGATCTGATGTTTTTAGTTTATCGGTGTGGAACGGAGCTGGGATGATCTGATGCTTTTAGGTTATCAGTGTGGAACACAGTCGGGATGATCTGATGTTTTTAGTTTATCGGTGTGGAACGGAGTCGGGATGATCTGATGTTTTTAGTTTATCAGTGTAGAACGCAGTCGGGATGATCTGATGTTTTTAGTTTATCGGTGTGGAGAGCCGGATGGTCTGATGTTTTTAGTTTTTCGTGTGAACGGAGCCGGGATGATCTGATGTTTTTAGGTTATCGGTGTGGAACGGAGCCGGATGATCTGATGTTTTTGGTTTATCGGTTTTGATGATCTGATGTTTTTAGTTTATCGGGTGTGGAACGGAGCCGGGATGATCTGATGTTTTTAGTTTATCAGTGTGGAACGGAGCCGGGATGATCTGATGTTTTTAGTTTATCAGTGTGAGAACGGAGCCGGGATGATCTGATGTTTTTAGTTTATCCGGTGTGGAACGGAGCTGGGATGATCTGATGCTTTTAGTTTACCGGTGTGGAACGGAGCCGGAATGATCTGATGTTTTTGTTTTACCGGTGTGGAACGGAGCCGGGATGATCTGATGTTTTTAGGTTATCGGTGTGGAACGGAGCCGGGATGATCTGATGTTTTTGGTTTATCGGTGTGGAACGGAGCCGGGATGATCTGATGTTTTTGGTTTATTGGTGTCGAACGGAGCCGGGATGATCTGAAGTTTTTAGTTTATCAGTATGGAAAGGAGCCGGGATGATCTGAAGTTTTTAGTTTATCGGTGTGGAACGGAGCCGGGATGATCTGATGCTTTTAGTTTATCGGTGTGGAACGGAGCCGGAATGATCTGATGTTTTTGGTTTACCGGTGTGGAACGGAGCCGGGATGATCTGATGTTTTAGTTTATCGGTGTGGAACGGAGCCGGGATGATCTGATGTTTTTAGGTTATCGGTGTGGAACGGAGCCGGGATGATCTGATGTTTTTAGTTTATCGGTGTGGAAAGGAGCCGGAATGATCTGATGTTTTTAGTTTATCGGTGTGGCTCTCGGTTAAAGGGAGTGTTTGTAAATAAAGAAGTGATAACTCTGAAAGTCAGAGTTGTGAAAGAACAGGAAATTACAAGAGAGAAAAAAATGTTAAATGAGTCGTCTTAGAGACCTGGTATGAAAAGAAGTTTTCCGGAGAAAAAAAACCTCTGGTTTGTCCAAACTGAAGCTGTTTTAATGCCAACTGGACGTGATCCCAGCAGAAGTCCACTTGTTTCTGTTTGTTTCATGTCTGATGGGACGAACATGAAAGAAGACGTCGGCTGCTTTTTCCTCCATTTTTCTGTCTTTCTTCTCCGTTCTGCTTCCTGCTCCGTCTCTGGGATTCGGGGGAACATGGAAGCTCTGTGACCCCGGATGATTAATCTCCACATTTTGGCTTTTTTTCTCTCTCCAGTTAAAGTGAATGACTGGTATGTAGAAAGACTCTGGAGAGCCAGGAGCCCCCTCCCCTCCCCCCTCACAGGCTATTAGGCCTCCCTCCGTCTCCCCCTGTGGAGAGAGGGAGATAAGGAAAATTGAAAATAAAGAGGAAAGAGAGGGAGAGAGACATCTCTGCATCCACAGGCAGACTTCTTGTTCTCTCTCTCCTTTGAGCTTGATTAGCCGCCAAGCTTAAGAGGCTTGTTATCAAGCTTGGAGACGATGGAAGTTCATCGGCCGCAGGACTTGACTGATGGAGCCGGGGGGGGGGGGGGGGGGGGGGGGGGGCTTTTCTGAGCATGTGGAGGAAGTGGCGTATATCTTTTTGACTGATGTGGAGCCTAGGTAGAATGCGGTCAGCCCATTCGTATCCGGGCCGCGGGGACTCCAACATGTCTGCTGGCTGCCTCTCGTTCGCTTCCATGACTCATCTGAACACAGAGAAGTTTGTCACCCTCAGGTCAGCTCAGTCCTGACATCTTCATCCAGGCTGACGACGGAGCCCATCGCTTACTTAATGGTTAAAGGCAAACGAGAGAAACTCCCAGCTTCAGGATTCAAGGACCCTCTCTCTGAGTTCCCCCGTTATTTTATCTTATCTGGTCCAGAGTGGGACAACGGTTCAGTGTGGACGGAGCGGTCTACCAAGACCACCACAAAACTGGAGCTGTATCACTGCTTTCCCACAAAAACACTTCAGTAGACCCGGGCACCGAAGGCGGTGCGAAGGCCTGCTGACTTATTCTTCTGCTACTCTGAACTAAATTGCATTTTTAGGGGCCTGGACACAAATTTATGTCTCACTATGAAACTGATGTAACCACAAAAAACAGGCTATTAGCAGCAAAATTACTATGTATGATACACTGCAAAAACTCAAATCCCATCAAGTATATTTTATCACTTCTACTCTAAATATCTCATCACACTCAAATTAAGACAAAATTACTTAAAGGAATATTCCACCCACAGAATGATTTAACTTTATCTTCCACCCCCCCTCATGGTGAGAAAGACTCTGGAGCACTTTTTAATATCTCAAATGCAGCTGGCGATCAGGAAGGCTTCTCGTTTCCCCCCAACTTTCATATAATGGAGTTCACCGGGGTCCGAGCCAAAAAGGTCCATAAAAGTCCACAAAAACTTGTCAATATTCCTCCATACTGCTCGTCCAATGTAATCCAAGTGTCCTGAGTGGGTAGCGTCCAGAATTTACTGGAAACGACGTCATTTACTATATTTTTAGAGCCTAAAAAGAAGAATATATTACTCCACGGAGCGCGCACCTGCACATCCACGAAACTACGGAGGCCTCGGCGTTCAGAGCCTACGATGCCGATAATACAAGCGTAGAAGAAGAAATTCACTGTTTACATTGTGCTAAGAGCGACAGAGCTGCAGACAAACAGGGACAAACACAAGAGGGGTTGATATTGATTTAAAACAAATAATGAAAGAAAAAGAGAACGCGTGATCTCGTCTGCCGCGCCTTCCGTAGTTTCGTGAACAGGCATCGGCGTGCGCGCAAGAGATGCGATGTACTTCTATTTAGGCTCTAAAAATATATTAAATGGTGTAGTTTTGAGTAAATTATGGACACTACCCACTCAGGACACTTGGATTACATTGGACGAGCAGTTTGGAGGAATATTGACAAGTTTTTGTGGACTTTTATGGACCTTTTTGGCTCGGACCCCGGTGAACTCCATTATATGAAAGTTGGGTGGAAACGAGAAGCCTTCCTGGTCGCCGGCTGCATTTGAGATATTAAAAAAGTGCTGCAGAGTCTTGCTCACCATGAGGGGAAGTGGAAGAAAAAGTTAAATCGTTCTGTGGGTGGAATATTCCTTTAAAGAGAAACATTTCAGTGAGATAAAGGAACTTGTTTTAAGGTGATGCATCTTTTTCAAAAATAAGTTGCAGAATTTTTTTTGCTTATTACAAGCAAAAAAAAAAAAAAAAAATCTTGGCCACTCAAAAACAAAAAAAAGCTTGTAATAAGCTAAATTCTGCATCTGATTTCTTCAAATTATATTCATTACCTTAAAGCAAGATCTTATATCTCACTGAAATGTTGCTCTTTAACTTATTTTGTCTTATTTTGAGTGTGATGAGATGTTTTGAGTAGAAATGAGAAAAAGTATTCTCGCTAAGGTTTGAGTTTTTGCCGTGTGGGCAGTGACGGCTCAAAAATGCACATGATGAATGTTGGTGTGCATCAGAACGAGTCAGAAACGCAGATGTTGAAGGTTTAAACGTTACGTTGTGCGTCTTTAACTTTCTTCTTGTTCTCGACGCAGACGTGATTGAGGACGGCTTGTTCTCCACTCCTCGGTCCAGCAGAACTTCTCAGGGAGCTCTGAGAAGTGTGGTGTGATTGGTCGGACATTTGAGGTGGGCGGGGTTAACACGGACGCTTGGAGCAGAGAGATGTCACGTCCTTATTTCTGCAGATGAACAGACAGTTTTAGTAAACAGCTGATGGAGACGGTGAGAAAGTACGAACATGTAAACTACATACGTGGCATTTAAACACACGGACACTGCGTGCACAACTCCGTCCCGTCACTAATGAAGTTTATTGTAAATATATAATCACTTGAACGCAGTCGCCCCCCCCCCCCCCCCCCCCATGCGTGCCCGGTCGCAGAGCTTCTCGTGGAGATGAAATGACTTGACGAAAACAAACTTTTTTCTTGTTCTTGCAGCCTCATGGGCACGAACGAAGTTCTCGCTTCTCATGGAGGATGGAACACGCTGAAGTCGGGGGTTCCCAAACTTTTTCTGCAGGGCCCCCTTTTCATTGGCAATTATAAAGCCCCCCCCCCCCCCCCCCCCATACCACCACCGTTGCCACATGCACCAAAACATTTACCATGAGACACATGAAAAAATGCACAGCATTTGGGAGGGGGCCTTTTGTTGAGTCATCATTTGTTCTCGAGAACTTTGAAAAATATTCCCATTTTTGTTAGAAGTACCCTGGCTGGCCCCCCCCCCCCGACAGGCTCTAAAAATCTACTAAATGATGTGGTTTCCAGTAAATTCCAGTGAAACGAGAAGTTGTCCAGATCTCCGGCTGCATTTGACATATTAAAAAGTGCTGCAGAGTCTTTCTCACCATGAGGATGAGGAGAAGATGAAGGACCATCATTCTGTGGGTGTACTATTCCTTTAAAGGTGCCATGACATCAAATTTCACTTTTCTGGGGTTTTGGGTGTATAATATGATCTGTTGTGCACTGATGAGGCCATGTGAATGTCCAGAGTGAGAATCAAAGTTCCTGTTTATGGTCTGTCAGCTTTGTCTCTCTGCTCAGAAACAGTTGAATCACACAGCAGGCTATCATTCTACGTACGTACCTTGTCATTACCTGTAAGTTTATTTATTTTCTAAATGCTGTCTTGTCTGATAAAGGTAGCTCACACTGTCTGAAGTGCCCATGTTGCTAGCAGTTAGCCTTTAGCAAACTCCGACCGCAGCTTGACCTAGATTCTCCAAATAAGGTCATAGCGAAATAAGGTGTAGCCAATCAAAATGAAGTCAACGTGGTCTCCGGGTAAAGCTCCATATCATCACCGGACCCAACTGTATTACTGAGGAAGTGAGGTCTGGCGTTTCAAAACAATACTCCGCTGTAAAAAATGCCGTTTTTTTCTTTGGAGTATTTACATATGCAGTAATGCCAACAACATAAACTAGTTTTTAACTGTTATGTCATCACTCCTTTAAGTACTGACAACTCCACCATCATCAAGTACCGATCCAGAAACTTTTTATGGCTGCCGTACACCAGAGCTTTCTGCTGAGCTGAAAGTCGCAGAGGCCGTTTGCTCGGCAGATCGTCGCTCCATCTTCTGCCCTCAGCAGCTCACGGTGAGGCCAAAAACATCAAACGTGTCTGATTTTCATTTCAGGCGACCCGGCGACGATCTGCCTCGGATCCAACCTGTTTCCTTCTCCAGTTTTAATGTTTGAACACAAACACATTTACCACGATTTGAACTTGGTTCTTCGTGTTAACTCAGCATGAATTAATCATGGGGAATCTGGGTGAAGTGGGACAGTTCAGCTCAACCATGTTTGTCTTTACGTGTTTACTTCTGTTACTGAAAATCATCGTCAGCTCATCATCGGGCAGCCTGAGATTAAATAAAGGTTCTGTGTGGATGACATCACTTCCTGGGGACGTGGCTCACTATTTCAACTACGGCCCCATCCCAACACCCCCACTTCCACCCTCACACCCCTACAATGCTCCCGTTGGGGGGTCGAAGTCCGTAGTGTGTCCTGGTTCTCCAGGGCTGCTCGAGGGCGGAAGTCCGTCACGCCCCTTTTACGCCCTCAATCCACACTTCAGTGAAGTCCGCATCCATGCAGACTTTACCGAAGCATATTACCCATAATTCATTGCTGCATGTGACGTTTTGAACCATAAAGGTGGAACATGACCATATTTGGTGATGAGCTCCTGCTTGTGGTGAAAAAAAAAAGCCATTTCACATGTAAACATTTAAATCTTTAATCTTTTATTCTGTAGGTGAAATAATTACTGAAGTTTGTCCTGTTACTTCAAAATATACTTTGAATATTAAAATTCAAAGCATTTGAATAATGAAAAGTTATCAGTTTACTGATAAAAGTAGCTAATTTAATTTTTTATTTAAAAACTTTATTTACAGGTAAGTCCAATCGAGACGCAGCATCTTTAACAAGGAAAACCTGTTTACCTGACATAGTTTATTTTATTTTATTTTATTGTGGATCCCCATTAGTCTTCATCAGTGAAGAATATTCTTCCTGGGGTCCAGATCAACATAAACTTTGAACATACAATCAACAAAAACAGGTTAACTAAATTAAAATACAATACTAAGCAAACATTTTAATAGAAAAAAGTAAAAACTAAATAAGTATATATTATTACCAAAGCATCTATTTACAATGAAATTAAGAACAGAATAATTATGCAGCCGTACTTCTGTAAGCCTTACAGCTCATGATTAATACGGGTCTCAGTTCCCAATAAAGAACTTCTACATGTTTTTATGGACATGTGGACATAGGACATTCTATGCTAACGATAACAGTCACAGAGGGACAGTTTAATCATTATTATACATTTGTTTAGAATGGAACAGATATTTAAAGGCCTCCTTCCACTGAAAACCCATTTAACTTGCTCCTTCTGAAATACGGAGGGTTTCCCCTTGTTTACTTACACATGCTGACTTGCTAGCGTTGCGTTCCCCCCAGTCGGCTGTGCTTCCTCATCACAGAAACAATACGAAGAAATGAGCGAATCGGGAACAGCCTTGCCCTTCTACGTAACATTGCAAATAGCGTATCCCACGTGGGGTTTCTATCTGTCCATTGGAAGGCAGGTAACCCTCCACTACACACTAGAAGTGAAGACGGCACGACTGTAGCTTCGGAGTTGAGAAGCTAATTAGCTAACTGTTTGTTAGCATGGCGGAACAAACTTGTTTGTCGGCTCTATTTCCTGTCTGTGGCGAAATAAGAGCGGAGGGCGGAGCTTCCTTCATACACTGATGGCAGGCAGCCAATCAGACGGAAATTCATGAGAAGGACCCGGAAAAGCCTGCCGTTGGACCACAAGCCTCTCTTCTAGTATACAAATACAGCTGGATACTAAGCAACCAGAAGGTTTTTTTTAAACAGAAACGATGCAGAATGCATTCAATAATAATGGAGAACACAGAAATATTAATGAAATAACCACGGAAGTACAACTTTAACCTGTACTGGTGAAATTCTACATCTTACAGATCTTACAGAAATTAGTTCAGTAATTCATTTATTTATTAATTAAACTTGTGTGGATTTATAACATCTATTTTACAAGAACAGATGAAATGAACTTGATTCAGTTTATGTTTAAAAAATGACGTCTCTTCACCAGGAACAGATATGAAGCTGAGTTTGGCAGCAATGACATGAAATGACGCGGTGCAAAATGGAGGAACATCACCGTCCCAGTTCTGCCTTTTTCCCGCACTAACCTGCACATCCAGCCCTTAATGTGCACTTCTGCCAAGTGCGCACTTCATACAAGGGTGTAGGGTTTAGGGGGGGTACTGGGACGGGGGCCTATGTCTGCAGCGAAACAAGATGGCGGGTAAAATGACACAGCATTTTTAGGTGAACGATGTTAGAGTTCTAGAAATCAGAAAACTGGTGGATAGTTTGAAATTGTGATATATATATTTTTTAAAGGAGCCATCACCCGGAAATGCCACTTTTTCCCGTTAAAACATGTGTATTGGAACAGGACCTCAGTTACAACGTGAGACTCTGAGAGGAAGCTTTTTAGTGCGGGCTCTCTCTTCTCACCAGAATCGGCCATTAGAGCGCGCTCTCCACAGTACGCCGTTTGGATTTCTTTCTCCCAATGACATGAACGAGAGAGGCTGCTAGCTGCTAAGCTAGCCTCTTAAGCGCCACCTGAAAGCAGCGGATTACCTGCTGCAGAGTAGACCAGCTTTGTCAGAAAGGACGCCGGAGACAAGGAGGAGGAGGAGGAGGAGGGGGGAGATTGCCGTGCTGAGCTGCTTGGTCAGAAATTCAGCAGTTTTCAGTGCTCTAACAGGAGGGACAGCTTTACCAGGGAGCAGTGGATTATATTTATCAGTGAGGATGTGCAGTCGGTAAGTGTTGCTGCTGTGTACTTATTATCTTTTGTGTCAGAGACCAGTAAACGGTGGTTGACGAACGAACAAGCTGCTAATGTAGCTACAGAAGCTAACAGTGGCCACGTTTACATGGAGACTTTTCTCCCTTTCGGATTGAAATCATTCTGATTGAGGATTTCAGGGCAGCTGTTTACATGGGAACTAATACATTCGGATCTGGCGTGTACATGCGCCAATATTCATTCAGAATAACCCTGCCTGACATGCGCAGAATGATGTAAATCACGTTATTTATTAAAGACGGAGGACTACAAACAGCTGATCATTACAGTCGTGGTTTCTGCAGGACGTTAATGAAGCAGCAGCTGATCCTCATGAGCTCCTACTGGAAACAACCAAGAGGACAAGCTGTAGAGACAGAGTTTGAGTTAAAAACAAACTTCCTCGCTGTCCAGGGAATTACGTCGTTCACAGCCATCTGTCAAAGTGAGGAAACGTCACTTGTTTCACGTTGACGTCTCGTCGAAGCATGCGCTGTAAGAGTGCAACCTCACAACTTTCTGATCCGGCGTTTACATGATACCCAGTTCGGTTTGGGGAAAGGAATATTCTACCCCCCTGAAACCGAAAGAAAATTCATTCGGTTCGGCGCTTTTCATTCGGAAAGAGGCGTTTACATGGATCATTTTCATTCCGAAAGAGCTTTTAAACCGAAAGCAATCGGTCTATTTGGGTCCATGTAAACGCAGCTAGTGTTTGGTTAACTTCCCGTCAGACGTCCGCTCCTTATATCCATCAGAGTCCAGCCCTTTTACTCCGGATCCTCTCTATCAACCACACCGTTACGTTTTTATCATGTTTTTCTCTGCTGGGACATCATTTCCTTCACCTGCTCTGTCCTGATAAAACTTTGTTTTGGCTTTGACGTTTGCCTCGTGAACGCGCTTACAGACAGGTCTGATTCTCGTACGTGTTCTCGCAACAAACAAAAGTTGGAGATAAAAAGAGGTTAAAATGAGCTCATTAAATTTTCCTCCCACCCAACTAGAATTAAAAATTCATTTGAAGATAATTTAAGAAGGATTGTGGATGTAAAACAGCAGGTTATGACACCTTTAAGGGGTGTAATGCTGATTCATACTTTTTTAAAAATTACATGCATCTGAGTCTTGCTTTAAAAAAAAGCTTTTTAACTACAGTGTGTTATCGGCAAACTGGGACAATCATTTGACTCAATCTAAAGGTGGAATAAGTTTATTCGGCCCTCATAATTTTTCTGTCCAGCTAGATAGATACACAAATTGACTTATCCTGCATAAATCAAGCTAGCTACAATGAAAATGATGATGATGCTTTGCCAGTCTATGCTGGCGAGCCCTCGCCCACCACCCCACATGTCCTGCAGACTCTTTAAAACTGATATAAAGCAAAAACTCCAATGGCCGCCTCGCAGTTTGCTGTTTGTTCTGTCATTCCTGCAGGGCATCACAGAAGCTTTTTTTGTTCTTTTATCGTCCAAAATCGTCTGTTTTGAAGTGACATTTAGTTTCTGAACAGCGACTGTTTGTTCAGTCTCTTCAGGGAATGAACTCGTGTCCTTTTGTCTCGTTCTCTTTACGTCCATGAAAGTTCTTGTTAATATTTATACTCATCAGAAATGAATTGTAGTTGTTTTTACATTAAAATGGAACGTGTTGCCAGTGTCCCGGTTTGTCCGTATGTGGCGTCCCACTTTACCAATCGTGCCTGGAAATGTTGGTTTGGGGCCAGCGTGTGTTTTTGGTGAAGGGTCATCCATGCAGCGTTTAATATTTCTGTATTTCTTCTAAGTGGTATCGTTCAGATCTTAAGCTATTTAGAATGATGTCATATGATGGGCAAAGATGTTTGGTTCATAATCAGAAATTATGTTGAGGTTACATTTTCAGATTACCCATTTTCACCCCTCTGTAAATACAGAACTGCAGGTTTTAAGCTGAAAGTACATAAAATGAACATGTACATTCACTAGCATTGTATTTCAGTAGAAGTTCATGTCAGAGTTGAGACACTTGAACAAACAGAATCATTTTTCAGTGAGTAAATCAGCTGTTTCCCGTTTTCATGGAAATAAATAAAGAATTAAATCGTCTTGTAGAGTTGTAGAAGTTTTTAAGATAAATGAGACATTCAGAGTCCCTTCCAGTGAGATGGATGCAGTCAGATCATTAAAGCTGACTCCACCATTTCCCCCCACATGCCATAAGCTCAGCCCCTCCCCCAAACACACACACACACTTTTGGAAAGTAGCTGAAAACTCATCTAACATCTCTCGTATTAACCCTGACGTGTAGACTTCCTTCCCTCTCTGGTGATTTAAGACAAAATGTCCTAAAGCTGCAACTAAAATGAAACTAATTCAGATTCTGCAGACATTTCTTCACCAATTCAGCTCAAATGTTGATGTTGAAAGCAAACTTTGATTTAGTTTTTGTCATAATTTCATCATCTTAATTCAATGGGCTCTATGCACAGCTCCAGTACTTCCTGAACTTAAGGTTGCTTCTTTGTTTCCTGTCTTTCATTACTGGACGAATTGATTAATCCAGGTGTGTCTGCCCAGTTACTGAGCTCAGACACACCTGGGTTAATCAGTTCATCCAGTAATGAAAGACAGGAAACAAAGGAGCTACCTCAAGTTCAGGAAGTGGTGGAGCTGTGCATAGAGCCCATTAGTTTTAGTCAACGAAATTATAATAGATTCAGTTACTAAAATATGGTGTACAATGAAAATGAGAAATTTTAATTGTATAACACATGCACAAACACAGATTTAGCTTATTTACAAGAAAAAGCACATTTTTATGCAATTTTCCTTGCACACACACACACACACACACACACATATATATATATACATACATATATATATATATATATATATATATATATACATATATTATCCCATATATATAAAATATATATATAAATATATATATATGTATACACACATATATATATATATATATATATATATATATATATATATATATTGTGCATATATATATATATATATATATATATGTATATATGCATAATCACAAATATATATATATGTGTGTGTGTACATCATTTTAGGTTTAAAAGCTTAAGTTTACCTTCACTTCAACTCTGAGGCGGGTGAATTTTTTTGTAACTCATCTGTTTAGAAGTTATTTAATGTGAAAATTACACATAATTAGGGGCGTGTCCTTTTGATTGACAGGCAGCAGACCAGATGTCGGTCTGCCGGTCGGTGGCTAACAGTTAGCTCGTTGTTAGCTCAGTAAGGTCTCAGTCTGTAGCAGAGCAGCAACATGGTGGTTTGTAGCCAGATAATATCAGTCTAAGCGTGTCTGACCTTTACCCGCCGCTTAGGAGGCTAATCTTCGTTTAGCCCAGAGTACGTCAGCTGTCAATCATTCGCCCCGCGGCTCGGAGCGGCCTTGTGTTTGACCATTTTAGGATTTTCCAGGAGTGACGACACACGTGACACGGCAAGATGGCGACGGTGGGACACGCCCACCTGGCTTTACCCTTAGCTGCTCAGAAAGCAGCGGTGACGTAGCGGAAGCTTCTCCCTCCGTTAGCGCTCGGTGGCTGACACGGAGATCGTATCTGCTAACCTGCAGCATACTGCTCAGAAAGCAGCAGTGACGTAGCGGAAGCTTCTCTCTCCGTTAACGCTCGGTGGCTGACACGGAGATCGTACCTGCTAACCTGCAGCATACTGCTCAGAAAGCAGCGGTGACGTAGTGGAAGCTTCTCCCTCCATTAGCGCTCGGTGGCTGACACGGAGATCGTACCTGCTAACCTGCAGCATCGGCTCAGAAAGCAGCGGTGACGTAGCGGAAGCTTCTCTCTCCGTTAACGCTCGGTGGCTGACACGGAGATCGTATCTGCTAACCTGCAGCATACTGCTCAGAAAGCAGCAGTGACGTAGCGGAAGCTTCTCCCTCGGTTAACGCTCGGTGGCTGACACGGAGATCGTATCTGCTAACCTGCAGCATACTGCTCAGAAAGCAGCGGTGACGTAGCGGAAGCTTCTCTCTCCGTTAGCGCTCGGTGGCTGATACGGAGATCGTATCTGCTAACCTGCAGCATCGGCTCGTAGATGGAAACATGCCGTTAGCAAACCCACAAGTTATGTTTATTTGCAGGCTAAGTGTTATTTTTTAAGGAAATGCTGTACTCTCATTCTGCACCCCTCCAAACGCCTCATGGAGGTATTTTTTTAAATAAGACTTTTAATAAAAATCTTCCACATTCAACCTTTAACTCTTTCAATGCCAGTTTGATTCCAAACCAGCAGAACACCTGGTCCTGCATGTAACAGCAGTGGTGGAGTCATTTCTTTACACCAGCTCAAGGTGTTGCATATTATCAACACAGGAGGTACAGTAGAGGAGAGCTGGGGGGGGGGGGGGGGGCAATAAAAGGATGTAAAGGGAGTGAGGAATGTGAGGAGATGGACATAAAAGGGTGAAGGTTCAGGACACATGGAGAAAGGTTCATTTATTTACTTTCCATCTTCAACATAAACGGCTAATAAGTCAGGCAGGGGGGGGGGCTTGGATCTCCGTCCAGCCGTTTTACAGTAAAGGATTACAGCTCATTAAAAGCAGGAACCGTGCTGCCGTGAAGGACGGAGACGGCTGCCAAAGCCGAACATCCCAGAGCTGCTTTCCAAAAATACCCCTGGTCCCAGCTCGTCCCAGCCCCCCGCGTGTCATCTGCAGCTGTAAACGTCAGCCGGGGGGGGCGTTAAATCCTCCAGACCCTGCACAGGAACATTTCTCTTCTCAGCTTCACCTTGTGCTGAAAAGTAAATGTTTAAGTGAGCAACGATAAACAGCCTTAAATCACGGCGGCTGCACACCTTATGGGGTTATGGTTGTCCCCGGCTGCATCCGCGGGGGGGACGGAGTTCATGTCACCCCGCGGCACGCTGGCCCGAGCGGGTTCACCCCCCAGCTGCTGCTTCTGATTGTGTCCAGATAGGACGCAGGGTGGACGTGGTAATCCTGGTGCGCCGATAGGGCCGGAGGACTGTGGGAAACTTTATCTGCTCTCATACATAATGAAAACAAACGTGTTTCTGGGCGTGCAAACAGGGATCGCGGTTTTATTTTACACCGTATTTGCTCCACATTCTCCCAAACAAATCATTAATGTAATCAGAGTTTCCAGACGGCCGGAGCTGTGCCGGGGTTACGCCATGCACGGACCGGGAAGCATCCAGACCTGCTGCAGTCAACATGCACTCAGTCTGCGCCAACTCAGATAAAGAGTTTAGAGAAAGCAGTAATAACCAGAATGAACTCCTTTTCCTGGTTTGAAATCCTGAGTCTGTACGTTCGCGTTGTCTTCAGCTGAATTTATTTAGAGGATAAAAACTATTTAAATCCAGATGAAGAGGCTGCAAACACGTCCGCTGCTTTCTAAAGACTGATTAACCTGAACTTTAAACTGTGACACTCACAGAAATGAATCTTTGACTTGCATGTTTTTATGTCAACAGAATTCATTTTAATATGTTACTTTAAAAATTAAAAGAACTTTGTTGTTCACAGTACTTAAATGAACTGTGTATGTTGGGATAACATGACACGAAATCACATTAAGATAATGTTAAAAAAAAATTATTTAACTGTTTTATAAGTTAACTGAAAATAAATTGTTTAAAGTCAACAACTGCTCTAATTCACTTTTTTCAGTGTAGTAAATTGTGATGGATGGTTCCCCGTTGGCTGATCCACAGAAGTTTGCCAGACATTTACATCCCGTCCAGGGGCTGCAAAATCTCGTGTTTATTCAGAGACTGTACGTTAAGTCCACACACGATTGATCCGTGATAGGAAGTTATTCATTGTGTAAACTCAGATAAATTGAGGGCAGTTTTTCCATCCAATAAATATATGTTTGATGATCTCAAACTACAAACAGTAATGCAACATGATATTGTTAAATTATTCAACAAATACATTTTTATTCAATTATTTTAAATGGAATTAATCACATTTAATAAACCCAAATGATTTTCATTACTTTAAAGGTACAGTATGTAAAAAAAAACAAAGGTCAATGGCAGAAAAATGTGACATATAATTCAAAACTGTGTTTCTATTGATGTGTAATCGCTGCACTAGAACAGCTGTTATAAGTTTATTTTCTTAGAATGAGTCATTCATATCTACTTGCTGGAAGGTGCACATATGGAGGCTGCCATATTTGTTCCACCATTTTTACTACGGTGTCCCTGAATGGACAAAACAATGCGTGTGAAGTGAGAACCCTCTGAACTTGAGAACTGCTGCAGCAGCTTTGTTTAATGGGAGTTAGAGGCTGTTTGGATCAGTAATGATTACAAAGAAATAAAAAAAAGTTCCTCATAGTCCAGTCACAGCTGCACCTGAGACCCCTGATACACTCACACATGAAAACTTCTTTATGTCTGGGAGAAGTTTGGCCACTAACAGCCACCGTACATTCACAACAGTGCTGGAATATGAGGTCATTTGAGAGAAAACATCTTTTATTGCTGGTGGTATCTTTACCACCAGATGTCAGTAATTCTTACAGACTGTATCTTTAACACAAATAGTTTTATTTAACCTTTATTAACACAAAAAAACGATGCTTTGGTGAACTTTAAAAAATACTGTAAAAATACTGTACTACATTGATACAGACGAGGATTAGGGCCACTCAAGAAAAAAAGAAAATACAGTTCTGAGAAAAGTCAGAATTCTGACTTTATTCTCAGATTTTTTTTCTGCAGTGGACTGGCTCAGACTGGTTTAGACCAGTTCAGATTGATTTAGACTGGTTCAGACTGGTTCAGATAAGTTCAGATTGATTTAGACTGGCTCAGACTGGTTCAGATTGATTTAGACTGGTTCAGACTGGTTCAGATAAGTTCAGATTGATTTAGACTGGCTCAGACTGGTTCAGATAAGTTCAGATTGATTTAGATTGGCTCAGACTGGTTCAGATAAGTTCAGATTGATTTAGACTGGTTCAGACTGGTTCAGATAAGTTCAGATTGATTTAGACTGGCTCAGACTGGTTCAGATTGATTTAGACTGGTTCAGATAAGTTCAGATTGATTTAGACTGGCTCAGACTGGTTCAGATAAGTTCAGATTGATTTAGATTGGCTCAGACTGGTTCAGATAAGTTCAGATTGATTTAGACTGGCTGGTGGTTCAGATAAGTTCAGATTGATTTAGACTGGCTCGGACTGGTTCAGTTAAGTTCAGATCGATTTAGACTGGCTCAGACTGGTTCAGATAAGTTCAGATTGATTTACACTGGCTCAGACTGGTACAGATAAGTTCAGATTGATTTAGACTGGCTCAGACTGGTTCAGGCCGGTTCAGAAAAGTTCAGATCGATTTAGACTGGCTCAGACTGGTTCAGATAAGTAGTGTTGTAGTCAAGACCGCACCAACCGAGACCAAGACATTTCCGAGACCAGGGAGTACCGAGACCAAGACAAGGTCAAGACATTTAGAGGTCGAGGCCGAGACAAGACCAAGACCTTTACGGACTGAGACCAAGACGAGACCAAGGACACAAATATGAAAGAAAAATCATACAAAACATCAAAATATGAGGGTTTTTTAAAGTTAACTTTTAAACAAATATGACAACAAAAATTAATCGTTGTTCTGTTGTTTTGAAAGCAGCTCTATGAATTAAATAAACTATAAACTAATAAATTTTGGCAAACATCAATTTTAACTATCGCCAAGTTGGGAGAAATCTCTTCTTATTTTCTGTCATTTGGTCTCTTTTTAATCTCAGTGTCTGTTTTAGAACTAATGACAACAGTATAAGTAGCCTACTCCTATATGTAGGCCTATATAAGTTCTGCATATCATCTGAAATTTCTGCAGTGTCATCATCATCATCATCATCATCATCATACTCACAATGTTGAAAAGTTTTACAAAGAACTATTTTGTTTAGTAATGAGACAGTTTGCACAAACATGAAATGATATAATCACTACTAAAAAAAAAAGTTTATAATCAAACAAAATTCAGATTCACAACGAACCTGAAGTAAACACGAGGTGAGAACCATGTAGACTCAATCACAAAAGCGCAAACAGGGAGTTTGTTCAGTAAATATAAACTCTACATTAACCTGGAGACAATAATGACCCTGCTAAGCATCACTGTTGCAGGTAAGATGTTCTTAATGATCTCTGATGTGAAATAATTACTCTGCATACCTGAAGTCTGAAAAAATAACGGGGATTTGCTGTGTGGATGATCGATCTCTGATCAGTGACTGAACAGCTGATGATGCGGTGCTTTGCGCCTTGGCAGGCGGAAGAAGTAGTTCAAACCTATTTGTACGATTTAGTTAGTTTTCACGGTGTTCATCGGTGATAATAAATTTGAAATCAGATTTAGCTTGAGAAACAGTTCTATAATACAGGTGGTTGGTCGGGGAAGAATCACTATTTCAGTATCAATCCGCACAGAAATCATCTTTTCGGGTAAATGCGTTTGAGCTTCATGGTTTTTTGGTTAATTTTATTATAAATACTAAGGTCCTGGTCCAGACCTCGGTATGCTATGGTATGGCAATGGTAGCTACAGTCATGCTTACAAGTTCACACAGCCGCTCTCCTCCTGTCGGCTCGGGCATCTCTGCAGGTGTGCGCAGGAGGCGCTTGGTCACCGTGCAGCTGCAGGGAGACATAAGACTACCGATGTTTTAAGTTGTCATTCGCTGTTTTTAAGAGGCTCCTTTTCCGCTCTTATCAGCAGCTAAGTTATGGACAAAAAGCCGATCAGCAGTGGTCTCGACCGGTCTCGTTCAAAAATCCCGACACCGCCCTGTCCGAGACCGAGACAAAATGCTCTCGAGACCAAGACCGATCTCGAGTACTACAACACTACAGATAAGTTCAGATTGATTTAGACCGGCTCAGACTGGTTCAGGCCAGTTCAGATAAGTTCAGATTGATTTAGACTGGCTCAGACTGGTTCAGATAAGTTCAGATCGATTTAGACTGGCTCAGACTGGTTCAGATTGATTTAGATTGGCTCAGACTGGTTCAGATAAGCTCAGATTGATTTAGACTGGCTCAGACTGGTTCAGATAAGTCCAGATAAGTTCAGATCGATTTAGACTGGCTCAGACTGGTTCAGATAAGTTCAGATCGATTTAGACTGGCTCAGACTGGTTCAGATTAGTTCAGATCCATTGAGACTGGCTCAGACTGGTTCAAACTGGTTCAGATAGGTTCAGATTGATTTAGACTGGTTCAGACTGGTTCAGATAAGTTAGATCGATTTAGACTGGCTCAGACTGGTTCAGATAAGTTCAGATTGATTTAGACTGGCTCAGACTGGTTCAGGCCGGTTCAGATAAGTTCAGATCGATTTAGACGGGTTCAGACTGGTTCAGATAAGTTCAAATTGATTTAGACTGGCTCAGACTGGTTCAGATAAGTTCAGATTGATTTAGACTGTCTCAGACTGGTTCAGATAAGTTCAGATCGATTTAGACTGGCTCAGACTGGTTCAGACTGGTTCAGATAAGTTCAGATTGATTTAGACTGGCTCAGACTGGTTCAGATAAGTTCAGATTGATCAAGACTGGCTCAGACTGGTTCAGATAAGTTCAGATCCATTTAGACTGGCTCAGACTGGTTCAGATAAGTTCAGATCCATTTAGACTGGCTCAGACTGGTTCAGACTGGTTCAGACAAGTTCAGATTGATTTAGACTGGCTCAGACTGGTTCAGATTGATTTAGACTGGTTCAGACTGGTTCAGATAAGTTCAGATTGATTTAGACTGGCTCAGACTGGTTCAGACTGGTTCAGATAGGTTCAGATTGATTTAGACTGGCTCAGACTGGTTCAGATAAGTTCAGATCCATTTAGACTGGCTCAGACTGGTTAAGATAAGTTCAGATTGATTTAGACTGGTTCAGACTGGTTCAGATAAGTTCAGATTGATTTAGACTGGCTCAGACTGGTTCAGATAAGTTCAGATCGATTTAGACTGGCTCAGACTGGTTCAGATAGGTTCAGATCGATTTAGACTGGCTCAGACTGGTTCAGATAAGTTCAGATCGATTTAGACTGGCTCAGACTGCTTCAGATAAGTTCAGATTGATTTAGACTGGCTGAGACTGGTTCAGGCCGGTTCAGATAAGTTCAGATTGATTTAGACTGGCTAAGACTGGTTCAGACTGGTTCAGATAAGTTCAGATCGATTTAGACTGGCTCAGACTGGTTTAGATAAGTTCAGATTGATTTAGATTGGCTCAGACTGGTTCAGATAAGCTCAGATTTATTTAGACTGGCTCAGACTGGTTCAGATAAGTTCAGATCGATTTAGACTGGCTCAGACTGGTTCAGATAAGTTCAGATAGTTCAATCGATTTAAACTGGCTCAGACTGGTTCAGATTGGTTCAGATCCATTTAGACTGGTTCAGGCCGGTTCAGATAAGTTCAGATCGATTTAGACTGGTTCAGACTGGTTCAGATAAGTTCAGATTGATTTAGACTGGCTCAGACTGGTTCAGATAAGTTCAGGTTGATTTAGACTGGCTCAGACTGGTTCGGATAAGTTCAGATCGATTTAGACTGGCTCAGACTGGTTCAGACAAGTTCAGATTGATTTAGATTGACTCAGACTGGTTCAGATAAGTTCAGATTGATTTAGACTGGTTCAGACTGGTTCAGATAAGTTCAGATCGATTTAGACTGGCTCAGACTGGTTCAGATAAGTTCAGGTTGATTTAGACTGACTCAGACTGGTTCGGATAAGTTCAGATCGATTTAGACTGGTTCAGACTGGTTCAGATAAGTTCAGATCGATTTAGACTGGCTCGGACTGGTTCAGTTAACTTCAGATTGATTAAGACTGGCTCAGACTGGTTCAGATAAGTTCAGATAAGTTCAGATCGATTTAGACTGGCTCAGACTGGTTCAGATAAGTTCAGATTGATTTAGATTGGCTCAGACTGGTTCAGATAAGTTCAGATTGATTTACACTGGCTCAGACTGGTACAGATAAGTTCAGATTGATTTAGACTGGCTCAGACTGGTTCAGGCCGGTTCAGAAAAGTTCAGATCGGTTTAGACTGGCTCAGACTGGTTCAGATAAGTTCAGATTGATTTAGACTGGCTCAGACTGGTTCAGGCCAGTTCAGATAAGTTCAGATTGATTTAGACTGGCTCAGACTGGTTCAGACTTGTTCAGATAAGTTCAGATCGATTTAGACTGGCTCAGACTGGTTCAGATTGATTTAGATTGGCTCAGACTGGTTCAGATAAGCTCAGATTGATTTAGACTGGCTCAGACTGGTTCAGATAAGTCCAGATAAGTTCAGATCGATTTAGACTGGCTCAGACTGGTTCAGATAAGTTCAGATTGATTTAGACTGGCTCAGACTGGTTCAGATTGATTCAGATCCATTGAGACTGGCTCAGACTGGTTCAAACTGGTTCAGATAGGTTCAGATTGATTTAGACTGGTTGAGACTGGTTCAGATAAGTTAGATCGATTTAGACTGGCTCAGACTGGTTCAGATAAGTTCAGATTGATTTAGACTGGCTCAGACTGGTTCAGGCCGGTTCAGATAAGTTCAGATCGATTTAGACTGGTTCAGACTGGTTCAGATAAGTTCAAATTGATTTAGACTGGCTCAGACTGGTTCAGATAAGTTCAGATTGATTTAGACTGGCTCAGACTGGTTCAGACTGGTTCAGATAAGTTCAGATCGATTTAGACTGGCTCAGACTGGTTCAGATAAGTTCAGATTGATTTAGACTGGCTCAGACTGGTTCAGACTGGTTCAGATAAGTTCAGATTGATTTAGACTGGTTCAGATAAGTTCAGATCCATTGAGACTGGCTCAGACTGGTTCAAACTGGTTCAGATAGGTTCAGATTGATTTAGACTGGTTCAGACTGGTTCAGATAAGTTCAGATCGATTTAGACTGGCTCAGACTGGTTCAGATAAGTTCAGATTGATATAGAGTGGCTCAGACTGGTTCAGTCCGGTTCAGATAAGTTCAGATCGATTTAGACTGGTTCAGACTGGTTCAGATAAGTTCAGATTGATTTAGACTGGCTCAGACTGGCTCAGATAAGTTCAGATTGATTAAGACTGGCTGAATCTGGTTCAGATAAGTTCAGATCGATTTAGACTGGCTCAGACTGGTTC
Organism: Atherinomorus stipes; assembly: GCA_023101725.1. Lineage (NCBI taxonomy): Eukaryota > Metazoa > Chordata > Actinopteri > Atheriniformes > Atherinidae > Atherinomorus > Atherinomorus stipes. The sequence goes on along the minus strand of JALJCO010009518.1, from coordinate 125,500 downwards.
AGATAAGTTCAGATTGATTGAGACTGGCTCAGACTGGTTCAGATAAGTTCAGATTGATCAAGACTGGCTCAGACTGGTTCAGATAAGTTCAGATCGATTTAGACTGGCTCAGACTGGTTCAGATAAGTTCAGATTGATCAAGACTGGCTCAGACTGGTTCAGATAAGTTCAGATCGATTTAGACTGGCTCAGACTGGTTCAGATAAGTTGAGATCGATTTAGACTGGTTCAGACTGGTTCAGATAAGTTCAGATTGATTTAGACTGGCTCAGACTGGTTCAGATAAGTTCAGATCCATTTAGACTGGCTCAGACTGGTTCAGATAAGTTCAGATCGATTTAGATTGGCTCAGACTGGTTCAGATAAGTTCAGATCGATTTAGACTGGCTCAGACTGGTTCAGATAAGTTTGGTTGAATTAGACTGGCTCAGACTTGTTAAGACTGGTTTAGATAAGTTCAGATTGATTTAGACTGGCTCAGACTGGTTCAGATAAGTTCAGATCGATTAAGACTGGCTCAGACTGGTTCAGATAAGTTCAGATCCATTTAGACTGGCTCAGACTGGTTCAGATAAGTTCAGATTGATTTAGACTGGTTCAGACTGGTTCAGATAAGTTCAGATCGATTTAGACTGGCTCAGACTGGTTCAGATAAGTTCAGATTGATTTAGACTGGCTCAGACTGGTTCAGATAAGTTCAGATTGATTTAGACTGGCTCAGACTGGTTCAGGCCGGTTCAGATAAGTTCAGATCGATATAGACTGGTTCAGACTGGTTCAGATAAGTTCAGATCCATTTAGACTGGTTCAGACTGGTTCAGATAAGTTCAGATTGATTTAGACTGGCTCAGACTGGTTCAGATAAGTTCAGATTGATTTAGACTGGCTCAGACTGGTTCAGATAAGTTCAGATCGATTTAGACTGGCTCAGACTGGTTCAGATAAGTTCAGATCGATTTAGACTGGCTCAGACTGGTTCAGATAAGTTCAGATTGATTTAGACTGGCTCAGACTGGTTCAGATAAGTTCAAATTGATTTAGACTGGCTCAGACTGGTTCAGGCCGGTTCAGATAAGTTCAGATCGATTTAGACTGGCTCAGACTGGTTCAGGCCGGTTCAGATAAGTTCAGATCGATTTAGACTGGCTCAGACTGGTTCAGATAAGTTCAGATCGATTTAGACTGACTCAGACTGGTTCAGATAAGTTCAGATCGATTTAGACTGGCTCAGACTGGTTATTTTCAGACTGGTTTTTTTGAAGAATTTCAGACAACTAACTACTGTAACTAACACATGTACGCAGCACAATACTTTCAGAGACTTCAGCTTTCCGAGGATCACGCGTGTAGAACATGTTTGGCGCACACGTGACCCGTTTCCTCACTCTGATAACTCGCCCTCCGAAGAAAAAACAACAAAGATTTTCATTACGGTGAGAGCACTCACTCATGCAACTGAGCATACGTTTAAACAAAGAGCTTTTTAAGAAGTGTGTCAGACTATTTAGATCTGAAATCCAAACGTTTTAACTGTTTAGCATGAAATAACTTTCAGTAACTATCAGCTTATTTATTCCCTTTTTTTAATGTAAATAATTCACACCATGAACTAATTATCTGTTTCTTTTACCAAAAGGCATAACAGTAGTCGTAAGCACTTTGTTTAGCTTTAAAATTACATGATGTTTACTGCACTGCTTTAACTGTTCAATACAGTTTGGATCAGTTTGTTTAGTTTCAATTTTATCCTTTTGGCATGAATGTTTAAAATCAGCAGATATTAATGCATTAAAGCAGTATGAACAGTTATGTTTAATGCAGACATAGAATCATCTTACTGATGTGATCATATGCATCAAAGCATTAATTCAAGGCTAAGGTAAAATATTGGGATATATAGCCTATCGTCTATCGTGACATGCCATAAAAATATTGGGATAATACTAAAAGGCAATATCGCCCAGCCCTAATATATATATGTATATATGTATATATATGTATGTATATATTGTATGTATATATATATATATATATATATACATATATGTATGTATGTATGTATATATATATATATATATATATATATATATATATATACATACATATATGCATACATATGCATACATATATATACATATATATATATATATATATATATATATATATACATATATATATATACCCTAATGTATCCTTGTTCTGTTTTTTATTATTTTGTCAATTTCACTATTGTGTACCTTGATCTCCTTTGATTCTTTCTAATGTTTCTAATGTTATTATTGTTCTTATTGCTTTTATTTTCATTGTGTAGGCTTGTCAAAGGAAAAAGGATCAAAATTAGCTTTGATACAATTCGGCATATTTACAGTTTATGTTCATTACTGTCCCTTTTTAAATAAAAAAACTCAAACTCAGACTGGTTTAGACTGGTTCAGACTGGTTCAGATGAAATAGTATTGGTCCAAATCGGCTCAGGCTCAGGAAACTGAACATGTTTTAGAGGAAACAAGTGTTAATATTTTTCTTAAGGCAACTATTCAGGTTGTACAGTTCACGTGTCAAACTGATGGATCTGTTGAAACTAGGAGGCCTGAAGCTTCTGCATCACCTCCACAGATCTGTTTTCCAAGCGTTGCTTCAGCTCGTCGAACTTTAGAAGACAACATATAATCTGCTGTGAGGGAACATCATTCGTTTTTACTGACGAGGATCCGTCAGAAGATCAGCGAGTGTTTGAGTTTCAGTCCGGAGCAGAAGATTAGATCGCTTTCATTTCTGAAGGTGAACTCCTGTTTCTGAGAAAAACAATCTGCACATATTTTTCATCACTGAAGTTTCATGAAACTGTGAGCAAAATAAAAAAACAACACATTTCTGTCACATCCTGAAAATGACTCATCACATGAAAGATGCAGGATTTTATTAAAGAATAAATGTTCTTCATTCCAGCAGCTTTCGTAATTTCAGTTTCAGATTATCTTAATTATCAGTTGTAGGAACGAAAAAAAAAGTGTTGATTATGTTTTTACAAAAAGTTTATCACACATTTATATAATGTAGTTAAGATAATAAATTATTTACAGATTTAATGATATTTCAGCATCAGTTTGTGTGTGTGTGTGTGTGTGTGTGTGTTTATACTGTATTAGCATTAATCTCCATCTTCCATTTATTAAATATTATAAAATACTTTTATTTTTTCTAATCTTGTCAGACTTTGAACTGAGATGATTTTTTAGTCATCATTTTATTTTAGATCAGCTGGATTATTCAAAAACATAATTAAAAAAGGGTCAGATGTTAAAATAAAATAATTATCCCTTTCATGCATAAATAAAAAAAATATTGCTTTCTTTTTTCACGTCCAGTATTTTACTTCTAGAAAATGTAGAGTGATGCATTTTTGTCTGTTAAAAATTTTACTTATTTCTTATTTTCATCTGGTTTATACAGTAATTTTATGTTCACAAACATAATTATTCTATAGAAATATAACTGTGTTTTCATGTTCATCACCGAGGAAGACGAGGTTATTATGATGTATAATATCAGGTTTATTTTCAGCTTGTTGGACTCACTGATGTCCTCTGAAGTGCTTAATTTGCAAATATACATCATCTCTCATGCACATAAAAACAGCCTGGACACGTGTGTTCGTGCATTAGTTCATTTCATTTGTTTGTGCTGATGCAGTCGTCCGCAAAATTATTCATATCGTCCCATTAAAGATGGGAAAAAATCAGCTGTCAGCGAAATAAGTTGAAATTGACATTGATTTTGTGTTGTGCTTCAACAGAAATATTAAAAAATAAACAAGCATGATGGGCTCCGGAGCGAAATGTTGTAGAGCAGCGCTTCAATCAGGTGTTTTCTGTTCCTCTGACAGGTTCGTTGGCACAGTGTCCACCATCAGGGTGCTCTGTTTGCTGTGGGACAGTTTTGTTTGTTTATTTTTTTAAATTATTATTTTAACCTCCAATTCAAAAGCAGTATTTGTTAGACTAAAAACCATTTTTGTAAATTTTTCTTTATTATTAGTTTCTTGTTGTGATTTGATCCTTTTCTTCAGTGGAAGGGTGTGAATGATTGTGAGGACAACTGTCTGCACATTTTCAGGCAGAAATGACCTCATTTGCATAATCAGATTTCAGAAATGAGCAGATAACAGAGGCAGCTGCTGCGTCGGCACGTTTCCATGTTCGTTTCCTCGGTTTACAGGTAAACCCCCAGAAACCGACGGAACCGAGGTTTCTGCAAACAGACCCAAACCCACAACACATTCTGACATGTGGACAGCACCGAGGCCCCCCCCCCTCGGTATCTCTGAGCTCCCAGGAAGCTGGCGGGCTCGGCTGGAGCCAGAGTTCTGCCCCATCCATCATCCTTATCAGGGAGAGTCTGGCTGCTCGGAGGAGAGCCGAAAACACGGAAGATGGAGATCAGCTTTGAGTTTGGAATAAAAGTCAGGGTACGAGCAGATCCAACAAGTGAGAGCGGCCCCCTCCCCACGTGGTGGTGGTGGGGGGGTCTGATAAGCTCTGATACAAACTAAACAATCAAAGCCCCCCATTCAGAAGTGGTCTTTTTAGCTGGTTGTAGCCGGGGTCTGGTGACTGGGGGGGGGGGTCTGATCAAAGCCTCCACAGCAGTCTGACTCTACACCATACCAGGACGGTCCAGAACATCTTTGCAGCTCCGCTTCAAATAAACCAAACACGGCAGCAGGAATGTCGGAACGGAGCTCCGGGTACGGGGGGGGGGGGTCCCGGGTCCCGGGTCCCGCCCTCACTGCCACAGGCAGGCTGGAAGCTGGTCCAAGCAAAACACAGTCTCATATTGTTATTATAATTATTATTATAATTGTTATTATTATTATTATTAATAATAATAATTTATTTATTTTTATTATTATCACCATCACCTTATCATATTATTAGTATTATCATTAATATCATTATTATGAATTAGAAAGAAGTGGATAGAAGAACAAATCACTACGAAAAAGCTGCGTCAAGCTCACAGGGGGGGTCCGACTAATGTTTGGTAACAAACGGTGAAATGAAGCAGTTTGTGGCAGATAATGATAATTTAGAGGCTGCAGGTTGCTGCATCACTTCCATTATATGGCGCTTACGCTGATCTGGAGTGGATCTAAATATCTGCTTTAGGAATTCAAGTTGCACCAAAACTGTCGGGGAGGGGGACGGATTTCATACTAGAAAATAGATCTAGATTGAAAAAAACTGAAGTTCCCTTTAAATACTGCAGGGAGTGATGGAGAGTGCAGGGCTGAAAGAAAAAAAGACTGCACGGATTAAAACTGAATATCCAAACCCCAACATTTAACAACTTTCCAGCATTCTCCAGCTCAGCCCTGGAACATGAGGGCTGGGGGAGGGGGGTCCAAACCTCCATGGCCCTGTGTGAGAAAGTGATTGCTCCCTAAACCTAATCACTGGTTGTTCCACCTTAGCAGCAGCAAGCAGAATTCATGGTTCCATTTACCACAGCAAGTCTTCCAGGTCTTGAAGCAGCAAAACAGCCCCAGACCATCACACTACCACCACCATATTTTCCTGTTGCTATGATGTTCCTTTTCTGAAATGCCGTGTTACTTTTACGCCAGATGTAATGGGACCTACACCTTCCAGAAAGTTCCACTTTTGTCTCGTCAGTCCACAGAGTATTTTCCCAAAAGTCTTGGGGATCATCAAGATGCTTTCTGGCTAAACTGAGACGAGCCTTTAAGTTCTTTTTGCTCAGCAGTGGTTTTGGAACTCTGCCATGCAGCCATTTTTGCCCCCCAGTCTCTTTCTGATGGTGGAGTCATGAACACTGACCTTCATTGAGGCAAGTGAGGCCTGTTTGCTGTGCTCTTGGGGTCATTTGGGTCGGCCGGCCCCTCCTGGGAAGGTTCACCACTGTTCCATGTTTTCACCATTTGTGGATAATGGTTCTCACTGTGGTTCTCTGAGTCCCAAAGCTTTAGAAATGGCTTTGGAACCTTTTCCAGACTGATAGATCTCAATGTCTTTGTTTCTCATTTGTTCCTGAATTTCTTTGGATGGCAGCATGATGTCTAGCTTTGGAGGATCTTTTGGTCTACTTCACTTTGTCAGGCAGGTCCTATTTAAGTGATTTCTGATGGAGAACAGGTGTGGCAGTAATCAGGCCTGGATGTGGATAGAGAAACTGAACTCAGCTTTCCAAAGATGATAAACCACAGTTAATTTATGTTTTAACAGGGGGAAATAACTTTTTCACACAGGGCCATGGAGGTTTGGATCCCCCTCCCTTAGAAATAAAAATCTTCATTTAAAAACTGCATTTTGTGTTTACTTGTGTTATCTTTGTCCAATATTTAAATTGGTTTGATGATCTGAAACATTTAAGTGTGACAAACATGCAAAAAAGTAAGAAATCAGGAAGGAGAAACACTTTACCAAAACTGTACTTCGTAGATACTGTAGATCGTTCTTTCGGTGGGCCGCGCTTTGCCCATTTTGATATTTTCCTGGAGTGACAACGTACGTGACACGGCAAGATGGTGACGGTGGGACACGCCCACCTGGCTTCACTTTCCTCATTCAGAAGTAACCGGATACTACGTCCGTGTTTCCTAGTCTTTGGTCTCAGCATTTTAATACATTTAGATCCAGAACTCGTTTAGATCCAGTTCCTATAAATATTCCTGACATTCCAAACCAGGAACAGCTGGACTCAGTAAAACCGTGTTGTTAACAGCAGGGTTGGGTCCCAGTTTGACGTTGTCATGGCAACATCACAGCTGATGGAAACTATGTTCAGGAAACATCTTATTCTTCCTCTAAACACATTCAGTAGAGCCAATCAGATTAACAGCAACAAAGGCTGTAACGAGCTAATGCATACGGTGCTAAGCTTGATGCTAACATGCTAACATTAAGCTTTCACACAGTGACTCACCTGTCCAGGTGTGTTTAAAGGTGGATGTGGAGAATCCAGCATCCCAGATTTTTAGACTACAGACGTTTGATGCGCGTATAGTTGTTACTTTTATTTAGTATGTAAAACCCAAAGTTACAGCGATGCGGCACACAGGTGTTCACCGGCGCCGCCGTTGTCTTCATTGATTATGGACGAGACGTTACAGTGATCGTGTTCACATGAGAGTTTTAAACCAAATAAACGTTAATCCTGCTTTAGGAAGACCATGTAAACCCTTAATTCCAAGTGAAAATGATAATTCTGAATTAATCTTTATTCCAAACTAAGTTTATTCCTCTTTTAATTCCAAATAAAACCATTCCTCTGTCATGTAAACCTTTTATTCAGCTATAAGCTAATTCCTGTTGTTCTGAACACGAGTGGCAAAATTTTGTTGGCTTATAGGAAAAATTCTGCCAGTAATACAAGTGAAATTTTCTTGATAAGATTTCTTGAATTAAGATGCATTACCTGAAAACAAACTCACTGAAATGTTTGTCCGTAGGTGATTTTGTCTTATTTTAGGTGCAATGAGATATTTTGACTAGAAATGAGTATCTACTTGTTAAAATTTGAGTTTTTGCAGTGTGAGGCAGGAAGTGTGCTGCCTGCTTTCTGTTTCTCATTTGTCTTTTATTGTAGCTTTTGTTTTAGGGTTGTTGTTTTTTTTTTGCTTGAACAACTCAAAGATTCAAATTTAGCCAAATAGCTTTAAAGAAATTAAGCTTTTCCAAAAGATCAAGTAAAAGCAGACAAGCGCATCCCTGAGGTAAAGAAAGGAGGATGATCATGCAGACACCAGCTAGCCTTCCTCCTCTTCCTCCTCCTCACAGTGCCAGAGGACACAAACGCATTGATCTTGATGATCACAGAAAGCAGGAGCTATCCATCAGGGCTGAGATGAATGTGCTTCTCCAGGGCTGGAAACGTAATAAAAGCGGCTCTCTAATGGCGTGTAGTCGTATTAGAGCTGCTTATAGGAGCCATACGGCCATCGTCAGCCGGCCGGGCAGCGCGGCATCATTACCGAGCCGAGGATCAGCCTCTGATAACATTAAAGCAAAGCTTCCTTTGTGTGGCGGCGGTCTGCTCTCCACCACCGTAACTGCTTCTGGCGTGAGCCAGACGAGCGCCGCTTTGAAGCCGAGGCCTCGGCCGATGTGGCCGAGCCGATCCTGGGCTGGTTCTGTCTGAAGCAGGCGCTGCGTGATGCAATTACACCTCCATCCCAGCGGATTTAACCCGTTCACACCTGCCGCCACGCGCCTGCCCCCCCATCCATGCCCCATCAGACGGCGAGGAGACGTGATGAATGGAAAACCTGATTTCCTGCCAGGCCTTCACCTGTCTTGCATCTCAGCCAGCTGACAGCTCACTGATGATGAGCCGCTTTTTCATTCCCACTTAAACTATTCTCCTTCCTGTTTACATGGAAATAATCATTAGAGATGCACCGATCAGGATTTTGGGGGCCGATCACCGATCACAGCGTAGAATCCATAAATTCTCCAGTATTGCTGTCTCGTGTACATAACACTGACATTATGTTATTAAGTATAACAATGAGGAGATGGGAAAGATCATGAGTTGACTGTTTTATTGCAGACTGATACAATCTGCAATATTTCACTCTAGCAGAGACACTTGGAGACGACTTGGACTCAGTTTACAAAGAGTAAAGGGTGCGTCCAACCAGTACTATGTTTTAGCCCTACCCCTAAATTTTGTGTGTTCCCATTAAGGTAGTGGTGTCCCAAACCCTCTTTAACGAGGGGGAGTGGACATAACGAGGGGTAGGGGACATAACGAGGGGTGGTGGACATTATCAGGGGTGGTGGACATAACGAGGGGTAGGGGACATAACGAGGGATGGTGGACATTACGAGGGGTAGTGGACATAACAAGGGGTGGTGGACATAATGAGGGGTAGTGGACATAACGAGGGATGGTGGACATAACGAGGGGTGGTGGAAATAACGAGGGATGGTGGGCATAACGAGGGATGGTGGACATAACGAGGGATGGTGGACATAACCAGGGGTAGGGGACATAACGAGGGATGGCGGACATAACCAGGGGTAGGGGACATAACGAGGGATGGTGGACATAACCAGGGGTAGGGGACATAACGAGGGATGGTGGACATAACCAGGGGGTAGGGGACATAACGAGGGATGGTGGACATAACCAGGGGTAGGGGACATAACGAGGGATGGTGGACATAACGAGGGGTTGGGGACATAACAAGGGGTAGGGGACATAACGAGGGGTAGTGGACATAACGAGGGATGGTGGACATAACAAGGGATGGTGGACATAACGAGGGGTTGGGGACATATCAAGGGGTAGTGGACATAACGAGGGATGTGGACATAACGAGGGGTACGGGACATAACGAGGGATGGTGGACATAACCAGGGGTAGTGGACATAACGAGGGATGGTGGACATAACCAGGGGTAGTGGACATAACGAGGGATGGTGGACATAACCAGGGGTAGGGGACATAACGAGGGATGGTGGATATAACCAGGGGTAGTGGACATAACGAGGGATGGTGGACATAACCAGGGGTAGGGGACATAAAGAGGGATGGTGGACATAATGAGGGGTTGGGGACATAACAAGGGGTAGGGGACATAACAAGGGGTAGTGGACATAACAGGGATGGTGGACATAACCAGGGGTAGGGGACATAACGAGGGATGGTGGACATAACCAGGGGTAGGGGACATAGCGAGGGGTAGTGGACATAACGAGGGATGGTGGACATAACGAGGGGTAGTGGACATAAAGAGGGGTAGTGGACATAACAAGGGATGGTTGACATAAGGGGTAGGGGACATAACGAGGGATGTGGACATAACCAGGGGTAGGGGACATAACGAGGGATGGTGGACATAATCAGGGGTACAGGACATAACGAGGGATGGTGGACATAACAAGGGGTAGGGGACATAACGAGGGATGGTGGACATAACCAGGGGTAGTGGACATAACGAGGGATGGTGGACATAACGAGGGGTTGGGGACAAAAAGGGTAGGGGACATAACGAGGGGTAGTGGACATAACGAGGGATGGTGGACATAACCTGGGGTAGTGGACATAACGAGGGATGGTGGACATAACCAGGGGTAGGGGACATAACGAGGGATGGTGGACATAACCAGGGGTAGGGGACATAACGAGGGGTTGTGGACATAACGAGGGAGTACTGGACATAACGAGGGGTAGTGGACATAACAAGGGATGGTTGACATAAGGGGTAGGGGACATAACGTGGGATGTTGACATAACGAGGGGTAGGGGACATAACGAGGAGACATAACGAGGGACATAATTATTACCACAAGAAAGCTAATGCTAGTCAGCTACACTAAGGCCCAGTCCCAACGTTCCCCCTGCTTCCAGCCAGCAGCCCCCGCCCACCACCACTACACCCTTGAACTGAAGCCACAGTTCTTTTAAAAACAGGGTATATACATTTTCTTCAATGGGACTCAACTGTATAAAAAAGGTTAAATGAATAGATAATAAAATATATATATTGATGGGGAAAAAACATTATTTCCAAGCTAATGACAAGAGAAACAGATTTAAAAATTACTGGTAGGCCTACTTTAAGTCTAGGAAATTTACTGCCATTATTCCAGGAAAAAAAAAACTGCTTAAAGCTACAAATGTTATTATGTACATATATGCTGGTATTTAAAAATATTAGTTGGTTCTTTATTTTTTTTAATCAGAGTTTTTGAGAGCCACTGTCGAAATCCCAAAGAGCCACTTGCGTCTCCGGAGCTGCAGGGTGCAGATCCCTGGTTAGGCCGTCAGTTGTGACGGTTAGGGTAAGGGTTAGGGATTGCACCATGCCAATGACTGTCCTCACTGTGATAGCATGTACAAGGATGTGTGTGTGTTTACGTGTAATATAGTGAAACAGGGATTAAGTATTAAACACATGAAGAAATGGAGACAAAAAGATGTGAAAGCCAAGAAAGCAGCTGGAGTCTGTCAGTATTTAGAAAGTAATCCTGTACCCTATAAGAGCAAAGTAATATCAGCTGGTTTAGTCCTGACTGATGCCTTTAAAAAGGTTTCTCATCACCAAGGTGTCAGACAAGAAGCATTGCATGATGGGTAAAAACAAAGAGCTGTCTATAGACCTACGCAACCTTATTATTGCAAACACACTGAAGGCATTGGTTCCAGGTGCATTTCTAAACTTCTGAAAGTTCCAGTGAGCACCATTGGGACCATCATCCGGAAGTGGAAAGAACATGGTCATGGTGGCACCGCACTTGACCCCAAAAACACCATAGCAACAGTGAAGTTTGGCGGTGGGAGCATCATGTTGGGGGCTGTTTTTCAGCATGTGGTACTGGCAGACTTCATATGATTGAAGGAAGAATGAATGGAGGAATGGTCCGGGGGCTGGGGGCGGTGGACTTGTGGCGTGGGGGGGCTGGTGGCCCCGTGGTCCCCGTCCTTGGTATGTGTGGGTGGGTGTGTGACTGGAGGGGGGCGTGAATGCGGTTGTGTGTGTGTGTGGCTGCCTGTGGGGGGTGTGTGGAGATGGGTGGGTGGGTGGGGGTGCATGGATGATGGGTGTTTGGGTGTGGGGGTGGTGGTGCATTGGTGGGGTTTGTGTGTGTCGGGTTGGGGGGGGCTTGGGTGGGGAGCGGGGGATGGATCTGTGGGGGGATCGGGTGCGGGGCGCTGGGTGGGTGGGGGGTGTGTGTGGGTGGGTGGTGGCTCTGGCGGGGTTGGGGGATTGTGCGTGTCGCGGCCTGGGTGGGGGTGCAGGCTTGGGTTTGGAGGGGGGGGGGCATGGACACTGGGGGGGGCGGATGTGCGGGGGAAAAAAAAAAAAAAAAAGAATGAATGGAGGAAAGTAGAGAGACATTCTGGAGCAGAATCTGCTGAAGATGAAAAGAGGCTGGATCTTTTAGCAAGACGACCATCCCACCACACAGCCAAGAAACACTCACCTTGTGGAAAACGTGGGTCTCGGTTCGCTTGCAAGCGAATCCTAGTCCGGTTCGTATGCAGTGTGAAGCTAACCGGACCAAACACAGGACCAAATGTACGTGGTCACACTACACACAATGCAAACGCAATATATCTAGGGTAGGTGAGGTGCAGCGCGCACTCGTAACCTAAATAAACATGGCGAGAGGACGAGCATGGACAGACGTGGACAGACAAGAGCTGAAAGCTCTCCTGGAAAAACGGTCAGATGACGGATAAACCAGCTGCTGACATCCACTCAACTCATTCTCTACTAAAGTCACGTATTCGGAACAATGATACAATATCTTTACAGCCGATTAGTCCTTACGTGAGTGTTTACTGTTGCTATGGCAACAAGTGACCGCAGACATTAGCAGTTGCTAGCTAGCTTAGCTCAACTGCATGAACAACAATAATCCAACAATTTGGCATATTAAAACAAAATCAAACCACAGCTCCCAAACATGGCGGTCCTTAAACTCTGAGCTCAGGTGTTGTCACATGTAAGATCGTCAAAGTTAGAAAATGAACATAGTCGATCTCTGAGCAGCGATGCTAGCATCACAGGAGCAGTCGCTTCCACCAACGTTGTAGCGTTCCCTACGATAATGCGACGAAGCGCAACACAAGACGACTAGTCCATCGCCGTTTGTAATCTGTGAGCTTACATACCTTACCCGCCGTCGTCATAGCAACGCTGACAACTCGTCGTCTCCTCCGGGGCCACCTCTCTTTTACTTGAGGCACTATGAACAGCTCCGTGCCTCCCCAGATAGCAGTGGACTCCGCGGCTGATCCGTCTCCAAGTCCACAGATCCGCCTGACAGTCAGAGCGCTAACTGGCCTCCGCCCAACACTCAGCTGCGCGTGGGAAAGGCGGACTGTCAAACCTCGTAACACCGGCAGCGGATACGGATCAAGTACGATAAACAGGAGGTGCAGTTTTTTTTCTCCCAGCACCACCTGGCGTACCAGCCGGTCATACTGCACTGCTTGCCCAACGATGTGCATTTGCAGTGCAAACAGAAACGCCAAAACCACCAACTTAAGATGATGCTCCACGGCTCCATGCTTAAAGGACTGTTGTTTTTCCGGGGTGGGGGGGATTTCCACTCCTACTTTTGTCCAATCAACTAGCGCCTTTTTAAATCACGTAATGCTGCTCAGAAAGTTCGGAGCGGATCATAAATCACAGTGTGAAAGCCGAACCAAAACGAATTATTGATGCAACAATGTTGCAACTTTTAGCTCCCCAATCTGACCGAGTCCACTTGGCCAGGTGTGAAAGCGACCTAAGAAGAAGAAGATAAAGCTGCTAGAACGGACCAGAAACACTCACCTGCTTTAAGAAGAAGATAATGCTGCAGAACGGACCAGAAATACTCACCTGCTTTAAGAAGAAGAAGATAAAGCTGCTAGAACGGACCAGAAACGCTCACCTGCTTTAAGAGAAGATAAAGCTGCTAGAACGGCCCAAAACACTCACCTGCTTTAAGAAGAAGATAAAGCTGCTAGAACGGACCAGAAACACTCACCTGCTTTAAGAAGAAGATAAAGCTGCTAGAACGGACCAGAAACACTCACCTGCTTTAAGAAGAAGAAGATAAAGCTGCTAGAACGGACCAGAAACACTCACGTGCTTTAAGAAGAAGATAAAGCTGCTAGAACGGACCAGAAACACTCACGTGCTTTAAGAAGAAGATAAAGCTGCTAGAACGGACCAGAAATGCTCACCTGCTTTAAGAAGAAGAAGATAAAGCTGCTAGAACGGACCAGAAACACTCACCTGCTTTAAGAAGAAGAAGATAAAGCTGCTAGAACGGACCAGAAACACTCACGTGCTTTAAGAAAAAGAAGATAAAGCTGCTAGAATGGACCAGAAACACTCACCTGCTTTAAGAAGAAGAGGATAAAGCTGCTAGAACGGACCAGAAACGCTCACCTGCTTTAAGAAGAAGAAGATAAAGCTGCTAGAACGGACCAGAAACGCTCACCTGCTTTAAGAAGAAGAAGAAGATAAAGCTGCTAGAACGGACCAGAAACGCTCACCTGCTATAAGAAGAAGATAAAGCTGCTAGAACGGACCAGAAACGCTCACCTGCTTTAAGAAGAAGAAGATAAAACTGCTATAACGGACGAGAAACGCTCACCTGCTTTAAGAAGAAGAACATAAAGCTGCTAGAGCAGACCAGAAACGCTCACCTGCTTTAAGAAGAAGAAGATAAAGCTGCTAGAACGGACAAGAAATGCTCACCTTCTTCAAGAAGAAGAACATAAAGCTGCTAGAGCGGACCAGAAACGCTCACCTGCTTTAAGAAGAAGAAGATAAAGCTGCTAGAACGGACCAGAAACGCTCACCTGCTTTAAGAAGAAGAAGATAAAGCTGCTAGAATGGACCAGAAACGCTCACCTGCTTTAAGAAGAAGATAAAGCTGCTAGAACAGACCAGAAACACTCACCTGCTTTAAGAAGAAGATAAAGCTGCTAGAAAGGACCAGAAACACTCACCTGCTTTAAGAAGAAGAAGATAAAGCTGCTAGAACGGACCAGAAACGCTCACCTGCTTTAAGAAGAAGAAGATAAAGCTGCTGGAACGGACCAGAAACACTCACCTGCTTTAAGAAGAAGATAAAGCTGCTAGAACGGACCAGAAATGCTCACCTTCTTTAAGAAGAAGAAGATAAAGCTGCTAGAACGGACCAGAAACGCTCACCTGCTTTAAGAAGAAGAAGATAAAGCTGCTAGAACGGACCAGAAACACTCACCTGCTTTAAGAAGAAGAAGAAGATAAAGCTGCTAGAACGGACCAGAAACGCTCACCTGCTATAAGAAGAAGAAGATAAAGCTGCTAGAACGGACCAGAAACGCTCACCTGCTTTAAGAAGAAGAAGATAAAACTGCTATAACGGACGAGAAACGCTCACCTGCTTTAAGAAGAAGAACATAAAGCTGCTAGAGCAGACCAGAAACGCTCACCTGCTTTAAGAAGAAGAAGATAAAGCTGCTAGAACGGACAAGAAATGCTCACCTTCTTCAAGAAGAAGAACATAAAGCTGCTAGAGCGGACCAGAAACGCTCACCTGCTTTAAGAAGAAGAAGATAAAGCTGCTAGAACGGACCAGAAACGCTCACCTGCTTTAAGAAGAAGAAGATAAAGCTGCTAGAATGGACCAGAAACGCTCACCTGCTTTAAGAAGAAGAAGATAAAGCTGCTAGAATGGACCAGAAACGCTCACCTGCTTTAAGAAGAAGATAAAGCTGCTAGAACAGACCAGAAACACTCACCTGCTTTAAGAAGAAGATAAAGCTGCTAGAAAGGACCAGAAACACTCACCTGCTTTAAGAAGAAGAAGATAAAGCTGCTAGAACGGACCAGAAACGCTCACCTGCTTTAAGAAGAAGAAGATAAAGCTGCTAGAACGGACCAGAAACACTCACCTGCTTTAAGAAGAAGAACATAAAGCTGCTAGAGCAGACCAGAAACGCTCACCTGCTTTAAGAAGAAGAAGATAAAGCTGCTAGAACGGACAAGAAATGCTCACCTTCTTCAAGAAGAAGAACATAAAGCTGCTAGAGCGGACCAGAAACGCTCACCTGCTTTAAGAAGAAGAAGATAAAGCTGCTAGAACGGACCAGAAACGCTCACCTGCTTTAAGAAGAAGAAGATAAAGCTGCTAGAATGGACCAGAAACGCTCACCTGCTTTAAGAAGAAGATAAAGCTGCTAGAACAGACCAGAAACACTCACCTGCTTTAAGAAGAAGATAAAGCTGCTAGAAAGGACCAGAAACACTCACCTGCTTTAAGAAGAAGAAGATAAAGCTGCTAGAACGGACCAGAAACGCTCACCTGCTTTAAGAAGAAGAAGATAAAGCTGCTAGAACGGACCAGAAACACTCACCTGCTTTAAGAAGAAGATAAAGCTGCTAGAACGGACCAGAAATGCTCACCTTCTTTAAGAAGAAGAAGATAAAGCTGCTAGAACGGACCAGTCAATCACCCACCCGAAAGAACTGAAGATCCGAGTTCACAGAAGAAACCTGGAACCGTGAAGATCTGAAGGCAGTTTGTGGAAGAATGGACCAAAATAACACCTCAGCAATGTTTTCCACTGGTTTCTCCATACAGGAGGCGTCTGGAGGCTGGAACCACCAACAAAGGTTTTTACACGTAGTAGTAAATAAATTTCAGTAAGTGTAATCAATACTTTTTCCCTGTTTTATTTCACTATACTACACATAACTTCATTTATGGACATAAATGTTAGCATTTCTTTGTATGTGTGCATTACTTGGGTCGTTTCTGACATCAGGTGAAAATTTTACGTCAATATCTCTACTATCTCTACTTGTAATAAGTAGGAGTAGTCGGCAGGGAGACCCAATCTCATCAACGTTTTTTATCTTATCGTTGGAGCCTTTGGCACAGTCTATTAGGCTATCTCCAAGTATTAAACCAGTTTTCCTTTCCTCGCCCATGGGAGCCCCCCCCCCCCCCTCTCCCCCGTTGATCAATTCCTCATCATCTTTCTTGGAGGCGAGCCCGAGATACCCCCTCCGGAGACATCAACCCCCCCGTTTTCCCCCCCCCCGAATACCTACCTTTCTTCTTGCTTCTCCCCCCCCATGAAAATAAAATCCACTCAGCATCATATATCTTTGTTTGCTGATGATGTTCTTCTATTTTTGTCTGATATAAAGCATTCTCTCCCAAATATTCTGGATCATTTTGAGCAGTTTAGCCATCTCTCCAGTTATAAAATAAATTGGTTCAAATCTTCTTTGTTACCATTGAACGAAGTGAGCAAAGATCAGTGTACTGTAGAGACTTTAATATTCCTGTTGTATCTCACATTGAATATCTAGGGATAAATGTGTATCCATCCCTAGACTAAACTATTTCTAAGAATTATAACGGTGTCTTTAGCACCATAAAAAGTGATCTGGAAAGATGGCATAGTTTGCCTTTTTTTCTTATCTGCTAGAATTTCAATAATTAAAATGAATGTACCTCCTACAATCAACTTTTGCAGGTACATGTTACCTCTTGCACCTCCTTTGAGATACTGGGAGAGACTATATAGTATAATCAATACATTTCTATGGCGATGGGGCGCCCCAAAATGAAATTAGCTAACTTACAAAGAAAGAAAGAGTTAAAGAGTTTTTTTAAAGGAAAGAGTTTTAAACCAACGATGTTGGTTTAAAAAGTTTTGAAGACTTTAGGCAAACGTACAAATTGCCAACAAACTCCTTCTTTATGTATTTACAATTACGGTCTGCTCTGAGGACAGCAGGTATCTTACATGACAGGCAATTTATTAATCATCCAGTGATGGAATTATTTAATAAAATATCTGGATTAACTAAAGGACAGGCCTCTGTAATCTATAACACTTTGTTAGAACAAATTCAGACCCCACCAGGGATAATTAAAGTCTGGAATAAAGACTGCTCAGAATCATCTATAGACTGGACAAGGGTTTGGACAAATGTGTTATTCCTCACAAAATTTAAATAATAACATAACAAATCTGAAATTCACCTATCATACTTACTTAACACCAAGGCAACGTTTTATGATTAAGTTAACTACTACTACAAATTGTATTTTGTGGCAACCTGAAACAAACTGGAACCCTCCTACATATAATCTGGGAATGCCCATTGGCATAAAATTTTGGTCACAAACAGAAAAATGTCTTTCTGAAGCAATACAAGCAGACATCAATTGCTCTCCAAAATGCATGATTTTAAGTGATGATTCTGAGGAAAATTTCAAAAAATGCAAAAATATTTATGGTTGTCATCGTGTATTGTGGCTAAGAAGATGTTGGCAGTTAAGGTGGCTTCCACCAAATACATTGTCTATGCATCAGTGGATGAATTCATTGTTGGACGTCTTATCTATGGAGCTCTCTGTCGCTAGCATGAATGGGGCAGGTGAGGTTGTGATTTTTAAGGCCAGAAAGGAGGCACTAAACGTAGCCAGGTTTATGGTAGAAAAATATTTTTTTTTTTTTTTTTTTTTAGTTATTCCTTTTCCCATTAATTTTTTTTTTATTATTATTATTTATTTATTTATTGTTGGTGGTGGTGGTTTTTACCTTATTCTATTTTATTAAGACTTATATCAATTTTTTTCTCTCATTTTATTTACCTGTTAACTTATTTGTTCATGTCACTATTCAATTATATTGAACACAAGATTTGAAATATTTAGCATGTATTTACATACAAACGGATGTTGTAGGTTGGTTGGTGTAGGTTTTTTGCATTATAGATATTATTTCTATTAAATTAAAAATTTCCCCCCTCTCTCCTTTTTTTTCTTTCTTCAATTTTCATATTATTTATGTATTTATTTTACCTTAGTTATTGCCCTATGTGTATGTGTGAGTAGGTGTATGTAGGATTATCTGTATGTACATGTGGGTAGATAACTGTGTATGTGGGAGTTTATATGTGATTTTCATTTTTTGTTACTTATGATAAATGTTTGAGTATATATGAGAGAAGATATGAGTAGATGTATATCTCTGCTAGACACAATGTGTAAATGCAACCTACTAAATGTTCACCTGCATCTTTTGTGGAATAAAAAAAATATATATACATATATAATATCTCTACTAGAAATATATTTCTGAGGAAAATGTTGACGTGTTCAATACTTTTTCCCTGCTGTATACGTACATCACTGTGGGTCTGCTGCATGAAGCAGGTTTAAAGGTAGAGTCCGAAGTTTCCCCCCGTGAAAATAAACGTTAGACTTGTGCAAGTGAAATCTACTGCGCCTCAAACGGCGCCTTTGGGCCTCTGCTCGCGTGCCGTGGTGAGTTTGAATGCAACTCTCTCCCCCTGCCTGTAATTCGCTCTATAGCTTTGGTTTGTTGTGTTCGGGACGTTTCTGGGGGGAGATTTCTGTTTATATCACCAGCCAATGACAGAGCTAAGAGCATGACGCTGTGTGGGAATAAGCTTGTGATTGGAGCAGACGCCAGTCACTCCAACTCTAGAAGGAAGAAAAAAAAAAAGAAAGAAAAATGGCGGATGCACGGAAGAAAAGGTAAGAGCTTTAGATAGCACGTTATAAAACCGGGTTAATGTTGGTTTGGCTTTTACCGCTGAGCTCTGAAGGAGTCGCCGAAGCTGAATATGCTGAAAATGAGGCGGCCATTAGCCTGAGAGGGAGGGGTCAGTTTGATACTGTTGTTTGCAAACAGAAACGGTGTGGGGGGGCTTCAGACTCTACCTTTCATGACACCCCTGAGTTGTTTAGCCTGAGATCAGGTTTTCCGTTTCACAAAGGTAGGTAACTAATCCCAGGAAGGGGGGGGACTCTAGCCTGTTTCACACAGAGGAAACAGGAAAGTTTACTTGCGTTCTATCACATCATGTTGATTACATGATGAATACATGGAGGACAAATTACTTGGTAATTTTCAGTTATAGTTTCCATTTAAAATCAAGTTAAAAATATAGAAACAAATGTCACGTGCTGCAGATTTTCATGAAATGTAAAAACAGGGTAAAATAAAACTTACGTCAATCTTATAAAATCATGTCCAAGTGATTTTTCCAAGGCGGAAAAATCATTTTTTTTCAGTGTAGAACAGGAAACACACTTGCTGCTTGGACGGACGTTTATTCCTCCTGCTGTCCCCCAGAGACTGAACATGTTACAGGACTCGTCCCATCCAGCACAGCCAGAGGAACCGGTGTCCGGTCACTTCTGAGCCGGTTCTATCCGGAAGCCTCCGCACCAAACGCTAATGTGAAGCATCAAACTGTAACAGCGTGCAGCTACTGACCACATGCACGGTCAGTATTATGCAATCCACCGGACACAGCGTGAAACACCTCTGGAATCTTTTAAGGTTAAACTCTGGCGACTCGTGCAGCTTGTTTCATGCTCAGTGTGGGTGGTTTGTGTGAGTCGATCTGAATGCATGTTTAACGTTTGCATTTAATGTAAAAGTCAAAAGCAGCCAGTGGAAGCAGAGACTGCACCACAGTAAGTCTTGTTTCTGGTGTTGCTGCGGTCTTTGACGTCCATGTGCAGCTCTGCAACGGTCCATCTCACCCAGTTACGCTCGAAATTCAGCCAAAAAGCACAAGTGTGACATCATTTATCATGTCTTTTATATTTCATGAGGTTACTCAATCTTTAAATTGGTTATTTTACACGCATATCAAGTTAAATCATCTCACTGAGACTCTGAGACCACATTATAACATTCACACCAAATTTTAGATGTGAAAACTTGTTTCTTGACCTCTTCGTGCTACTTCACACACGGCAACACTGAAGTGTCTAAGTAGAGGAAGAAATATGAGGCAAGATTCCCAGAAATGAGAAACAGAAGCATCTCCGATGTGAGAAACAGTTCTGACACACTTTCTGGTCCTTTAGCAACCTAAAACCAGCCTGTTAAGCTGGTTTTAATGTCGTTTCTCTCCCTCCTCTGTATGTAGCACTTCTGACTATGTTAGCTGTTATCTCTGAAAGGTCAGCGGAAACTAGGTCAAAGTTCAAATATTTGAAATATAAAGTTCAAAGACAGTCTAAAAAAGTGTTTTTGAGGAATCTGCCTGGATATGGAGAACTGATCACTGATGCAGATGTAGCAGTGCAGCATTGATCCATTCAGAGCTTACAAATATTTTGTTGCTACATCAGCTGTTACTAAATGCAAACGCAAGAACTCTGTTATGTGAAATGCTGTTTTTCATTTTTCCCTATGCAAACTTGAGATGATGCCCGTGTTCGTTCTATATTCATCCTGATGCAGACACCATTTTGAGGATTCTTTCTACTTGGATTCATATTATGTTTGAATCTCTATTCTTTGATGGATACGGCCTCAAAATGCACTGATGTGAATGAACTTATGTAGAATAGATTTCATACGGGGTGGGCATATATAAGCTTTCTTGCTTCAGCTCACTCCTCATGAGCATGGATATTGTTCAACAATGTGAATTCTTATAACGTGGAAATGTGAACTAACTGCTCAAACAAACAAACTGAACTCAAAGGAGTAACTATTTCATGTATAGTCCTCAGAATTATTCATCCCCTCCCATTAAAGAAGGGAAAACATCAGCGGTCAGTGAAATAAGTTGAAATTGACAAAAGTTATAATAATAAAAATTTGATGAAAATCATGACGTTGATTCTGAATTGTGGTTCAACAGAAATATTAAAAACAAACACAAAAAAATAAAGCAAGTAAACAAACATGATGAGACAATCACTGCAATCCGGTGTTTTCTGTGACGTCCAGTCAGACGTCTGCACCTGTCGACAGGTATGTTGGTCCATGTTCATGGGGAAGATGCTCTTCTGGGACAGTTTGTTTGTTTCAAAAGCAGCATATTATTTCACTAAATCATAATTTTGTAAAAGTTTTTTATTCATCATCAGTTTCTTTTTATTGGAATTACTGTTGTGAATTCGCCTTTTCTTTGGAGGGTATGAATCACTGAGAGGCCGACTGGGGCTGATATTTCTGAATATGCCGATTCCCAAAGAAAAATGTCCTTTTTTACAGCTGGGGTTGGTTTGGCTCGCCGGATTTCCCTCTTCAGTGAAAGGGTTTGATGCGGTGATGATTACGCAGGTCTACCCAGTGCGACCTAGTAACTTCACTCTGATTGGCTACAACCTTATTTGGAAAAGTAGGTCAACCTGTGTAACTAGCGTCTGAGTTTGCTAAAGTCTATCTGTTAGCATCACAGCTGTTTGCTTGATAACCTACGTAGAATGATGATGATGACCGTTTCTGAACAGACTCGAAGCTGACCATCCACGAACAAAGACTCTGATTGTCACCCTGACATTCACACGGCCTCATCGGTGCACAACAGATCTGATTAGACCCCCAAACCCCAGAGAAGTGGCGTGTGATGTCATGGCTTCCTTCTTTCTTACCAGCGAGTCGCTGGAGCCCGGGCAGGTGCAGCGACTAGCCAGCTCTGTCTGAAACGATGACCTCCATCTGCTGGCGCGGGAGTTCCAGGTCATGCCGTCGGGTCGGAGAGTCGGACGCTGCAGAAGCAGCTTTGTTCCTGTAGCTGTGTCCTGGTGCATCATGGTTCACTTCCTGTAGTTTGACTTTATCTTGTTCTTAAGTCAACTTATGACTTATGTTTGTATTCAGGCATTTTATATTCCATTGTTGTTTTGATCATTAAAGCTATGGTCAACGATTTCAGAATCAGCTGAGAAATTTTGAAAAAAAGCGACGTGCCCCCCCACAAAGCCCGCCCCTCTCTGCTTGTTGATCCCTCCCACCAAGTACGTACGGCCCTCCTCCTCAGCCACAGCCAGCCTCATCACAGCAGCTCCTCAGTGTGATATTCATCCCACATTTAGAACATCTGCTCACATCTATAAAATCTGCCTTTTTCAACCACCGGGAAGTTTACGGTGTTCTAGCTGGAGTTTCTGCATCAGGAAGAGACGCCACGTTCCAGCAACTTCACCAGTTCCTGAGCGCATTCAGGATATCACCGATGACAACGATGCTAGCTTACTATGCTGCAAATAAGCAGCAGACGTTCCGACGACATCTGTCCAGCAGCAGCGTTTCCAGTCATCAGCAGCATCGTCACAGACTTACACGTTTATGTACAACTCACACATGAGAGGAAACACAAACTGCCTACCTGTTCAGCTACCTATCAGCATCAGTTTCACTCCCAGATCCTCCTTCCTTCCTCCAGCCGGTGACCCGATGTTTATTCTCCGCTTTCACTCCGTCTGTCTCTGCTGCTGCAGATTTTCCCTAGCATTTTTTCGTCCGCATCCTTCCGTCCTGCTTTGGTCCAGTTTCGTCTTCGTCTGTGTTTCTATCAGAGACGTTATCCGCCTGTAGTTTCCTCCTGCTGCTCACGTCCCGTCTGCCTTTCTGTCCCAGTCTCCTCTTGTTATTGAGCTGCTACTCAGCTACTTACTTGCTGCAGAATAAATATGAATAAAATGTTTAAACGCGGAAGAGGGCGGGGCCGAGGCGGAACGCAGGCAGTCAGCTGTCGGGGAAGTGTCGGCCTGAGCAGGGATTGAATAGAGCAGAGAGAAGCGAGACGAACAGCTACATTGACCAATGAAAGCCATGCGGCCGGATGGCTCCTATTGGTCAACGTTTTTGCAGCCCAGCAGCCTCTAGAGTGGATGGATTTTTTTAATTTTTTCTGCTCTTCACATTGTGTAGATTCTACTATAGGACCAATACCACCATCTAAATAAGCTTATTAAGAATGATCAAACTTCCAAATCCGAGACCATAGCTTTAGTGGGTATTTGTGCATTTATTCGAGTTTTTATCCAAGATTAGTAATGTTTTTATACTGTTTTTGGTGTTTGTTGTTCGTACTTGTGTGTTTTTTACTGTTCACTGCTTTGTACTGGAGCAGGCCTTCCTTCTTGATGACTACCTTCTTT
Organism: Atherinomorus stipes; assembly: GCA_023101725.1. Taxonomy (NCBI): domain Eukaryota; kingdom Metazoa; phylum Chordata; class Actinopteri; order Atheriniformes; family Atherinidae; genus Atherinomorus; species Atherinomorus stipes. The sequence goes on along the minus strand of JALJCO010009518.1, from coordinate 102,077 downwards.
TCTGTCTTTCTCACTGCATGGACAGATCATTTCATTTTATTATAGTCTTCATCTTCTTAGTTCAAGCATTAAGACGGCTCATTTTGACACTCTAGTCAGTCAAATGATCCAGACTGAACAATGACGAGTGGAAAAATACCTCAAATACCTGTTTTCATTTATAAATGACTTTCTCGTTAGCTATGATGGACAATGTTTTCATGGGCTATTGATACTCTGGAGTCTATCCTTCGATATCTATCAGATTAGATACTTCTTTACTATTAGATACCAGATACCACTGAGATGATACACATTACATGTGAAAACCAGCCATGGTGTTTTCAAGCCGTGTCTTCCATGTCATTCAGTAATGGTTTTAGATGTGATGATGATGATGATGATGATGCGAGTGTTAGTGACAATGATGTTGTGCTTTAAAATTTTGCAGGTTTAATCTTGATTCTTGAGTATTCGCCACTATATGTACATTTTTACTATGTTCAGTTTGAGAAATGTAATTAATCGTATTTGTGTTTGCAGTCTACTCATTTGTTTATCTTATAATTTGATTTGATCTAATTTTTATTTAATTCACTTCTTATCTCTTATTATGATTTAATAAGTGTGTCTTTTAAATATTTGTCAATTAATTTAATCCATATATCAGATTGTCCTTCCATTAAAGATATGAATGCTCAATGTCATGTGACTGTCCATAACAGGGGATTTATAACAGAAATTCTCATTTTTGACTAAGCCAACTCCGGTCTACGTAGACAGCAGGGACCAATGTGGGTCTACGTAGGAAGCAGGGACCAACGTGGGTCTATGTAGAACGCAGGGAGCAACGTGGGTCTACGTAGAGAGCAGGGACCAACGTGGGTCTACGTAGGAAGCAGGGACCAACGTGGATCTACGTAGGAAGCAGGGACCAACGTGGGTCTACGTAGAGAGCAGGGACCAACGTGGGTCTACGTAGAGAGCAGGGACCAATGTGGGTCTACGTAGGAAGCATGGACCAACGTGGGTCTACGTAGGAAGCAGGGACCAACGTGGGTCTATGTAGGAAGCAGGGACCAACGTGGGTCTACGTAGGAAACAGGGACCAACGTGGGTCTACGTAGAGAGCAGGGACCAACGTGGGTCTACGTAGAGAGCAGGGACCAACGTGGGTCAACGTAGGAAGCAGGGACCAACGTGGGTCTACGTAGGAAGCAGGGACCAACGTGGGTCTATGTAAGAAGCAGGGACCAACGTGGGTCTACGTAGGAAGCAGGGACCAACGTGGGTCTACGTAGGAAGCAGGGACCAACGTGGGTCTATGTAGAAAGCAGGGACCAACGTGGGTCTACGTAGGAAGCAGGGACAAACGTGGGTCTATGTAGGAAGCAGGGACCAACGTGGGTCTACGTAGAAAGCAGGGACCAACATGGGTCTACGTAGGAAGCAGGGACCAACGTGGATCTATGTAGGAAGCAGGGACCAACGTGGGTCTATGTAGGAAGCAGGGACCAACGTGGGTCTACGTAGAGAGCAGGGACCAACGTGGGTCTACATAGGAAGCAGGGACCAACGTAGCTCTATGTAGAGAGCAGGGACCAACGTGGGTCCATGTAAGAAGGAGGGATCAACGTGGGTCTATGTAGAACGCAGGGACCAACGTGGGTCTATGTAGAACGCAGGGACCAACGTGGGTCTACGTAGAGAGCAGGGACCAACGTGGGTCTATGTAGAACGCACGGACCAACGTGGGTCTACGTAGAACGCAGGGACCAACGTGGGTCTATGTAGACAGCAGGGACCAACATGGGTCTATGTAGAACGCAGGGACCAACGTGGGTCTATGGAGAACGCAGGGACCAACGTGGGTCTATGTAGACAGCAGGGACCAACGTGGGTCTATGTAGAACGCAGGCTCCAACCTAGGTCTACGTAGACAGCAGGGACTACCGTGGGTCGATGACGAGGCAGGAACCAACGTGGGACTATGTAGAACGCAGGGACCAACGTGGGTCTACGTAGACAGCAGGGACCAACGTGGGTCTATGTGGAATGCAGGGACCAACGTGGGTCTATGTAGAACGCAGGGACCACAGGGGTCTACGTAGACAGCAGGGACCAATGTGGGTCTACGTAGAATGCAGGGACCAACGTGGGTCTTCGTAGACAGCAGGGACCAACGTGGGTCTACAAAGAGAGCAGGGACCAACGTGGGTCTATGTAGAACGCAGGACCAACGTGGGTCTACGTAGACAGCAGGGACCAACGTGGGTCTATGTAGAGAGCAGGGACCAACGTGGGTCTATGTAGAACACAGACCAACGTGGGTCTATGTAGAACGCAGGCACCAACGTGGGTCTACGTAAAGAGCAGGGACCAACGTGGGTCTATGTAGAACGCAGGGACCAACGTGGGTCTATGTAGACAGCAGGGACCAACGTGGGTCTATGTAGAACGCAGGCACTAACGTGGGTCTATGTAAAGAGGAGGGACCAACGTGGGACTATGTAAAACGCAGGGACCAACGTGAGTCTATGTACAACGCAGGGACCAACGTGGGTCTATATAGAATGCAGGGACCAAAGTGGGTCTATGTAGAGAGCAGGGACCAACTTGGGTCTATGTAGACAGCAGGGACCAACGTGGGTCTATGTAGACAGCAGGGACCAACGTGGGTCTATGTAGAACGCAGGCACCAACGTGGGTCTATGTAAAGAGGAGGGACCAACGTGGGACTATGTAGAACGCAGGGACCAACGTGAGTCTATGTACAACGCAGGGACCAACGTGGGTCTATATAGAATGCAGGGACCAAAGTGGGTCTATGTAGAGAGCAGGGACCAACGTGGGTCTACGTAGAGAGCAGGGACCAACGTGGGTCATCGTAGGAAGCAGGGACCAACGTGGGTCAACGTAGGAAGCAGGGACCAACGTGGGTCTACGTAGGAAGCAGGGACCAACGTGGGTCTATGTAGGAAGCAGGGACCAACGTGGGTCTACGTAGGAAGCAGGGACCAACGTGGGTCTACGTAGGAAGCAGGGACCAACGTGGGTCTATGTAGAAAGCAGGGACCAACGTGGGTCTACGTAGGAAGCAGGGACAAACGTGGGTCTATGTAGGAAGCAGGGACCAACGTGGGTCTACGTAGAAAGCAGGGACCAACATGGGTCTACGTAGGAAGCAGGGACCAACGTGGATCTATGTAGGAAGCAGGGACCAACGTGGGTCTATGTAGGAAGCAGGGACCAACGTGGATCTACGTAGAGAGCAGGGACCAACGTGGGTCTACATAGGAAGCAGGGACCAACGTGGCTCTATGTAGAGAGCAGGGACCAACGTGGGTCTACGTAGAGAGCAGGGACCAACGTGGGTCTACGTAGAGAGCAGGGACCAATGTGGGTCTACGTAGGAAGCATGGACCAACGTGGGTCTACGTAGGAAGCAGGGACCAACGTGGGTCTATGTAGGAAGCAGGGACCAACGTGGGTCTACGTAGGAAACAGGGACCAACGTGGGTCTACGTAGAGAGCAGGGACCAACGTGGGTCTACGTAGAGAGCAGGGACCAACGTGGGTCAACGTAGGAAGCAGGGACCAACGTGGGTCTACGTAGGAAGCAGGGACCAACGTGGGTCTATGTAAGAAGCAGGGACCAACGTGGGTCCATGTAAGAAGGAGGGATCAACGTGGGTCTATGTAGAACGCAGGGACCAACGTGGGTCTATGTAGAACGCAGGGACCAACGTGGGTCTACGTAGAGAGCAGGGACCAACGTGGGTCTATGTAGAACGCACGGACCAACGTGGGTCTACGTAGAACGCAGGGACCAACGTGGGTCTATGTAGACAGCAGGGACCAACATGGGTCTATGTAGAACGCAGGGACCAACGTGGGTCTATGGAGAACGCAGGGACCAACGTGGGTCTATGTAGACAGCAGGGACCAACGTGGGTCTATGTAGAACGCAGGCTCCAACCTAGGTCTACGTAGACAGCAGGGACCACCGTGGGTCGATGACGAGAGCAGGAACCAACGTGGGACTATGTAGAACGCAGGGACCAACGTGGGTCTACGTAGACAGCAGGGACCAACGTGGGTCTATGTGGAATGCAGGGACCAACGTGGGTCTATGTAGAACGCAGGGACCACAGGGGTCTACGTAGACAGCAGGGACCAATGTGGGTCTACGTAGAATGCAGGGACCAACGTGGGTCTTCGTAGACAGCAGGGACCAACGTGGGTCTACAAAGAGAGCAGGGACCAACGTGGGTCTATGTAGAACGCAGGACCAACGTGGGTCTACGTGACAGCAGGGACCAACGTGGGTCTATGTAGAGAGCAGGGACCAACGTGGGTCTATGTAGAACACAGACCAACGTGGGTCTATGTAGAACGCAGAGCACCAACGTGGGTCTACGTAAAGAGGTGGGACCAATGTGGGACTATGTAAAGAGCAGGGGCCAACGTGGGACTATGTAGAACGCAGGGACCAACGTGGGTCTATGAAGGACGCATGGACCAACGTGAGTCTACGTAGGCAGCAGGGACCAACATGGGTCTATGTAAAGAGCAGGGACCAACGTGGGTCTATGTAGAACGCAGGGACCAATGTGGGTCTATGTAGAACGCAGGGACCAACATGGGTCTACGTAGACAGCAGGGACCAACGTGGGTCATTGTAGAGAGCAGGGACCAACGTGGGTCTATGTAGAAAGCAGGGACCAACGTGGGTTTATGTAGAATGCAGAGACCAACGTGGGTCTACGTAGAGAGCAGGGACCAACATGGGTCTACATAGAACACAGGGACCAACGTGGGTCTACGTAGACAGCAGGGACCAACGCGGATCTATGTAGAACGCAGGGACCAACATGGGTCTATGTAGACAGCATGGACCAACGTGGGTCTATGTAGAACGCAGGGACCAACGTGGGTCTATGTAGAACGCAGGGACCAACGTGGGTCTCATGTAGGACGCAGGGACCAACGTGGGTCTATGTAGACAGCAGGGACCAACGTGGGTCTACGTAGAGAGCAGGGACCAACATGGGTCTACATAGAACACAGGGACCAACGTGGGTCTATGTAGACAGCAGGGACCAACGTGGGTCTATGTAGAACGCAGGGACCAACGTGGGTCTATGTAGAACGCAGGGACCAACGTGGGTCTATGTAGACAGCAGGGACCAACGTGGGTCTATGTAGAACGCAGGCACTAACGTGGGTCTATGTAAAGAGGAGGGACCAACGTGGGACTATGTAAAACGCAGGGACCAACGTGAGTCTATGTACAACGCAGGGACCAACGTGGGTCTATATAGAATGCAGGGACCAAAGTGGGTCTATGTAGAGAGCAGGGACCAACGTGGGTCTATGTAGACAGCAGGGACCAACGTGGGTCTATGTAGACAGCAGGGACCAACGTGGGTCTATGTAGAACGCAGGCACCAACGTGGGTCTATGTAAAGAGGAGGGACCAACGTGGGACTATGTAGAACGCAGGGAGCAACGTGAGTCTATGTACAACGCAGGGACCAACGTGGGTCTATATAGAATGCAGGGACCAAAGTGGGTCTATGTAGAGAGCAGGGACCAACGTGGGTCTACGTAGAGAGCAGGGACCAACGTGGGTCAACGTAGGAAGCAGGGACCAACGTGGGTCAACGTAGGAAGCAGGGACCAACGTGGGTCTACGTAGGAAGCAGGGACCAACGTGGGTCTATGTAGGAAGCAGGGACCAACGTGGGTCTACGTAGGAAGCAGGGACCAACGTGGGTCTACGTAGGAAGCAGGGACCAACGTGGGTCTATGTAGAAAGCAGGGACCAACGTGGGTCTACGTAGGAAGCAGGGACAAACGTGGGTCTATGTAGGAAGCAGGGACCAACGTGGGTCTACGTAGAAAGCAGGGACCAACATGGGTCTACGTAGGAAGCAGGGACCAACGTGGATCTATGTAGGAAGCAGGGACCAACGTGGGTCTATGTAGGAAGCAGGGACCAACGTGGATCTACGTAGAGAGCAGGGACCAACGTGGGTCTACATAGGAAGCAGGGACCAACGTGGCTCTATGTAGAGAGCAGGGACCAACGTGGGTCCATGTAAGAAGCAGGGACCAACGTGGGTCTATGTAGAACGCAGGGACCAACGTGGGTCTATGTAGAACGCAGGGACCAACGTGGGTCTACGTAGAGAGCAGGGACCAACGTGGGTCTATGTAGAACGCAGGGACCAACGTGGGTCTACGTAGAACGCAGGGACCAACGTGGGTCTATGTAGACAGCAGGGACCAACGTGGGTCTATGTAGAACGCAGGGACCAACGTGGGTCTATGGAGAACGCAGGGACCAACGTGGGTCTATGTAGACAGCAGGGACCAACGTGGGTCTATGTAGAACCAGGCTCCAACCTAGGTCTACGTAGACAGCAGGGACCACCTTGGGTCGATGACGAGAGCAGGAACCAACGTGGGACTATGTAGAACGCAGGGACCAACGTGGGTCTACGTAGACAGCAGGGACCAACGTGGGTCTATGTGGAATGCAGGGACCAACGTGGGTCTATGTGAACGCAGGGACCACAGGGGTCTACGTAGACAGCAGGGACCAACGTGGGTCTACGTAGAATGCAGGGACCAACGTGGGTCTTCGTAGACAGCAGGGACCAACGTGGGTCTACAAAGAGAGAGCAGGGACCAACGTGGGTCTATGTAGAACGCAGGACCAACGTGGGTCTACGTAGACAGCAGGGACCAACGTGGGTCTATGTAGAACGCAGGCACCAACGTGGGTCTACGTGGAGACAGCAGGGGACCAATGTGGGTCTATGTAAAGAGCAGGGGCCAACGTGGGACTATGTAGAACGCAGGGACCAACGTGGGTCAATGAAGGACGCATGGACCAACGTGAGTCTACGTAGGCAGCAGGGACCAACGTGGGTCTATGTAAAGAGCAGGGATCAACGTGGGACTATGTAGAATGCAGGGACCAACATGGGTCTATGTAGAACGCAGGGACCAATGTGGGTCTATGTAGAACGCAGGGACCAACATGGGTCTACGTAGACAGCAGGGACCAACGTGGGTCGATGTAGAGAGCAGGGACCAACGTGGGTCTATGTAGAAAGCAGGGACCAACGTGGGTTTATGTAGAATGGAGACCAACGTGGGTCTACGTAGAGAGCAGGGACCAACATGGGTCTACATAGAACACAGGGACCAACGTGGGTCTACGTAGACAGCAGGGCCCAACGCGGATCTATGTAGAACGCAGGGACCAACATGGCTCTATGTAGGAAGCAGGGACCAACGTGGGTCTATGTAGACAGCAGGGACCAACGTGGGTCTATGTAGAACGCAGGGACCAACGTGGGTCTATGTAGACAGCAGGGACCAACGTGGGTCTATGTAGAACGCAGGCACTAACGTGGGTCTATGTAAAGAGGAGGGACCAACGTGGGACTATGTAGAACGCAGGGACCAACGTGAGTCTATGTACAACGCAGGGACCAACGTGGGTCTATATAGAATGCAGGGACCAAAGTGGGTCTATGTAGAGAGCAGGGACCAACGTGGGTCTATGTAGACAGCAGGGACCAACGTGGGTCTATGTAGACAGCAGGGACCAACATGGGTCTATGTAGAACGAGGCACCAACGTGGGTCTATGTAAAGAGGAGGGACCAACGTGGGACTATGTAGAACGCAGGGACCAACGTGAGTCTATGTACAACGCAGGGACCAACGTGGGTCTATATAGAATGCAGGGACCAAAGTGGGTCTATGTAGAGAGCAGGGACCAACGTGGGTCTATGTAGACAGCAGGGAGCAACGTGGGTCTATGTAGAAGGCAGGGACCAGCATGGGTCTATGTAGACAGCAGGGACCAACGTGGGTCTATGTAAAGAGCAGGGACCAACGTGGGTCTATGTAGAACGCAGGGACCAACGTGGGTCTATGTAGAGAGCAGGGACCAACGTGGGTCTATGTAGAACGCAGGGACCAACATGGGTCTACGTAGACAGCAGGGACCAACGTGGGTCGATGCAGAGAGCAGGGACCAACGTGGGTCTATGTAGAACGCAGGGACCAACATGGGTCTACGTAGAATGCAGGGACCAACGTGGGTCTACGTAGAGAGCAGGGACCAACGTGGGTCTACGTAGACAGCAGGGACCAACGTGGGTCGATGTAGAGAGCAGGGACCAACGTGGGACTATGTAGAACGCAGGGACCAACATGGGTCTACGTAGACAGCAGGGACCAACGTGGGTCGATGCAGAGAGCAGGGACCAACGTGGGTCTATGTAGAACGCAGGGACCAACATGGGTCTATGTAGAATGCAGGGACCAACGTGGGTCTACGTAGAGAGCAGGGACCAACGTGGGTCTACGTAGAACGCAGGGACCAACGTGGGTCTACGTAGACAGCAGGGACCAACGCGGGTCTATGTAGAACGCAGGGACCAACATGGGTCTATGTAGGAAGCAGGGACCAACGTGGGTCTATGTAGACAGCAGGGACCAACGTGGGTCTATGTATGAACGCAGGGACCAACGTGGGTCTATGTAGAACGCAGGGACCAACGTGGGTCTATATAGAATGCAGGGACCAACGTGGGTCTATGTAGAGAGCAGGGACCAACGTGGGTTGATGTAGAGAGCAGGGACCAACGTGGGACTATGTAGAACGCAGGGACCAACGTGGGTCTACATAGACAGCAGGGACCAACGTGGGTCTATGTAGAATGCAGGGACCAACGTGGGTCTACGTAGACAGCAGGGACCAACGTGGGTCTATGTAGAACGCAGGGACCACAGGGGTCTATGTAGACAGCAGGGACCAACGTTGGTTTATGTAGAGAGCAGGCACCTACGTGGGTCTATGTAGAACACAGGGACCAACGTGGGTCTATGTAGAACGCAGTGACCAACGTGGGTCCATGTAGAACGCAAGGACCAACGTGGGTCTTCGTAGAGAGCAGGGACCAACGTGGGTCTATGTAAGAACACAGGGACCAACGTGGGTCTATGTGGAACACAGGGACCAACGTGGGTCTATGTAGAACACAGGCACCTACGTGGGTCTATGTAGAACACAGGGACCAACGTGGGTCTATGTAGAACGCAAGGACCAACGTGGGTCTACGTAGAGAGCAGGGACCAATGTGGGTCTACGTAGAACGCAGGGACCAACATGGGTCTATTTAGAATGCAGGGACCAACATGGGTCTACGTAGACAGCAGGGACCAACGTGGGTCTATGTAGACAGCCGGGACCAACGTGGGTCTATGTAGAACGCAGGGACCAACGTGGGTCTATGTAGAACGCAGGGACCAACGTTGGTCTATGTAGAGAGCAGGGACCAACGTGGGTTGATGTAGAGCGCAGGGACCAACGTGGGACTATGTAGAACGCAGGGACCAACGTGGGTCTACGTAGACAGCAGGGACCAACGTGGGTCTATGTAGACAGCAGGGACCAACGTGGGTCTACATAGACAGCAGGGACCAACGTGGGTCTATGTAGAACGCAGGGACCACAGGGGTCTACGTAGACAGCAGGGACCAACGTTGGTTTGTGTAGAGAGCAGGCACCTACGTGGGTCTATGTAGAACACAGGGACCAACGTGGGTCTATGTAGAACGCAGGGACCAACGTGGGTCCATGTAGAACGCAAGGACCAACGTGGGTCTACGTAGAGAGCAGGGACCAACGTGGGTCTACGTAGAACGCAGGGACCAACATGGGTCTATGTAGAATGCAGGGACCAACATGGGTCTACGTAGACAGCAGGGACCAACGTGGGTCTATGTAGAGAGCAGGGACCAACGTGGGTCTATGTAGAGAGCAGGGACCAACGTGGGACTATGTAGACAGCAGGGACCAAGGTGGGTCTATGTAGAGGCAGGGACCAACGTGAGTCTATGTAGAACGCAGGGACCAACGTTGGTCTATGTACACAGCAGGGACCAACGTGGGTCTACGTAGACAGCGGGGACCAACGTGGGTTTATGTAGAGAGTAGGGACCAACGTGGCTCTATGTAGAACGCAGGGACCAACATGGGGTCTACATAGAGAGCAGGGACCAACGTGGGTCTACGTAGGAAGCAGGGACCAACGTGGGTCGATGTAGAGCGCAGGGACCAACTTGGCTCTATGTAGAAAGCAGGGACAAACGTGGGTCTTAGTAGAGGCAGGGACCAACGTGGGTCTACGTAGAGAGCAGGGACCAACGTGGGTCTACGTAGGAAGCAGCGGCCAACGTGGGTCTACGTAGGATACAGGGACCAACGTGGGTCTTTGTAGGAAGCAGGGATCAACGTGGGTCTATGTAGAACGCAGGGACCAACATGGGTCTATGTAGAGAGCAGGGACCAACGTGGGTCTACGTAGACAGCAGGGACCAACGTGGGTCTATGTAGAACGCAGGGACCAACGTGGGTCTACGTAAAACGCAGGGACCAATGTGGGGCTACGTAGAACGCAGGGACCAACGTGGGGCTACGTAGAACGCAGGGACCAACGTGGGGCTACGTAGGAAGTAGGGACCAACGTGGGGCTACGTAGGAAGCAGGTACCAACGTGGGGCTACGTAGAGAGCAGGGACCAACGTTGGTCTCTGTAGGAAGCAGGGACCAGTGCCGGTCTATGTAGGAAGCAGGGACCAGCGTGGGTTGATGTAGAGAGCAGGGACCAACGTGGGACTATGTAGAACGCAGGGACCAACGTGGGTCTACATAGACAGCAGGGACCAACGTGGGTCTATGTAGAATGCAGGGACCAACGTGGGTCTACGTGACAGCAGGGACCAACGTGGGTCTATGTAGAACGCAGGGACCACAGGGGTCTATGTAGACAGCAGGGACCAACGTTGGTTTATGTAGAGAAGCAGGCACCTACGTGGGTCTATGTAGAACACAGGGACCAACGTGGGTCTATGTAGAACGCAGTGACCAACGTGGGTCCATGTAGAACGCAAGGACCAACGTGGGTCTACGTAGAGAGCAGGGACCAACGTGGGTCTATGTAGAACACAGGGACCAACGTGGGTCTATGTAGAACACAGGGACCAACGTGGGTCTATGTAGAACACAGGCACCTACGTGGGTCTATGTAGAACACAGGGACCAACGTGGGTCTATGTAGAACGCAAGGACCAACGTGGGTCTACGTAGAGAGCAGGGACCAATGTGGGTCTACGTAGAACGCAGGGACCAACATGGGTCTATTTAGAATGCAGGGACCAACATGGGTCTACGTAGACAGCAGGGACCAACGTGGGTCTATGTAGACAGCCGGGACCAACGTGGGTCTATGTAGAACGCAGGGACCAACGTGGGTCTATGTAGAACGCAGGGACCAACGTTGGTCTATGTAGAGAGCAGGGACCAACGTGGGTTGATGTAGAGCGCAGGGACCAACGTGGGACTATGTAGAACGCAGGGACCAACGTGGGTCTACATAGACAGCAGGGACCAACGTGGGTCTATGTAGAATGCAGGGACCAACGTGGGTCTACGTAGACAGCAGGGACCAACGTGGGTCTATGTAGAACGCAGGGACCACAGGGGTCTATGTAGACAGCAGGGACCAACGTAGGTTTATGTAGAGAGCAGGCACCTACGTGGGTCTATGTAGAACACAGGGACCAACGTGGGTCTATGTAGAACGCAGGGACCAACGTGGGTCCATGTAGAACGCAGGGACCAACGTGGGTCTACGTAGAGAGCAGGGACCAACGTGGGTCTACGTAGAACGCAGGGACCAACATGGGTCTATGTAGAATGCAGGGACCAACATGGGTCTACGTAGACAGCAGGGACCAACGTGGGTCTATGTAGAGAGCAGGGACCAACGTGGGTCTATGTAGAGAGAGCAGGGACCAACGTGGGACTATGTAGACAGCAGGGACCAAGGTGGGTCTATGTAGAGAGCAGGGACCAACGTGAGTCTATGTAGAACGCAGGGGACCAACGTTGGTCTATGTACACAGCAGGGACCAACGTGGGTCTACGTGAGACAGCGGGGACCAACGTGGGTTTATGTAGAGAGTAGGGACCAACGTGGCTCTATGTAGAACGCAGGGACCAACATGGGTCTACATAGAGAGCAGGGACCAACGTGGGTCTACGTAGGAAGCAGGGACCAACGTGGGTCGATGTAGAGCGCAGGGACCAACTTGGCTCTATGTAGAAAGCAGGGACAAACGTGGGTCTTAGTAGAGAGCAGGGACCAACGTGGGTCTACGTAGAGAGCAGGGACCAACGTGGGTCTACGTAGGAAGCAGCGGCCAACGTGGGTCTACGTAGGATACAGGGACCAACGTGGGTCTTTGTAGGAAGCAGGGATCAACGTGGGTCTATGTAGAACGCAGGGACCAACATGGGTCTATGTAGAGAGCAGGGACCAACGTGGGTCTACGTAGACAGCAGGGACCAACGTGGGTCTATGTAGAACGCAGGGACCAACGTGGGTCTACGTAAAACGCAGGGACCAATGTGGGGCTACGTAGAACGCAGGGACCAACGTGGGGCTACGTAGAACGCAGGGACCAACGTGGGGCTACGTAGGAAGTAGGGACCAACGTGGGGCTACGTAGGAAGCAGGTACCAACGTGGGGCTACGTAGAGAGCAGGGACCAACGTTGGTCTCTGTAGGAAGCAGGGACCAGTGCCGGTCTATGTAGGAAGCAGGGACCAGCACAGTGTTGTTTTCGTTAACGATGACGATGACGAAATCATTTCGTTGAGGCCCCTTTTTTTCATGACGATGACGACACGATGACGAGCTAAACATGTCTCTTTGATGACTAAAACATGACGGGACGTGTGTAAATTTTCATTGACGAGACGAGACTGGACGAAAATGTGAATCTCTGGTCTGTCAAACGTTCATAATGCAGGAAATGTCTACGCATTCTGCATTAATCTGTCTGTCAAAAGTTAAAAAGTAGTTGTATCCTTACTCGCATCCGCCCGAACCGAGACCCGCGAACCGCGGCTCTTCCTGTCAAACATGACCCGCATGTCACACATTAATATCTTAAATTCACAGCAGTCTCTGTCATTTTGCCACGTAGGGGCTTTATCTATGTGATTCAGAGATTCCAGCATAAAAGATCATCATCCCTGGTTGTAACAGTGTTCGCTGTTCCCATTACCAGCAGTGCCTCTGTCTCTGCCTGATCTGGAAACGATCCCAACGTTAGATGTTTAAAACGCGTCTTGTCCAACGAAAAAGAAACCACCGCCACCCGCCCGAACTACATAAATATCCGCCCACACCTTAACCATGATATTAATCTTTGTCATTTCTATCTGCGAAACAGCGTTTTTGCGGGTTACCGTCGGGTATCTGAACTGCTGAGGGACTCTGGTGAACACCTGCGGTCAGACGCGCAGCTGCTTGGCTGCGCTGTTCAAACGGTGGGAAGTTCGTCTCTTTTCAGAGAGCCGGCCTTTTTGATTCGGTTCCCAAAGAGTCGGCTCTTTTGAGTCGGTTCCTAAAGAGTCGGCTCTTTTGAGTCGGTTCCTAAAGAGCCGGCTGTTTCGACTCCCAAATGGTTTGTAATTTAAGATATTTGCAGCCCTATATTTAACCTTAATTTTGCAATAAATTGACGGTTTGTGTGTCAAAAACGTTTTTGCATTCAGTATTTTTATGAGAAGCTTTAAAATTTATTCTATCTTCAAACTTTTTTATTTGACAGGGACAGTAGGTATATATTAATGAACATAATGAACACATGTTGAATTGTCATTAGTAAGCTAATTAGCATTAGCAGTCCCTTGGCAGGTAAAGAAAAGATACACAATATAATAAAACAACAAAATTAAACTTTCAGGTGCCACATGATTATAATACAAGACAATGCAAGTCACTCCCCTCACCATTAACTTCTGTCTTCACTTGCAATGGAACATAGTCTTTCTTTCTGTTTTCATATACAAACCTATATGCTCAAATGTATCCGGCAGCATGGTCTCCTTAGTGGCCAGTTATTCTTTTTTTTTTTTTTAAATATAGCCTACCTGACAAAAACTAGACTAAAACGTTTTTAATTTCGTTGACTAAAACTAGACTAAAACCTTTTTGATTTTCGTTGACTAAAACTAGGCTAAAACTATCAGATACAGAATTGACTAAAATATGACTAAAACTAATAAGCATTTTCGTCAGAAAGACTAAGACTAAGACTAAAACTCAGATAGCTGCCAAAAACAACACTGGACCAGCACCGGTCTACATAGGAAGCAGGGACCTGCGCCGGTCTACGTAGGAAGCAGGCACCAGCGCTGGGCTACGTAGGAAGCAGGGACCAGCGCCGGTCTACGTAGGAAGCAGGGACCAGCGCCGGTCTACGTAGTAAGCAGGAACCAGCGCTGGTCTACGTAGGAAGCAGGGACCAGCGCCGGTCTACTAGTCTACGTAGGAAGCAGGGACCAGCGTCGGTCTACTGGTCTACGTAGGAAGACAGGACCAGCGCCGGTCTACGTAGGAAGCAGGGTCCAGCGCCGGGCTACATAGGAACAGGGACCATCGCCGGGCTACATAGGAAGCAGGGACCAGCGCTGGTCTACGTAGGAAGCAGGGACCAGCGCCGGTCTACTGGTCTACGTAGGAAGCAGGGACCAGCGCCGGTCTACGTAGGAAGCAGGGACCAGCGCCGGGCTACGTAGGAAGAAGGGACCAGCGCCTGGCTACATAGGAAGGAGGGACCAGGGCTGGGCTACGTAGGAAGCAGAGACCAGCGCCGGGCTATGTAGGAAGCAGGGACCAGCGCCAGGCTACGTAGGAAGCAGGGACCAGCGCTGGGCTACGTGGGAAGCAGGCAGGGACCAGCGCTGGGCTACGTTGGAAGCAGGGACCAGCGCCTGGCTACGTAGGAAGCAGGCAGGGACCAGTGCCGGGCTACGTAGGAAGCAGGCAGGGACCAGCACCGGGCTACGTAGGAAGCAGGGACCAGCGCTGGGCTACGTAGGAAGCAGGGACCAGCGCCAGGCTACGTAGGAAGCAGGGACCAGCGCTGGGCTACGTGGGAAGCAGGCAGGGACCAGCGCTGGGCTACGTTGGAAGCAGGGACCAGCGCCTGGCTACGTAGGAAGCAGGCAGGGACCAGTGCCGGGCTACGTAGGAAGCAGGCAGGGACCAGCACCGGGCTACGTAGGAAGCAGGGACCAGCGCTGGGCTACGTAGGAAGCAGGGACCAGCGCCGGGCAACGTAGGAATCAGGGACCAGCGCGGGCAACGTAGGAAGCAGGGACCAGCGCTGGTCTATGTAGGAAGCAGGGAACAGCGCTGGGCTACGTAGGAAGCAGGGACCAGCGCTGGGCTACGTAGGAAGCAGGGACCAGTGCCGGTCTACGTAGGATGCATGGACCAGCGCTGGGCTACGTAGGAAGCAGGGACCAGCGCCGGGCTACGTAGGAAGCAGGGACCAGTGCCAGACTACGTAGGAAGCAGGGACCAGCGCTGGGCTATGTATCTATGGGACTGAGGAACTGCTATTGTAGAACATCACCTCCAGACTCCTGAAATGAAAATGATAGTTCGGGTCAGAGGAAGCCAGCCGGCATGCATGCGGAGAGAAACAGCTCTCTGGTGTCGTAAAGATACGATCTGCAGCTGCTTTACTGCCTCGGAGTAAAACTATAAAGCTAAATGAGCTGATAAAGTGAGCAGACAGCATCCATCTGCCTGCACAGCAGAACCGAAAGTGCTCGATTAAATTAACTGCTGCAACGTGTGTGCTTGAAGCCGGCATGTCAGGGAGAGTGTGCATGGAGCCGAGGATGGAGCTGACACCAACAAACAACCGGTGATTAAAGCTGCTTCTGCGTCTGCTTTCTGTCTGCACAGACGACAGAAAACATCTGAAGCAGAAAGTTTCAGAAGAGTTCGACTTTGACGCCAAAGAAGTTTGCACAGTCTCCATCTACAAGGCACGAAAAGGTCTCCGAACAACGTAAATATGAAATACAAGATGTAAATCTCAATAATTGATGAGATCAATTACCTCTCACACACAAGTTAACAAGAGTGTCATTCATAGAATAGTAGATAGTAGTATAATCTATAATAAGTAGTATGATCAAAACAGAATAGTAGTAATTAGTGATGTGCAAATACCTCTGAGTTTCCTTCGGATCCGATACCAAGTAAAATTCAAGCCAGTTTCGGCAATACCAATCCGATACCGATACTCTGGGCTTCACTCAGGGAAGAGGAATTAAAAAGCGATAACGCTTCAGATCACATGACTGCTCTGGGCTGAGTGAGGGATCATTACGGTGCTGCGCCGTGGCTGCTCATTGCACATATAACGGCAGGCAGAAGAAAAACTAGTTCCTACCAGTGGGTAAAATTTAGACTAGATTCTGATATTATCGTTACTCTAGTTTGGGAACCACTTATGTACAAAAAAGTACTAAAATATCGATATTCTGAAATATAAGTCTATTCTGGAACATTAAAAGCTGGTATCGGAAGTATCGATGTTTCTGTATCGATCCGCACGTCACTGGTAGTGACAGTTTTTCCCTCCTCATGAACACGGTGCCTACGGATAATGGTGCTCCCAGAACGGACCAGTGAGACCCTGATCTGCTCAGCCTCCCGGTCCTGCTCCCGGTCCTGCTCCCAGAACGGACCAGTGAGACCCGGATCTGCTCAGCCTCCCGGTTCTGCTCCCAGAACGGACCAGTGAGACCCGGATCTGCTCAGCCTCCCGGTCCTGCTCCCAGAACGGACCAGTGAGACGCGGATCTGCTCAGCCTCCCGGTTCTGCTCCCAGAACGGACCAGTGAGACCCGGATCTGCTCAGCCTCCCGGTCCTGCTCCCGGTCCTGTTCCCAGAACGGACCAGTGAGACCCGGATCTGCTCAGCCTCCCGGTCCTGCTCCCAGAACGGACCAGTGAGACCCGGATCTGCTCAGCCTCCCGGTCCTGCTCCCGGTCCTGTTCCCAGAACGGACCAGTGAGACCCGGATCTGCTCAGCCTCCCGGTTCTGCTCCCGTTCCTGCTCCCAGAAGGGACCAGTGAGACCCGGATCTGCTCAGCCTCCCGGTCCTTTTATCTCCAGACCTCATCAGGACAGCAGGACAAAATCATTTTATTGGCCTTGGGTGATCTGGCCCTGTACGTGATGCAGTTCCTCAGAGGAGACTGGACCTGAGGGAGGTTTTTCTTCCTGGTTCTGGTCCTGATGGAGGTTTTCCTTCCTGGTTCTGGTCCTGATGGGGGTTTTCCTTCCTGGTTCTGGTCCTGATGGAGGTTTTCCTTCCTGGTTCTGGTCCTGATGGAGGTTTTGCTGGTGGAGCAGCAGGTCAGCAGCATGGAGACCGGATCAGACCGTTTCCAGTCACATTTATGGCGTTTTGAGCTCATTCTGCTACACAACAGCGGTGGTGAAACAGAAAGTGTTTCCTCAGCAGACTGAGTGCTGACGGCATCCTGTTCCAGGATGTTTGTGGGACAAACAACAACCGAAGCATCAGACAGCAGAACGGTCTGCAGGTCTGACACACACCTGGAACAACATGAATGAGAGCGTATGGTAGACCCAGACCGAGGCAGAGTCCGGGATCAGGGTCCGGGATCAGGGTCTGGGTCCGGGTCAGAGCGGGGGTCTAGCACCGTGTTCTGGTTCTGCTCGTTCCTATGCAGGGATCAGGGTCTGGGTCCAGGATCAGGGTCCGGGTCAGAGCGGGGGTCTAGCACCGTGTTCTGGTTCTGCTCGTTCCTATGCAGGGATCAGGGTCTGGGTCCGGGTCAGTGTGGGGGTCTAGCACCGTGTTCTGGTTCTGCTCGTTCCCATGCAGGGGTCAGGGTCCGGGTCCGGGATCATGCCCGGGCTCGGAGGCCCCGGCAGAAACACGTGTAATTGGAAGCGTCTGGCCCCGCGTGTCGGCCGTGGCCTCGGCGCTTCTGTCTTCACGTACACAGAGATTCCGACCTGAACACACACTTACAGTCAGTCCCCGTATATCAGGAGCCGCCGTGGCAGCTCGGCTCTCACGCTGATCTATCGGCTGTGAGCGACCGTGGGAGAGGGGAGTGCACGCTGTCGGCCCTCACTCATCCACGTTTGCAGACAAAAATGTTCAGAAAAACACAATCAGTTTTAGAAAACAAGGAAACCAGCGCGTTTGTGTCGGTGATGGTTTAGGTTCAGGTTCAGGTTCAGGTGAGGTCTGCTAGAGTCCATGCAGGACGGCAGACAGGACAGACGGTAGCAGGTCCTGGTGGACTGGCTCGGGTCAGGTCTGTCCACCCGACCACCTTCCTCCCACTGCCGTTCACACACCTTAACCCCGGTTCCAATAACTCATCCAGGCGCGTTTGCTCACCAGCAGGCACGTCATCCTGATCCAGGTGGAAACATCACCGCATGTCCGCTTACGGAGGACCTGGTCATCGCCGCTGCCTCTCAGAAATGTTCTACAGAACCGGCCCGGCTTCAACGGTCCATTTAAAGTTAGAAGATGTAGCACAAACACGACGCAGGGATGCACCACAGATGATGATCAGCTTTCTGCTGACTCACCTCCAAGGAGCAAAGTCCGCTGGAGAACAGTGACCCACTTACACGTTACACAAAAATGGCAGCTCACTCTTCATCCACGAGGGGCTGCAAAGCAGAGCAAATCCCCAGAGAAGGAAATAAATGTTTGCAGCAGAAATAAACATGTTTACAGCAGAAACAAACATGTTTACAGCTGAAATAAACATGTTTACAGCTAAAGTAAACATGTTTACAGCTGAAATAAACATGTTTACAGCAGAAATTAACATGTTAACAGCTGAAATAAACATGTTTACAGCTGAAATAAACATATTTACAGCAGAAGTAAACATGTTTACAGCTGAAGTAAACATGTTTACAGCTGAAATAAACATGTTTACAGCAGAAATTAACACGTTTACAGCTGAAATAATCATGTTTACAGCTGAAATAAACATATTTACAGCAGAAGTAAACATGTTTACAGCTCAAATAAACATGTTTACAGCTGAAGTAAACATGTTTACAGCTGAAACAAACATGTTTACAGCAGAAACAAACATGTTTACAGCTGAGATAAACATGTTTAAAGCTGAAGTAAACATGTTTACAGCTGAAATAAACATGTTTACAGCAGAAATTAACATATTTGCAGCAGAAATAAACACGTTAACAGCAGAAATAAACATATTTACAGCAGAGATTAACATATTTGCAGCAGAAATGAAAATATTTATAGCAGAAATACACATATTTACAGGAGAAATAAACATATTTGCAGCAGAAATAAACACGTTAACAGCATAAATAAACTTATTTGCAGCAGAAATAAACATGTTAACAGCAGAAAAAAACATATTTATAGCAGAAATAAATATTTACAGTAGAAACAAACACATTAACAGCAGAAATAAACATATTTACAGCAGAAATAAACATATTTGCAGCAGAAATAAACATGTTAACAGCAGAAATAAACATATTTACAGAAAAAGTAAACATTTTAACAGCAGAAAAAACATATTTATTCCAGAAATAAACATATTTGCAGCAGAAAAAACATGTTTACAGCTTAAACAAACATATTCACAGCAGAAATAAACATGTTTACAGCTGAAATAAACATATTTACAGCAGAAATAAACATGTTTACAGCTGAAATAAATATAATTACAGCAGAAATAAACATGGTTACAGCAGAAACAAACATGTTTACAGCAGAAATAAACATGTGTACAGTCTGGTTCAAAATTTATTTTAGGTGTAATAGGTCAAGTTTACCATTATATCAACTGTGAGGGGGTAAATTTTTAGATGAATCCATTTAGATGTTATTTAATCTTGAAATCAACATAAGTAGGGGTGTGTCCTTTTGATTGACATGCAGCAGACCGGATGCCAGCTCCTTGTTTGCTCTCGGTAAGGTCTCAGTCTGCAGCAGAGCAGCATTATGGTGGCTTTTAGTCAGATAATAGCAAGTGTTAGCATGTCTTACCTTTACCCCGCTGCTTAGGCGAGGTAAAATCAGACATTTAGCTCAGCAGAAAGCTCTTGTGTGCGGCAGGCATTACTGACCATTTTTATGTGGCAGCTTAAAGATCATTTAGAATCTAGAATAACGCCAAGATATTTGTACTCTGTAACAACCTGAAGCTCCTGACGCACGAACACCAGGCTCGTCACTGAGACGACAGTGAGACTTCGTCAAGAACGTTGCAGCTGTTTTCAAAGTATTTAACTGTAGAATGCTGCAACCAAGCTGAGATGTAAACCATGGCCTTCGTGAGCTTTTCAGCCACTTCAGGAGCACTGCTGCCATGATCATAGATCACAGTGTCATCCGCATACATCTGGACACGCAGAGGGAACAAGACAATAATAATGGTGCTAGGACTGACCCTTGAGGCACACCGGTGGAGAGACGGAGGGCGGAGGATCGGCAGGTTTTTATTCTAACATGCTGATGACGATCAGATAGATATGACTGAATCCATTTGATTGCATTTGTAGAAAAATTGAAAGAATGTAACTTGGTGAGCAAGATGCGATGATTGACAGTGTCAGATGCTACTGGAGGGTCGAGAAAAACTGCAGCAAGACCAAGAAAGAAAAACATTCTGTCAGGCAAATATCAATGACTACGTTTACTACCATCAAACCTGGGTTCAGGTCAATATTGCCTTTCCAGAGAGATCAGGATAAGCCGTTTCCATGCGTGGAATCAGCTGGAATGTCCCGACCCAAACCGCGACGCACGGAAACCGTCATGATGATGGAGGTTAATGAACCATCCAGAGCAACTGAGGTCAGGCCAGCCAAGTTTCAGAGTTACAGCCGAAATAACGCCGGTTGGTCTGACCGTGGATCCACGTGGAGCCGGCAGCAGTTCCTGGTCCTGGTTCTGACCCATCAGCAGTACTTGACACGGTTGTGGGTCATAGAAGGAGAGAAGGTGTGGTGGAAATGAGGAATGGAGCGGAACTAGGGCTGTACCGGTACGTGTATTTGTGTGGAACTGATCGGTACGCTGCTCTCTGTTCGGCACGACGCTGTACCAAACCGTTGGGTGCAGGATTAGTTTATTTAGCTCTTTTTTGTTTTGTTAAGTTTTTTGTGCGACATCGGACATAAATAAGGTTAATTCATTAACATAGGTTCAGGAGCAGGACCACGCCTCAACCACACCTGCCTCCAATCTCACTAATCACCAAGCAGCCTTAAATACTCGCTCACCTCATCAACTCAGTTCCTCGTTCTCTCGACGACCTACCGACGTTCCAGCCGTTGCTGCGTTCGCTGCTTCTCATCATCTTCCTCGCCCGCCGGTGGCCCTCGTTCCCTCATTGCTGATTGTCCATTGCAACCATTCTGCTCTCCTCGGACGACTAGTTTCCCAGCGCTCCAACCGCAGCCCGACGCCCCGCCTGTACTCCACGCATTTCGTGTCTTCACCTTTCGGTTCACGGATCGTCTCTCCTCCTCACACGGTCGGGCCTCATGGCCGCCGGCTTCGCCGCTCTTTTCGCTCCTCGGACCCGCTGTCCTGCAGCCTCCACGCCGTTCGAGCGGCGCACCGCAGTCGGACCAGCTTCCCGGCCCGCGGCCGCCTTCTCTTGCCCAAACAGTTCCCGCCAGCGGTGCCAGGTCTTCGGCACTTCCTGCTCCTTCGGTCGGCTTCCTCCTGGCCGGTTTCTCGCAATGTCGCAGCCCCGCCTCTGCCGCCTGCAACACTCTGAGTTGTCTCTCCCGCACCTGCTCCGCCCGTCCTGGAGCTCTCTCGGCTCGTTTCCTTCTCTTTTCCTGTCGTTAGTCTCTTGCCGTCCCGGCGCTGTCCGACCGCTTCCGCCTTTTCTCGGCCTCGTTTCCTTTCTTCTGGTACTGGTTACACCGCGGCTCCTTACTCTCGTCCACACGTATCAGCGCCGCCACAGCCGGTCCTCACTTGTCCTCTAGTGATGTGTCGTTCACGAACGATTCGTTCAATATGAACTAATCTTTTATATGACTCGGAAGTAATGAGTCCCCTCAAAGAGCGATTCGTTCATTTTCATGCACTGCGCTCTCTTGCCACATGGCAGCGGCTGTAAGCTCAGCCAGCCAGCAGGACGACAGGAAACAGAAATGATTAGTTCATGACTCAACCAACTGTGTCGGTCCGCATGTATTGTTCTTTTGTGACAGTCAGGCTGCTCAGGCTGTGTGGTGAGGAGGAGCAAGCACTTTAGTTCGTTCATAATCTTTCATACGGATCTTTCATTCATTCATTTGTCACGTTAGGGCTGCGCCGCGGTTACAGGGCTGTGGAGAGGAGACCAACAAGGAATGATGTCTGGTATCTTATGTTCATTCATCCGGCCCATAGCCGCTTCAGCTGTGGCTCTCATCAGTCCATCAGGGCCTCCACCCGCTCCAACCGCTGCTCAGCTTCTCACCGCATTCTCACACTGGGCCACGTGCTGCCCTCTACCACGGACACGGCCTCCGCCACGGACACGGCCTCTACACGCTCCAACCGCTGCTCAGCTTCTCGCCACGTTCTCTCGCACTGGGCCACATGCTGCCCTCTACCAAGGACACGGCCACCGCCTCGGACACAGCCTCCGCCCGCTCCAACCGCTGCTCAGCTTCTCGCCACGTTCTCTCGCACTGGGCCTCGTGCGGCCCTTGACCACGGACACGGCCTCCGCCCGCTCCAACCGCTGCTCAGCTTCTCGCCATGTTCTCTTGCACTGGGCCACGTGCTGCCCTTTACCATGGACCCGGCCTCCACCCGCTCCAACCGCTGCTCAGCTTCTCGCCATGATCTCTCGCACTGCCACTCTCCCTCTCCCCAGCACGGCCGGCACAGCCCTCAGATCACCCCCCCCTCTCCCTCCCCCCCCCCCCCTTCCGCCACGTGCGCCCTTACCATGGACCCGGCCTCCACCCGCTCCAACCGCTGCTCAGCTTCTCGCCATGATCTCTCGCACTGGGCCACATGCTGCCCTCTGCCACAGACACGGCCGGCACAGCCCTCAGATCACCACCTTCCCAATTCTATCTGGGTCCCATGCCATCTCTCCTCCATCTTTAGTCCAGGATTGGTGGCTGCTCGCTCCATCGCTCTCCCCGGCCCTCTGACGGCCTTTTGGCCACGCTCACCGCCTCAGCGGCACCTCTGTCAGCTGGTCTCCTCTGGCCCTCCACCAGTTCTGCGATGGCTCTTGCTAGCCTATTGGGTCTTTGCCTGCTCCAACCAGGGCACGCCTCCATGCTGAAGTCTCTCACGGTCTGCCATGCACGACCCTTGGCGCGGTCTCCCACCACAGTCTCCTGGACTCTGGATCGCACTGCCTCGATTCACAGTGCATCTGTTGAGCCAGCCTCTCCAGCTCTCAGCCGCTTCAACGGTCGCTCTCCCCGGTCTATTCACGCCCCCGTCACGGCGGTCGCTCGCACTCTCCGCTGCACATCCCTCAGCCACACGCCTGACTGGGCTGCCACGGGTACCAGCCCTGCCTTTCTCCCCGGCTCCACCGTTCTCCCCTGCCATCGCCTGGGGCACCCTCCCACAATTTGCCTCCGCCTGTCCCATCTGGCACACGCCAACGTGTCGCTTCCACCTCTGCTCAGTCTTTCACGGAGCCTTCTCTGCTCATTTCTTCCTTCCTTTCCTCCCTTCCATCTCTGGCCGTCCCGGCACCGCCGACGGCCGCTCTCGCTTCTTCTTAGCTTCCGATTCCTCGTGTTTTCTTGGCTGCCGGCTCTGCCGCAGCCTCTTCCTTTCCTCCTTGCGTTCTGGTGCGGCCACAGCCGTGCCCCTCCTGCCCTCTTCGGGGGCCCCAGCCCTTTCTGCTTTTTCTGGCTTTTCTGCCCTCTCCTCCTTTCGTTCTGGCTTATTTCTTCCTTGTTCCCTCTCTGCCCCTCTCCCTGCTTCTGCCCCTTTTTTTGTGCAAATTGCTTCTGGCTGTCCTGGGTCTCACAGCCGGCTACCGCCATGCCACCCATCCAGCCGCCTGTCTCTGCCCTGCATCCCGGTGGCTCCTGTCTCCTGGTTTTGGCTGGTCACTATGTTGACTTGGTGCTGTTATTGTACCCTTCTTTCGCTTTTGCTCAGCTGTCGGGGTCTCGCATGCCGCTCCCGGGACCGTCGCCTGACTTCGTGGCCCGGCATCTTACTTTTCTTTTTGGGGATCACCCTCAACTCCTTTTCCTTTCAGACCTCCTTGCCTCTGGAAAAGGTCAAGCGCATCTTGAGTCTCCTCTCCAACTACGTGCTGGTGAAAGAATGCACACAACGGCAGCCCTCATGGGTCATCTCACTTATGCCATGCGCATTGGCTCCGACTTCAAACTTCTCGATTCAGCTTCGGTGTTGTGCTCTTTACCTGCAGTACCCCATCATTATAGCCGCCATTCTCTGGGGTCATAAATGGTCCTGTAGGTCAATCCTAATTCATTCTGACGATTCCACTGCAGTCAATGTCACCTACAAGGTCATTCCTGTTCCCTTACGATCATACAGCCCATTCGCATACTCGTCTCGATCTCAGCACAGCATCAGTTCCTCCTCAGAGCTGCCTACATTCTGAGCCTCTTAACAAGTATTCGCTCCGAATCAGACCGACTCCAGTCCCTCCATTCACCAACCATCTTCAGTAAGATCACAATTCACTGTCTGTTGCCTCAAGTGAAGCCATCCTTGACAGTCTCGCTCCATGCATACTCTCAGCCTACCTCACCGGCTGGAACAGTTTCAAAATGTATCATTCTGTCTATTAACTCGCTTCCCTCAGTTTAAAATTACCACACTTTACAGTTACATCGTCTGTATTTCCTCTTTCCAAAGAATTCTCTGTTCCATTATCCACACTTACCTTTCCGGTATATTCTTCTGTCGGCTCTTGCTTGGCTCTTTGTGTCCATCTTTCACTCATTGTCATGTCACCAGGCTCTTAAACAGACTTCGAAAATGAGAGTCAGCTCCGACAACGATACACCTTCCTCTCACGTTGGACTTTCTCCACCTCTGCATAAACACGTTACGACCAGGAAACTGTTCTACCATTGATCAGACCTTGGAAGCAGTCATTTTGGCATCCGATGATCCTCTGAATTTTGCACCTACAATGTCCATTTTCAACTCCTTTTCACCCCTGCCTCTCAGACATCTGCTACTCACCTGACTGTCTTGTATTCACGCTTAAAAGAAAAACCGATCAACTCGGAATCTCTTCCCCATTTATCTGTTTGAATTGTATTCACACCTCAGCCCTTAAGAACCAGTTCCAGACTACTTCCAACTTGGACTGCAATCAACTGCCTCACCTCTGGATCCGCTCTTCACTGAGAAAAGGAAATTGGCTACTAGATTCTGGTTCAGCAACCATTTCTGTCAAGTCCGTCTGTCCAGCTTAGAATCAGAACACTATTCCATCCATTCATTCCGCATCGGCGCAGCCACCACCACCTCCAGATTCGATGTATCAGACCAAAATATTTAGTTGCTCAGACGCTGGTCTTAGCAAGCCTATCGTTCAAACGTTTGCAATAACCTTTCAGATATACGTCGAGCTCATTCACTTCTTGGCTCTGGCCAGTCATTTTGGGGGTTCCCTAAGCCGGACTCACTATCGAAAGACTACACCCCCACACTAGGTCTTCCTCCGGCTCATCATATCTCATTCTTTCTTTCAATCAATCAATCAATCAATCAATCCTTCATCATCATCATCGTCATCATCACTCCTTTTGTTGTGGCGTGGTCCTTGCTAGTGAAATTAGGTTAATTCATTAACATAGGTTCAGGAGCAGGACCACGCCTCAACCACACCTGCCTCCAATCTCACTAATCACCGAGCAGCCTTAAATACTTGCTCACCTCATCAACTCAGTTTCTCGTTCTCTCGACGACCCTCCCTTCCCCTCCCTTTCCTCTCGTTGCATCTCCTCTACCTTCCCTTTTGCCTCGTCCGCCTGCTTCGTTCGGCCTTTCTCCATCTGCTGTCCCTCCCTGGCCTTTGCCCCCCCTCTTCTCTGCCTCCCTTCTCCTTCCTGCTGTCCTACTTCTTTCCCATCATCTGACCGTCTCCTCCATTCTTGTTCCTTGTCTGCTTCCTTCTCTTCTTTCGGGTTCCATCTGAGGGGGGGTTCCCTAAGCCGGACTCACTATCGAAAGACTACACCCCCACACTAGGTCTTCCTCCGGCTCATCATATCTCATTCTTTCTTTCAATCAATCAATCAATCCTTCATCATCATCATCGTCATCATCACTCCTTTTGTTGCGGCGTGGTCCTTGCTAGTGAACTGAGTGACGGACCAGTTAAACTTCAGCTCCAGTTGGTGCAACACTCTTACCATCCTGTTTCTAACAACTTAGAACAGCACGGCATGTTCGCACGGACAAGCCCGACCTCTCCCGTCCGGAGGCAGCTGGGTGTTGATGAAGAGGGAGGAGGGAAAAAAGCCCACTCGGTCGGGAACGTACGTCTTCCAACATGTTATAACGCATGTAAAGCGACTCCACACCAGTCTGAATGTTACTGGTACTGTGAGACTCGTGCAGCGCAGACGAGTGTAAAACAGCGTTATGTTACTGATTTGGTTTTTATGCGGGCGGTCTGACCACAGTGAGCTGCTGTGGTGTTTACTTCTGTGATGAGGATGAGTGAAACTACAGTGCAGCTGCTTCTGTTACAAATGCTACTTTTAAAACTCAGACGGTGTCACAGATGTGAAAGCACGTTTTTTTTCTTCACTTTTTTTATTTAAGAGTGTACAAAGAAACAGCAGGACTTTATTTAAAATATTTTATTTATTTATGGTTCATCTTTGCATTCAAGCAATGAGCCAAAAAAAAACAAAACAAACAGCTGTGATGTTAAATTTCAGTGAACTTCTTCATAAAATATATACAGTATATACATACATACATATATATATATATATATATATATATATATATATATATATATATACATGTATATATATGTATTTTTCATTACCATACCGGAGAGAACCGAAACCGTGATATTTGCACCGTTACAGTCCAAAGCTGCACACATCCACGCTTCCCGTTTCCAGCAGAGTCCCCCGGAGACCAGGATGAAGGTCTCAGCCGGGTGTGATGATGATGATGATCATGATGATGATGATGATGATGATGATGAAGGTCTTAGTGATGGAGCCCTGTGAACTGTTTGCACACTCGCTCCTCTCGGGATGCGTGTTGCCATGGTGACATATAAACTAGCGTACTTCTACTGGGACCGACTGAACTCCGTTTGTACTACCAAGTACCGATTGAGGTAAAATCAAACGGCGCCATGTTTGGGTCCCTGAACGCATCATTTACTGTGAGGGGGCGGTAGAGTTGATGATTTCTATGCGTAACATGACATCAGTGCTGCACCTGCGGGTTCAGTCAGAACCAGCAGCTGATCAACAGAACTAACTGCAGCTACGATGACCGACAGGGACATCAGGGACGCCACACCTCCGATCCATACAGGAAGTCTCATGCAGAAGTTAAACACCACGTAGAGTATCTGCGGCTGGCACACACATGGTGTGGTGTAGTCGCTGTTAGGGTTAAGAGGGTTAGGGTTAGGGTTAGGTTTTAGTAAGCTACATGAAACAGGAACCTCCCATGGGGACTTCCGGCGTGGGTTGGACATATGGCGACGCACCGTGACTGCAGTGGGTCCCTCTCCAGCTGACTGAAGCTTTTCTGGCTCCACTTCTATGAAACATCACGCTCGCTGCAATGTTTGAGACCAGCGTCGGGAACGCGTCTGATCTGAGGAAGCAGCTGATTAAACACAGTATTCTCCTCAAAACGCCGTCCCGACGCTTCGTCTGCAGCCCGCAGAGAGAAGACGTCAGTCAGCGCTGAGCAGTCTAATGATAACCAGCGGGTTAAACCGCCGTTCAAGCTCAGTATGAAGCAAATGAGTTTACCATCAACCAGCACAGTAAACCAGATCAGGGCCGACGTGCAGGTCACGTCCCTCCCTCCCGCCTTCACATCCACATCTGTGAGGAGTTTCCGCACGCTTGCTGCTGGATCAGTCGCAGTTTAAATGTGACGTGGAGTCTGCGTCTCTGAGGACGCTAGTCTGCTTTAACCAGGTTTGCACCAAGTTAGTGAGCTGGGCTTGATCCTGCAGCAGGAGGCTCTCAGCCTCCATCCTACCTGCGCGAAACGCCGCCATGCTCAGGTCATTCATCTGTGCTCTCCTTAACTTATTTCATCACCAAGTTTCCCTCTGTTACCAGACGCTCCGACACCACAGAGAATAAAAACAGCTGCGATTTGCTTTCATGTATGAGTTAAGGATTATATGTTGAGAGTGAGAAATTAATCTGTTATTGCCACATAAACACACACAAAGGTACCAAAAACTGGTACCGACGGGTACCGGGACCGACGCGCAGGCACCAGAAGGGTACCCATCCCTGGTGCAGAGTACCGTCTGATCGCTGGTACAAATATCACTGTAGTTTTCTCAAAATACTAAGAATCCTTGCCAATAGAACATGTGCAGAACACAATAAATGTTCCTTTCAATGGAGACGTTCCGATACGCGTCTACATGACCAAACATTCAGGTTAGAAAAGGAGGAACCCGGGGTAATGTTGGCTTTTTAAAAACATGAATAAGAGTAAATATGGGGTGTTTTGCGGTGTTTACATGGCCGTGTGCAGCCGGGTTACTGCTAATGTTCCGGTTATGAAAGGGTTAATGGCTGCATGGAAACGGGGAAATAACTACTGCCTGTTTGAAGAATGAACTCAAACTACCAAGAGGATTTTTCTCCTTTCTACACAAAATATCTCATCACCCCCCAAATAAGAGAAGATGACATCCAGAGAAACATTTCAGTGAGATATGAGATCTCGTTTTAAGATGATGCATCTTAGTTCAAGAAATCTTATCAAGAAAACTTTGATGTTTTATTGGCAGATGTTTTGCCTATTACAAAAAAAAAAAATCATTTTTTTACTTATTCTAAGAGTGGCCAAGATTTTTTTTTTGCTTGTTATAAGCAAAAAAAATCTTTTTCTTCTTTTAATAACGACTGTTTGATTATTTATCTTCAGTCATTTATCTTGTTGTGCCAAAGCGTTTTTGTGTGTTTGGTTTTCTTGGTTGTAATCCATCTGCGTTCTACAGTAATACTCTTATTTACTTCCTCACCATGAACTTGTATTTGTCATTTTTGTGAATCAGGAGAAAAGCCGAGCCCCTGGTCATCTCCAGGACAGAAGCCGTTTCACAGGAAACACTCAGCGCTTGGCTGCGATCCCAAACGTGAGCTGGGATGGTAGCATGAGCGTTGTGATGGGGAAGCATGACCCAACAGCATGTGACGAAGCGGAGCGAAGCATAAATCCCACGCCGAGCTCAGTGAGAATGAGAAAGCATGAGTGGCTGGAGCGAGCGCCAGATGTGCGGCGGTGCTGCTGAGGAGCCAGACAGATTTATGGCCTCTTCTTTAATGAGGTAACATCCTTTTCATTCATAAGAATTTGAAGAACTATTTCTTTTGGCTCCCACATGCAAGAAAGGCAATTCTGCTGGAGGTGAAGGGAAGATGAAGAAGGAGAAGAGGAGAAGGGGGAAACCGAAAAGTCCTGAGACATAAACTGCAGCTTGTTGTCTTCCTGACGTCAGCGAAGCAGCCGGTGCAGAGAGGAGTTCTGGGAGTGGAAGGGGAGGCTGAAAACCCGAGAAACGCTCACATAAACACGGCACAATCAGCTCTAATACGTTCCTACTTGTCAATGCAGTGATTTGTTTTTATCCGCGGAAGCGATGGGAAAGTTAGAGGTACACGTTTTACTTGCATAAAAAGTTTCTGAATGAAAGTTTCAGCATCGGTCTCTGGACGGTCGGAGGGAGCGAGGTTGTTGCAGATATCTGAGAGTTCATGTTAATTTCCCCTCTGTACAGAGATTCCTCGCTAACGTTACATGTCATGAATCGCAGATCCCGTTCACTTCCCTGCACGTTTATCATGAAAATCAGGTGCTTACCAACACGTTACAGAAATATAAATGCTGCAGATGCACGGAGATATTCCACACAAAACTGGACATTTCCCTCCAAAACACATGAAAAACAAAATACACTAAAAAAAATGAGACAAATAAAGCATCAACAAAAAACAATGAAAAAGTTAAACAACAAAACAAACACAAAAAGCAGCTGAAGGACTAAAATCTGGTAAAAGAAATCAGAGGCTGAAGTAACGAAATCATCATTTCCATATTTATTAATCCCAGTTATGTTCAGTGTGTTTGGACATGTAGATGTCTAAAGTCTGCGATCTTTTCAATCGTTGCTCGCAGCTCCGACTCAAACTGTGTGAATCAGTCGCAGAGTTCAAAAGTTCACAGCTGCGATGTTTGTCATCATCCTGTACGAACCGACGCTCGGATGCGATCTGACTGCTCACACGGTACGTCCTCAAAGACAGGTCGGGTCTGGAACAATCCCCACATGCAACGCGATAAATACAGCTAGTAGAAGAAGAAGACAACAATAACAACAGCAGCAGCAACATTTTGCTGTCATCCAAAAAACGCGCTGCCTTTGGCAACTTGCTTTCTTCTTTGTGAAGAATTCACCAACAAGAAAAGACGAGGACGTCGTGAGTGGACGAGGAATCGTCTGAGCAGACGTGGGCTGGACGGTCTGTCGGTTCTACAACCAGAACTCCATCACATGACATGCCGGGTCTCCATGCTGCCTCTGGTTTACGTCCGTTTCTGTTTCACGCATGTGAAACGTGAAAATCTCAGAGGAAAGAGTTCTCAGTCTGGTCGAGGCTCCGCTTCAACTTAAGATTCACCCACGAGCTACGACCAGAATATCACAGGTTTGATTTTCTTACGACTCACGATTTCTGATCGGGAGCTCGTCGTGAGGAGCCCATCTCCTCTCGTGACCCCCTCATATACTGCACGAAGCACGATTTGGCCAAAAGTCGGGATGATCACCAAAATTGTTGCACGACTGGAAAATCGGCTCAAAAACGGCACCGTGTATGTCGGGATTACGTAGGAGCTTCCTTCCTACAAACGCCTTCAATCACCGGACCTGGTTGGTTAGTAAGCTAAGCAAGTCTCTAAATCGTCAGTTAATTTTAATAAACTTACGTTTGATTCATGTGTAAAACGAGAGCATTTAAAAAAAAAACTTTATTGACACGTGAGCATAGTACAGACAAAAATGAAGATGAAAACAAGTAATCAGGTGGGATGATAATAAAATAAAGTAATACATGAGCGAGAGCATTATTACACGAGTTAGCATGGAGTTTACAGCATAGAGCTAACGTACCATTAGCAATCTAAGAAAAAAAAGTAGCTAAATGAATGCCAATAAATCTTTAGAGAAACCATGATTAGGTCATGTCAGTAAGTAGATTAT
Organism: Atherinomorus stipes; assembly: GCA_023101725.1. Lineage (NCBI taxonomy): Eukaryota > Metazoa > Chordata > Actinopteri > Atheriniformes > Atherinidae > Atherinomorus > Atherinomorus stipes. The sequence goes on along the minus strand of JALJCO010009518.1, from coordinate 70,671 downwards.
TTTACAGCGTGTCACTGTATAACTTTTGTGTTGTCTTTATTGTATCAGAATCTGATATTAATAACAGCGACTAGCTTGTCTCAGAAGCAGCTAACGTCTTCGTGTCGTTGCTCCATCAGCAACACGGCTGTTTGTAGCTATCGGCTAAAGTTTGCATCTCTGATTCTGAGTCAGGACACCTACAGCCAAAATGTTTCAGTTAAACAAATGACTTCTTTCACTTTTCAAGCAGAAATACTAGAAACAGCAACCACACACACGCACACACATGCACACACACGCACACACAAACATGCACATACGTGGCCCCCTGACCCTAACGTGTCCCAGGGACCGTGGCCTGCAGGGCCTCTTTTATTGATGCTGATTTGTATTTTCCTGACCCGACTGATGTTTTCACTTCTAAATAGATAAAAGCAAACACATCCTGTTCTAACGGGAAGATTTTCTCGATTCTCCTGCAGCAGCTGCTTCTTGTTTTGTTTTTCCTGCAGCCATGAAGCTCCTCCTGCCTTCAGCATCGCCTCTCACTGCAGAAACTCAGACCTTACCAGGTAGATGTTTCTCATTTCCAGTCAAAGTATCTCATCCCATTCAAATTAAGACAAAATTACTTAAAGAGAAACATTTCAGTAGGACATGACAGGGTTCTCACGCATCCTGGAAAACCTGGAAAATGATTGAACATTTTTCCAGTCATGGAAAACACATGGAAAATGAGAAAAAGAGTAAAATGTCCTGGAAAATGATTTTTCCTCCCTCCGCTTCTCTTTGCATTGTAGTGGAACACAAACAGGTTAAACATTTAACACACGCATGTTTGTTTTCAGCTGCTTTTAAAAGGAAACACTGAAAAGTAGCGTCTGCTTCGTCGTTGCTTCGTCTCTGCTTCGTCGCTGCTTCGTCACTACTTCGTCGCTGCTTCGTCTCTGCTTCGTCGCTGTTTCGTCACTACTTCGTCGCTGCTTCGTCTCTGCTTCGTCGCTGCTTCGTCTGCTTCGTCGCTGCTTCGTCGCTGCTTCATCTCTGCTTCGTCACTACTTCGTCGCTGCTTCGTCGCTGCTTCGTCGCTGCTTTGTCTGCTTCGTCGCTGCTTCGTCACTACTTCGTCTCTGTTTCGTCGCTGCTTCGTCTCTGCTTCGTCGCTACTTTGTCTCTGCTTTGTCTCTGTTTCGTCGCTGCTTCGTCTCTGCTTCGTCGCTGCTTCGTCTCTGCTTCGTCACTACTTCGTAGCTGCTTCGTCTGCTTCGTTGCTGCTTCATCTCTGCTAAGTCTGCTTCGTCACTACTTCGTCGCTGCTTCGTCTCTGTTTCATCGCTGCTTCGTCTCTGCTTCGTCTCTGTTTCGTCTCTGCTTCGTCTCTGCTTTGTCTCTGTTTCATCTCAGCTTCGTCTTCGTCTCAGCTTCGTCTCTTCTTTGACGCTGTCCCGTCGCTGCTTCGTCTCTGCTTCGTTGCTGTTTCGTCGCTGTTTCGTCTCTGCTTCATCGCTGCTTCGTCTCTCCTTCGTTGCTGCTTCATCGCTGCTTCTTCTTGGCTTCGCCTCTGTTTCGTCTCAGCTTCATCTCTGCTTCGTCTTGGCTTCCTTTCTGCTTTGTCTCTGCTTCGTCGCTACTTTGTCGCTGCTTCAGCTCTGTTTCGTCTCTGTTTCTTCACTGCTTCGTCCCTGCTTTGTCTCTGATTTGTCGCGTCTTCATCTTGCTTTTGTCTGCTTCATCTCTGCTTAGTCGCGACATCGTCACTGCTTCATCGCTGCTTTGTCTCTATTTCGTCACACCTTCGTCTCTGCTTCGTCACTGCTTTGTCTCTGTTTCGTCACACCTTCATCTCTGCTTCATTACTGCTTCATCGCTTCACAAAATATAAGGTACAATTGTAGAAACTAACTTCTCTAAAAGCTTGGTCTGGAAATGATAAGTCTTTATTTAAGACACACAACGTAACTTTTAGACCTTAAAAATCTGCGTTTCTGACTCATTTTGATGGCACACCAACATTCATTTTGCGCATTTTCGAGCCGTCACTGCCCAGAGGCGTCCCGGGGCTCAGAAACAGCACTATGTAAGATTCCCATCCGGGACGCGACTGTGACGTTGCAGCCAACTATTGGCTGCAGCACCGCGTCACTCACTAGCAACCTGATGTAAACCAGAGATCAAGCCCGCGAGTGTTTTGAACGCACACCATGTTGGATTTGGTCATTTGGTAAGGAAACATTACAGGAGGAAGAGAGGAAAAGAAAGAGACGAAGGGACAGAACAAGAGTCAAGATAAGACTGTCTTTTACTGGCTGGAGTGAATCAGGGTGCAGGTATGATACAAGATGGTTGCTAGTTTAGTCGCCGATAGGGGGCGCGTCACTGAGAAAACTGCTAAAAGTTCCGTTGTGTGTCTTTAATCCTGAAAATATCCTGGTAAAGTCCTGGAAAATAACTTCAATAAAATACTGAGAACCCTGTATAAGATCTTGTTTTAAGGCAATGCATCTTATGTCAAGAAATGTTATCAAGAAAACTTGTTCTATGGGCAGAATTTTTTCTTAATACAAGCAAATGAGAAATTTAAAAAAAAAATTTTTTATTTATTTTCAAAGTGGCCAAGAATTTTTTTTTTGTGCTTATAACAAGCAAAAAAATTCTGCCAATACAAGTGAAATTTTCTTGATAAGATTTCTTGAAATAAGATCCATTACCTTAAAGAGAAACATTTCAGTGAGATATAGGAACTTGTTTTAAGTAATTCGGTCTTACTTTGAGTGTGATGAGATATTTTAACTAGAAACTGAAAAAAATATACTTGGTAAGATTTCAGTTTTTGCAGCGCTTATCGAACAGAAGTCTCTGTGATGGGGGAACTGCAGCAGATGGGGGTCCCTGAGAAAACCGAAGGGCCTCAGCTTGTTTGCTCGGGACGGTGGGCGGCCATTTACGAGCTGCTAACCTGAACGAAACAAGGGTTGAGAACAGAGGAGCTAAGAGAGGAAACAGTGGTGCGGATTGTGTTGGGTCTGAATGGCCGGGTCCTCACCCTGTAACTCCTCTGCTCATTATCCGTCCTGCTGGAGCGGGACTGGAGGACCTGCGAGGACCAGAGCAGCCCTGCAGGTACAGGATTAATAAATCTGGGAGGAAAAACACGGTGGGCGAGTCATGTTGATCCCAGCCCTGACTGAGAGCGACATAAGCTGTAAGTGAATTTCCGCGCAGGTGATGTAATCCTTTGGCCCGGGTCACGCTGAGATGTTATTATCTTAATTTGGTCTTCATTAATCGCCGGTGCGGCGGGCTGATGACAAGCTTTCCACCTTGTCCCAGCTGCGCGGAGCTGCCAGCTGATTTAGGACGGCTCCCGGCCGCGGTATGTAAACCATTTGCAGCAGGAATGTATAAGCAAGCCGTAAAAATAGGATTTGGCCTGAGACATACAAGACAGATCACGCTGTAAAACAACACACCCCATCTCCACCGCAGCCTGGTGGGGGTCAGCGGCTCCTTCCAGGACCGGGTGGGGGTTGCTGGTTAGCTCGCGGGTTCAGGGTTTGGGCCTCGGTGACAGGCTGAAGATATGAGGAGGACCGGGGGCATGTTTAAAACTGAGAACGGATTAGGAGCTCCAGAACGATGTAATCCTCCTCACAAATAAACCATATATAATGTAGGACTCTCACGAGAGGGGGGGGGGCCTCGATAACGCTGCAGTCTCCTGCCTCCGCATCCATCAGCTGGAATCTGACACACCAAACACTGCAGTTAGACTTTATTTAAAACAGGGCAGTGCATTTTAACGAACACATGCATGTAAATATGCAAGATTGCAGCCAACGGCTCATTTCCACCGTTAGTCCCTTTGGCAGGTTGAGACAGCATCAGAAGATGAAATCAATGAAACAGCAGTAAAACAGTTAGCCGTCGTGGCGATGTGCAGTATAGTAGTAATTAATTATATAGAGAGAAAACATTTCCCCGACAACACAGCAGGACAGAAAATCCAAAGAAAAGCAGGAACAATGAAAACTCTAGTGGATCAGAAAGCATCCAGGCCAGCGGGTCAGAGGACCAGACGCGTTTCAATAGTGTTAAAAAGCTGCAATTAAACATCAAAGGGCTGATTAAGGCGCAGAGTGCTAAAATGTTCAAGTGTTAGATGCATAATTATATTGCAGATTGCCCAGTTTCACTGTCAACATAAAGTACCACAAGTGAAATACTAACAATGGTAATCATTACTGCTGGGAGTACTCATATTTGGTAAGATTTGAGTTTTTGCAGTGGACGCACTTTATATTCTTAAAATATTTTTTCTTATTTCTAGTCCAAATATCTCATCACACTTAAAATAAGACAAAATCACCTGAAGAGAAACATTTCAGTGAGATAAAGGAACTCGTTTTAAAGCAATGCATTTTTTTTAAAGAAATCTGATCAAGAACATTTTGCTTGTTCCACTGGCAGAATGTTTTTACTTATTATAAAGCAAAAAAACTCTTTTTTTAAAACTTATTTTAAGAGTGGCCAAGATGTTTTTTCTTGTAATAAGCAAAAACATTCTGCCAGTGGAACAAGCAAAATTTTCTTGGTAAGATTTCTTGACATAAGATGCATTGTCTTAAAGCAGTATGGCGTAAGTTCCAGCTCTTTTCCAGAAGGTCGCCCCCTCTGGCTACAAGTGGAAGTGGCTAGAGGCTTCGTTCGCAAAACTCTGGCATTGAGCAGAAACAGTATGAGAGACACCGCAGTAAAGAAAGATCAGCTCATTCTACACGTCAGCAGCTGTTAGAGCAGGTGGAGGAAAGAAAAGATAGGAATTGATGTTTAAACTGATGCAATGCACCTTTAAAACAAGTTCTTTCATCTCACTGAAATGTTTCACTTCAGGTAATTTAGTCTCATTTTGAGTGTGATGAGATATTTTGACTAGAAATGAGAAAATAAGCTGTTAAGATTTGAGTTTCTGCAGTGTTCACGCAGCTCGAACTCCTAAAAAGTAAAAAACAACATAAAAATATTCATGGAGGAACAAGAGTAGCAGCACCCCAGTGAGGCCCCAAGCACAGGGTCCAGATAAGGTTGTGAACTCGCACAAACGTGCATCACGTAAGTGTGCTGTTCTACTGTTTAGTCTATAAAATCTAGTTAATGATGGTTCCCAGTAAATTCTGGATGCTACCCACTCAGGACACTTGGATTACATTGGACGAGCAGTTTGGAGGAATATTGACAAGTTTTTGTGGACTTTTATGGACCTTTTGGTTCAGTCGCCGCTGAACTCATGATATGAAAGATGGGGGAAAACGTTAACCCCCCTGGATCTCCGGCTGCGTTTGAGATATTAAAACGTGCTCCAGAGTCTTGCTCAGCATGAGGATGAGCAGAGGATGAAGGAGCATCATTCTGTGGGTTTCGTATTGCTTTAAGAGGTCAGAGTGGGGGGGGGCGATTCATGTGTTTGGTGTTGAATTTCAAACGTGGCGTGGTTCTGAGAGGAACCCCCCACTCACCTGTACAACTTTCATCCCAGATTAGAGAGCTGGTTCCCAGCAGATGACGGGGGCTCTGCGGTCGCCGTGGTGACCGGGAGACACGGCTGAGTCCTGAACAGGAGAATGTTTAAGAAACGGGGACTTAACGCTAATCCTAAAGCAAACAAGCCGCCGCCAACTCTGGCCTTCTTCTACATTTATGGAGTAAAAGGCCGTCCCTGGAGCTTTCTCCTGCACGGGGATGAGTCAGAGGTGAGCAGATAATGTCCCCATGGTGGTGTCCCGATGGTGGAGTCCTCATGGTGGAGTCCCGATGGTGGAGTCCTCATGGTGGTGTCCCGATGGTGGAGTCCTCATGGTGGAGTCCCGATGGTGGAGTCCTCATGGTGGTGTCCCGATGGTGGAGTCCTCATGGTGGAGTCCCGATGGTGGAGTCCTCATGGTGGTGTCCCGATGGTGGAGTCCCGATGGTGGAGTCCCAATGGTGGTGTCCCTATGGTGGAATCCCGATGGTGGTGTCCCGATGGTGGAGTCCCGATAGTGGTGTCCCTATGGTGGAGTACCTATGGTGGAATCCCTATGGTGGAGTCCCGATGGTGGAGTGCCCGATAGTGGTGTCCCTATGGTGGAGTCCCGATGGTGGAGCCCCTATGGTGGAGCCCCTATGGTGGAGTCCCTATGGTGGAGTCCCTATGGTGGAGTCCTCATGGTGGAGTCCCGATGGTGGAGTCCCGATGGTGGTGTCCCTATGGTGGAGTCCCGATGGTGGTGTCCCTATGGTGGAGTCCCGATGGTGGAGTCCCTATGGTGGAGTCCTGAAGGTGGTGTCCTGATGGTGGAGTCCCCATGGTGGTGTCCTGATGGTAAGTCCTGATGGTGGTGTCCCGATGGTGGAGTCCTCATGGTGGTGTCCCGATGGTGGAGTCCCAATGGTGGTGTCCCTATAGTGGAATCCCGAAGGTGGAGTCTTCATTGTGGAGTCCCGATAGTGGTGTCCCGATGGTGAAGTCCCAATGGTGGTGTCCCGATGGTGGAGTCCTCATGGTGGTGTCCCGATGGTGGTGTCCCTCTGGTGGTGTCCCTCTGCTGGTGTCCCCATGGTGGTGTCCCGATGGTGAAGTCCCGATGGTGGTGTCCCGATGGTGGAGTCCCGATGGTAGAGTCCTCATGGTGGAGTCCCCATGGTGGTGTCCCGATGGTGAAGTCCCGATGATGGTGTCCCGATGGTGGAGTCCTCATGGTGGTGTCCCTATGGTGGAGTCCCGATGGTGGTGTCCCTATGGTGGAGTCCCGATGGTGGAGTCCCTATGGTGGAGTCCTGAAGGTGGTGTCCTGATGGTGGAGTCCCCATGGTGGTGTCCTGATGGTGGAGTCCTCATGGTGGTGTCCCGATGGTGGAGTCCCAATGGTGGTGTCCCTATAGTGGAATCCCGAAGGTGGAGTCTTCATTGTGGAGTCCCCATGGTGGTGTCCCAATGGTGAAGTCCCAATGGTGGTGTCCCGATGGTGGAGTCCCGATGGTGGAGTCCTCATGGTGGTGTCCCGATGGTGGTGTCCCTCTGGTGGTGTCCCTCTGCTGGTGTCCCCATGGTGGTGTCCCGATGGTGAAGTCCCGATGGTGGTGTCCCGATGGTGGAGTCCCGATGGTGGAGTCCAGATGGTAGAGTCCTCATGGTGGAGTCCCCATGGTGGTGTCCCGATGGTGAAGTCCCGATGGTGGTGTCCCGATGGTGGAGTCCCGATGGTGGAGTCCAGATGGTAGAGTCCTCATGGTGGAGTCCCCATGGTGGTGTCCCGATGGTGAAGTCCCGATGATGGTGTCCCGATGGTGGAGTCCTCATGGTGGTGTCCCTATGGTGGAGTCCCGATGGTGGAGTCCTCATGGAAGAGTCTCGATGGTGGAGTCCCGATGGTGGTGTCCCTCTGGTGGTGTCCCTATGGTGGAGTCCCAATGGTGGTGTCCCTATGGTGATGTCCCGATGGTGGAGTCCCGATGGTGGTGTCCCTATGGTGGAGTCACGATGGTGGAGTCCTGATGGTAGAGTCCCGTTGGTGGTGTCCCGATGGTGGAGTCCCTATGGTGGAGTCCCGATGGTGAAGTCCCGATGGTGGAGTCCTCATGGTGGTGTCCCGATGGTGGAGTCCTCAGGGTTGAGTCCCGATGGTGGAGTCCTCATGGTGGAGTCCCGATGATGGTGTCCCTATGGGGGAATCCCGATGGTGGAGTCCCTATGGTGGAGTCCTGATGGTGGTGTCCCTATGATGGAGTCCTCATGGTGGAGTCCCGATGGTGGAGTGCCGATAGTGGTGTCCCTATGGTGGAGTACCGATGGTGGAGTCCCTATGGTGGTGTCCCTATGGTGGAGTCCCAATGGTGGTGTCCCGATAGTGGAGTCCTGATGGTGGAGTCCCTATGCTGGAGTCCCTCTGGTGGATGGAAATGCACAACAGCGTGATGGAAATTAACGACAGCGTGATGGAAATGAACGACAGCGTGATGGAAATGCACAACAGCGTGATGGAAATGCACAACAGCGTGATGGAAATGAACGACAGCGTGATGGAAATGAACGACAGCGTGATGGAAATGAAAGACAGCGTGATGGAAACGCAGGACAGCGTGATGGAAATGCACGACAGCGTGATGGAAACGCACGACAGCGGGATGGAAATGCGCGACAGCGTGATGGAAGTGCACGACAGCGTGATGGAAACGCAGGACAGCGTGATGGAAATGAACGACAGCGTGATGGAAGTGCACGGCAGCTTGATGGAAGTGCATGACAGCATGATGGAAGTGCACGACAGCGTGGTGGAAATGCACGACGGCGTGATGGAAATGCACGACAGCGTGATGGAAGTGCATGACAGTGTGATGGAAATGCACGACAGTGTGATGGAAGTGCATGACAGCGTGATGGAAGTGCATGACAGCGTGATGGAAAAGCATGACAGCATGATGGAAACGCACGACAGCGTGATGGATATGCACGACAGCGAGATGGAAATGCACGACAGCGTGATGGAAATGCACGACAGCGTGATGGAAATGCACGACAGCGTGATGGAAATGCAGGACAGCATGATGGAAGTGCATGACAGCGTGATGGAAATGCACGACAGCGGGATGGAAATGCACGACAGCGGGATGGAAATGCACGACAGCATGATGGAAGTGCACGACAGCGTGATGGAAGCGCAGGACAGCATGATGGAAGTGCACGACAGCGTGATGGAAGCGCAGGACAGCATGATGGAAGTGCACGACAGCGGGATGGAAATGCACGACAGCATGATAGACGTGCACAACAGCGTGATGGAAATGCACGACAGTGTGATGGAAAGGCATGACAGTGTGATGGAAACGCACGACAGTGTGATGGAAATGCACGACAGTGTGATGGAAAGGCATGACAGCGTGATGGAAACGCACGACAGTGTGATGGAAATGCACGACAGCGTGATGGAAAGGCATGACAGCGGGATGGAAGTGCACAACAGCATGATGGAAACGCACTACAGCGTGATGGATATGCACAACAGCGTAATGGAAATGCACGACAGCGTGATGGAAGTGCACGACAGCGTGATGGAAGCGCAGGACAGCGTGATGGAAATGCAGGACAGCGTGATGGAAATGCACGACAGCGTGATGGAAGCGCAGGACATCGTGATGGAAATGCACGACAGCGTGATGGAAGTGCACGACAGCGTGAAGGAAGCGCAGGACAGCGTGATGGAAATGCACGACAGCGTGATGGAAGCGCAGGACATCGTGATGGAAATGCACGACAGCGTGATGGAAGTGCACGACAGCGTGATGGAAGCGCAGGACAGCGTGATGGAAATGCATGACAGCGTGATGGAAACGCACGACAGCGTGATGGAAAGGCATGACAGCGGGATGGAAATGCACAACATCATGATGGATACGCACGACAGCGTGATGGATATGCACAACAGCGTGATGGAAAGCATGACAGCGTGATGGATATGCACGACAGCGTGATGGAAATGCAGGACAGCGTGATGGAAGTGCACGACAGCGTGATGGAAGCGCAGGACAGCGTGATGGAAATGCACAAGAGCGTGATGGAAAGGCATGACAGCGTGATGGATATGCACAACAGCGTGATGGAAAAGCACGACAGCGTGATGGATATGCACAACAGCGTGATGGAAAGGCATGACAGCGTGATGGATATGCACAACAGCGTGATGGAAGTGCACGACAGCGTGGTGGAAGTGCATTACTATGTGATGGAAGTGCATGACAGCGTGATGGAAATGCAAGACAGCGGGATGGAAATGCACGACAGCGTGATGGAAGTGCATGACAGCGTGATGGAAATGCAGGACAGCGTGATGGAAACGCAGGACAGCGTGATGGAAATGCACGACAGCGGGATGGAAACGCACGACAGCGTGATGGAAGTGCATGACAGCGTGATGGAAATGCAGGACAGCATGATGGAAGTGCACGACAGTGTGATGGAAGCGCAGGACAGCGTGATGGAAATGCACGACAGCGTGATGGAAAGGCATGACAGCGGGATGGAAGTGCACAACAGCATGATGGAAACGCACGACAGCGTGATGGATATGCACAACAGCATGATGAAAATGCACGACAGCGTGATGGAAACGCACAACAGCGTGATGGAAATGCACGACAGCGGGATGGAAATGCACGACAGCGTAATGGAAGTGCATGACAGCGTGATGGGTTGCATGACAGCGTGATGGAAACGCAGGACAGCGTGATGGAAGCGCAGGACATCGTGATGGAAATGCACGACAGCGTGATGGAAGTGCACGACAGCGTGATGGAAGTGCACAACATCATGAGGTAAACGCATGACAGCGTGATGGATATGCACAACAGCGTGATGGAAAGCATGACAGCGTGATGGATATGCACAACAGCGTGATGGATGTGCATGACAGCGTGATGGAAATGCACGACACCGTGATGGAAATGCAGGACAGCGTGATAGAAACGCATGACAGCGTGATGGAAACGCACGACAGCGTGATGGATATGCACGACAGCGTGATGGATATGCACGACAGCGTGATGGATATGCACGACAGCGTGATGGAAATGCACAAGAGAGTGATGGAAAGGCATGACAGCGTGATGGATATGCACAACAGCGTGATGGAAAGGCATGACAGCGTGATGGATATGCACAACAGCGTGATGGAAAGGCATGACAGCGTGATGGATATGCACAACAGCGTGATGGAAATGCATGACAGCGTGATGGAAATGCACAACAGTGAGATGGAAACGCACGACAGCGTGATAGAAACGCACGACAGCGTGATGGAAACGCACGACAGCGTGATGGAAACGCACGACAGCGTGATAGAAACGCACGACAGCGTGATGGAAACGCACGACAGCGTGATGGAAACGCACGACAGCGTGATGGAAACGCACGACAGCGTGATGGAAACGCACGACAGCGTGATGGAAATGCATGACAGCGTGATTGAAATGCACGACAGCCATCACGCTGTCGTGCATTTCCATCACGCTGTCCTGCGTTGCTCCCATTTGGTGTTAGCGGCTGTAGTTCATGAACAGACTGTGTGCTGAGCGTGACAGCAGTGAGAGCTGTTGTCAGCCCAACGTCTGATCTGATTGACTCGAATGTCTCGGAGGCGGGACATTAATGCAGGTCCATGTTTGTCAGAGTCATTTTTCCTTGTTGCACAGCGGGGAGTGACAGATTTCTGCTGAAGCCCAAACCAGATTCTGATCCGACCGGTAACATCTGCTATTGCGTGTTCACCAGCCACGCTGCAACGTTGCAGTTGTACAGGTCAGAATGTGGAATAAGCGTCGGTCATGATCCCAGACTCTGAGACAGCGCTGGTCCCAGAACGAGGCCATGACCGCTTATTCTGTTAGATCACACACCGATCTAAAGTCTGGTAACTGGAAAGAAACTGTGAAATCGTACAAAAGCGTTTGCTGATGTCAGAGAACTTGATAAAGTTGGGCTCAAATGTGTGTAGCCTGTATATGCCTGCAGTCGTCCTCAGCATCGTTCATACCCCCCAATAAAGAAAAGGCTAAATTTACAATAGTTATTCAAATAACAAGAAACAAAAGAAATGAATAATAATTAAAATTTTACAAAATGAAATTTTAGTGAAATAAAATAGCCTGTTGCTTTTAAATTGTGGTTGAAAATAAAAATTAAAAAACAAAACTGTACCAAACAAGTTAGAGCACCTAGCTCATGAACAGTAGAACATTTTAGCCCCATCATGCTTGTTTTCTTGTTTTATTTTTGTGTGTTTGTTTTTAATATTTCTGTTGAACCGCAATTCAAAATCAATGTCATGATTTTCATAGAATTTTTATTTATTACTTTTTTCAAGTTTTTTTTTGAAGTTATTTCACTGGCAACTGAGTTTCCCCTTCTGTAATGGAAGGGTATGAATAATTTTGAGGACGACTGTATATGTGTGTGTTAATATGTACATATATATATATATATATATATATATATATATATATATATATATATATGGATCACCGCAAGCATCCGGGAATTTTTGCCAAATTCGTCACCTCGTTAGGTTGGAGGTGAAAACATGGCTTCGTTGCATAGGAGAGCCATTTGATTACCTGCTTCAGTACTCGTCAATCTTCGTTTATTCTACTTTGGAAATACGGAGAAGTCCCGCTGTGTCTAGCTGCCATAAACATATCTATCACACAGACAAGAGAAGATGTTTTTCCAGTTCCCAACAACAGAAAAAGTCCCTAAGAACATGCTAAGTAGCTAGCAGCTATCAAACCCATAAATGCTGACGGTTCACGCTGGAAACCATGGAAACATCTAACAATAAGTACGGATCACTTTGTGACTGATAAAAAAGCATATTCTGGTCTCACTATTTAAACCCTGTAGCTGTTTTTGTACAGATGATGGAAAACAGCATTAAATGAGAATCACAGCGCTGCCCGCTGTTCCGTCTCCTCAGGACCACGGATCACGATCACGTTCCTGCAGATTACTGCCTTCAATGTTCCCACATACAAATAAAAGCAGAAAAAAGTGGTAGAAAAGCATTTGCAGCGTTATAAACATGCACAGTCATAACCAGTAAAATACAGATGAGCTTCTAGCTGCCGGTAATTTATAGCTTTATCAATGAGAGGAAACTCCTGAGAAGGACATCACAGAAATACCACCATTTCTTTTTTTTTATTTATTTATTTATTTTTGTTACACTTGTATGATCCCCAAGGGGAAATTAGGGCTCTGCATTTCATCATCTCTGTACTGTGAGTATCAGAGAGCAGTGGGCTGCTACTTAAAGCGCCCGGGGAGCGGTTGGTGGGGGTTAAGGACCTTGCTCAGGGGTCCACAGTGGTTCACCTAGCAGTCGTGTCGGGACTCGAACCCGGGTCCTCCACGCCAAAGCCCACGACGCTACCACTAGGCTACCCACCTCCCTCCAAAAAAAAAAAAAAAATTTAAAAATTTAAAATCTGGAGGGATATTAATATTCTATAAAGAATAAATGGTTTGAACACGGGGCTTACCTGATGAAACCAAATACATCATGAGATCAGGAAACTGATCATCAGGCCGTTATGTAGGTTCGTCTAACCAGGCTCCAGCAGCAGAAGATGCATCACTGAGTCCAACAGATACGAGTTTAGCTTCATATCTTCTAACGTCGGCAGTGAGACTTTCAGTATATCTGGACGTCATTTCAACATTATTTCAAAGACAGACCGGCAGAGAAAAACATTATAAAGGTGCAAAAACAGTTTTTGAGGCTCATAGTCCATCAGACGCCGTTCAAATACGAAGCATGTTTTCACCGCTACCAGCTTCGTGGTCACGTGAATTTCGGGTTGTGACGTAGGCTCGCGCTGATCCATACAGGTACTACCCAAAAAATTTGAATATCCTGAAAAAGTTCTTGTATTTCTGTAATTCAACTTAAAAGTTGCAATTTACATATTGTTTAGATAAATAATATGCAAATCAATATATTTCAAGGTTTTCTTTGTTTGGATGTTGCTGATTAGAAGTTGCAGCTTAAGAAAACCTCAAATTCAAAAACTCCAAAAATGAGAATATTGTGAAAAGCTCCAGTATTGTAGGTTCAGAGTGTCACATTCTAAACAGGTCAGTAATCCAAACACCTCCATAAGTACCCTGAGCCTTTAAAAAGTCTCTGTGTTGGTTTAGAAGAATTCACAATCATGGGGAAGATGCTGATCTGAGTTGTGCAGAAAACCATCATTGACTTCCCTGCACAAGGTGGAAAGACACAAAAAGTGATAGAAAAGAAGCTGGATGTTCTCAGAGTGCTGTCTCAAAGCACATTAATGGACAGTTAAGTGGAAGGAAGAAGTGTGGAAGAAAACGGTGTAGAAGCCGGAAGGCTGACAGCAGCCTGGAGAAGATGGTCAGGAAAGGGCCTTTCAGATGTGTGGAGGACTTCATCAGGAATGGACCTGTGAGCTTCATCAAGTCTAGCATCAATGCAGCCGTCTACCAGGACATTTTGGAGACCTTCATGCTTGCTTCAGTGGACCAGCTGTATGGGGATGCAGACTTCATCTGCCAGCAGGACTTGGCACCTGCCCACACTGCCAAAACTACAAAATCCTGCTTCAACAACCATGGATCACCATGCTGGATTGGCCCGCAAACCCACCTGACCTGAACCCCATTGAAAACATGTGGGACATCGTCAGAGAAAGCTGAACGGGAAGAGAGTAAACAATAAAGAAGAGCTCAAGGCTGTGATGGAGGCATGTTGGTCTCCATAACAGCTGAGATATGCCACAAGCTGCTAGCATCCATGCCACGCGGGGTTAAAGCTGGTAGCATCCATGCCACACGGGGTTAAAGCTGCTAGCACCCATGCCACGCCGGGTTAAAGCTGCCAGCATCCATGCCACGCCGGATTAAAGCTGCTAGCATCCATGCCACGCCAGGTTAAAGCTGCTAGCATCCATGCCACGCTGAGTTAAAGCTGCTAGCACCCATGCCACGCCGGGTTAAAGCTGCTAGCATCCATGCCACGCCGGATTAAAGCTGCTAGCATCCATGCCACCGCCAGGTTAAAGCTCCTAGCATCCATGTCACGCCAGGTTAAAGCTGCTAGCATCCATGCCACGCCGGGTTAAAGCTCCTAGCATCCATGCCACACTGGGTTAAAGCTGCTAGCATCCATGCCACGCCGGGTTAAAGCTGGTAGCGTCCATGACACGCCGGTTTAAAGCTGCTAGCATCCATGCCACGCCGGGTTAAAGCTGCTAGCATCCATGCCACGCCGGGTTAAAGCTGCTAGCATCCATGCCACGCTGGGTTAAAGCTGCTAGCATCCATGCCACGCCGGGTTAAAGCTGCTAGCATCCATGCCACGCGGGTTAAAGCTGCTAGCATCCATGCCATGCTGGGTTAAAGCTGCTAGCATCCATGCCACGCCGGGTTAAAGCTGGTAGCGTCCATGCCATGCCGGGTTAAAGCTGCTAGCATCCATGCCACGCTGGGTTAAAGTTGCTAGCATCCATGCCATGCGGGGTTAAAGCTGCTAGCATCCATGCCACGCCGGGTTAAAGCTGCTAGCATCCATGCCACGCCAGGTTAAAGCTGCTAGCATCCATGCTACGCCGGGTTAAAGCTGCTAGCATCCATGCCACGCTGGGTTAAAGCTGCTAGCATCCGTGCCACGCCGGGTTAAAGCTGCTAGCATCCATGCCACGCTGGGTTAAAGCTGCTAGCATCCGTGCCACGCTGGGTTAAGGAGTCATTTATGCAAAAGGACCAAACCAAGTACTAAGTACAGATGCAATATTTTTCTGCAGTAGGACGCATATTTTTGGATTTAAAGTCCTTTTTAAATTGATTTCATGCAAAATTCAAATTTTTTGAGTTTTTGAATTTGAGGTTTTCTTTAGCTGCAACTTCTAATCAGCAACATCCAAACAAATAAAAGCTTGAAATATACTGATTTGCATATTATCTATATAATATGTAAATTGCAACTTTTAAGTTGAATTACAGAAATACATGAACTTTTTCACAATATTCAAATTTTTTGGGTAGTACCATCTTTCACAATCTGAGCCCGATAAATTCTGGCATTGTCATCTTGGAATATGGCCGTGCCATCAGGAAAGAAACATCCATTGATGGAATAACCTGCTCATTCAGTATATTCAGGTATCAGCTGACCTCATTATCTGAGCTCATACTGTTGCTGAACCTGGACCTGAGCAACTGCAGCAACCCCAGATCATCACACTGCCCCCACAGGCTCATACAGTAGCACTAGGCATGATGCTGCATCACTTCATCTGCCTTTCCGGCCACATTTCTTCCTGGAAGACGATGGTCCACTATCCTTCCAGTTTTTCAGAATGCGTTGGACTGTTCTGAACCCAGTTTTAGTAGTTTCTGCATCTCCTTAGATGTTTTCACCTCTTGGTGCCAATGATTTGACCCTTCTCAGACAGACTAACATCTTTTCCACGACCACGGATGTGTCTTTCCACATGGTTGTTTAGGAAATGAGAAGCCCCTCCACGACTTAAAAAGTGTGTTAAATTAACATCTGAACAGCTGAGCAGGACAACACGACCAACGGTCGGTGGACAGTTTAAAAGCTACTATAACATTTATGTTTTTGTGTGTAAAGTTCTTTGTGTGTTTTTGGAACTGCAGATGGAAACTAGTCCTGAGAGCTACAAACTGATACAAAGCATGTTTTCCATTGTGACCAATGCTGCTGTACACTGCCCCTTTTTAAATAAACTAAATCTGAATCTGATTTTGGTGGATTATGTGAACAGCTGCGAAAAACCTGAAAGGCTGAAAATTATGAGAAACTTCATAAATAAGGAGGATCGATGTTTTCTGGTGGATTCGGTTCCCTGCTGCGACACCTACCTGCCCAAAATCAGCTTCTCTCAACGAGATGATGTGAAAGTGGGATTTTCAACATAATATTAGTAACAGTAGTTGGTTATGCACTTATTAAGAAATTAATTTGAATTTCACAGATTAATCTCTTTGCAATAATATGTTAATACTGATAACCCGAAAAGTCCCAAATTTCCAACAAAAATCCAAAAATCCAACAATGGTCTGGCCCCCCAGTTTGAAAACCACTGCTTTAATCCACCACTGAGCAGAGCAACTTCCTCTGTGACTATAATAATTCTTAATTTTAAAAAATTGTGGAAATAAACCTGATTCATCTCTGCGACTTGGTTTTGTGGCATGTAACACCAAAGTAAGACGTTTTTCCATTACTGGTTACTATTGTGACTGTTCGTAACTGTCAACTCAGTTAACAGAAAACACTGATTTAGGTTTTTATCCAAGGAAAATAAAAAAAATGCATTGTTATTTTTTAAAATGCAATCATTAAGTTCCCCATCCGTCTGATTGTCCTCTTCATCACCTTCATCATTCCTCTGTGTCACTGCATTTGGTTTTAAATTAAAAAGACTGAACAGAAAACATTGAGACAATGGACACCATTACCCAGAATGCATTACATTCACGACAGTGAACAAGTGAAATGCATTCCTTAAATGTATAAAACTGAAGAGAACGTATTTTAAAGAAATTCAGATGAAATCAGAAGTCTGCGACGATCCGTGTCCTCACTGCCAGGCATCACATGCGTGCTTTAGACTGAGGAGAAAACAAAAGCGTCTGTATGACTAAACCAACAACGCAGTGACACAAACAGTTCTGGAGCTTTAAGTGCAGAAAACGTCATAGATGAGTGCAGGAAAGCTCCACGTTCTCCTCATGTTGGTGCTTTCACTCGTCAAACGGTCCCGCAGTCAAAATGGCAGCTGAAGCCAAACACTGACATCACTCACCTGGGAGTCGTGGCCGGACAGACGGAGGACGCCGCAGCGTTAATGAGCGACTCCCCGCTTTCCCAGCAGCGTTGGTCATTCTGCCTCCGTTATTTAGACTGAGAGGAACCGCCGCTGTAATTGGTTCAGCTCGGTGGCAGGCAGCACCAAGGCTTCTCATGCAAATGAGGTAAATGTGTACACCAAATTACAGGTTGTCATTCTCCATAACACAGACCCGTCAGACGATCCACAGAGACCAGGCAGCGAGAGCTGAACCAAACCCTGCACACGGCCAACATGATTTCTTACTCTCTGCGGCTGCTGTGTGATTGGATTATTGTAGAGATCTGTTTTACAGGGGATAAATCACAACGCCGTTATCGCCGATGAGGATCGGGAGAGGCGGACTCACACCCGGATGGAGTGTCAAACATTCCTGCTCCATCGGCCTCCTCCGCTTTGATTTTGTTGTTTGGTTGTGTACATGAAGTCTAATGCATGCTGGGGTCACATGTTAGAAGCCCTGCTATAAAATAAAGCCCAAGGGGCAAAGGGGGGGATGGAGAAGAAAGCCGGCAGAGCAAAAAGAGGAGGAGGGGTGGTGGCGGCAGAGGGGGGATCTGTTTTTCTTCAGGTCCGGAGCTACAGAGCGAAGCCGACATGGAAAAGCCAGGGAATGGGAAAATGGTGCAGGATCGCGCCTCACTGCGGCCCGTTGCATCGCCTCCTGACCCAGTTCGTCCATCAGATCCCAAACTGCCGTGTTTACACCGGAGAAACTACCGATCTGACATGAAGGCATGTTACACTGGGAGCACGAAGCCTTTGTTCAAAACAAAAACAAAAAAAAATACAAAAACACCAACTTTTATCTTTTGTTGTCAATTTTGTGTGTTTGGGGTCTTTTAAAGGAACATTCCACCCACAGAATGATGTAACTTTATCTTCCACTTCCCCTCATGGTGAGAAAGACTCTGGAGCACTTTTCTAATATCTCAAATGCAGCCGGCGATCAAGAAGCCCCCCCCCCCCAAATCTCATATAATGGAGTTCACCGGGGTCAGAGCCAAAAAGGTTCATAAAAGTCCACAAAAACTTGTCAATATTCCTCCATACTGCTCGTCCAATGTAATCCAAGTGTCCTGAGTGGGTAGCATCCACAATTTACTGGAAACGACGTCATTTAGTAGATTTTTTGAGCCTAAACTGTACTACATGAGTACTACATCAGTACTACATCACATCTCCTGCAAGCATGGCGATGCACGTTCATGAAACTACTGAAGTCGCGGCAGACGAGATCGCGCGTTCTCTTTTTTCTTTCTTTCTTTGTTTTAAATCAATATCAACCCCTCTTGGACCCTCTTGTGTTTGTCTGCAGCTCTGTCGCTCTTAGCACAATGTAAACAGCTGATTTCTTCTTCTACGCTTGCATTAACGGCAGAGTAGGCTCTGAACGTTTCCAGTGGAAACCACATCACATTGAACATTTTTTCATTCTTTAGATCAAAATGATGTGGTTTCGGAATAGATTCTGGACGTCAGTCGGCAAGGATTTTACTGATGCTCTGGATGTTATTTGGGCTGTTTTGTAGTTTACCAGGCCCTGTCATTTTAAACTGAAAGAATTGATGAAAAGTGGATTGGTGTGGTCCCAATATTTAACTTTAAAAACAGTTCTAATAGCTCGCTTTTGTAAGGTGAGTAAAGGTGACAAATTAGTTTTATAATAATTTCCCTAAACTTCTATACAATAACTCAAATATGACACAATAAAGGAGTGATGTAAGATGAAAACGCTTCCTGATAGAGGACAGGATCGCAGTGTTTCATCACACCTACACACTGAGCTACTTTTACCGTATATAATTAATGCACGTATATAATAATTCTGGTGGGCAAACAGACTTGGGTGGTGGTCCCCATCTTCAGGAAGGGGAACTGGAGGGTGTGCTCCAACTACAGGGGGATCAGCCTCCCTGGTAAAGTCTATTCAGGGGTCCTGGAGGGTTTGAGGAAGGCATGCCAGTCATGGAACAGTGGACCAGATCTACAGCCTCTTCTTCTTCTTGTATGTCTTTAGATCGTCTGCTCTGATGAAGCGAGCCACTCCAGCGTCTCGTTGCCCAGGTTCATTAGGTCCAAGTGGCCATTTGGTGGTCGTGTCTTGGGGAATTGGTGAAAACGTGATCAGCGGTCTGTCGGGGGTTTCCACATTCACAGTGGGCACAGTCCGCAAGGCCCCATCGCTGCATTGATTCTCCAAAACGGCCCACACCTGTCCTTAGGCAGTTGAGAGTTGTCCACTGCTTCCAGGGAAGGTGCTCGAGAGGGACGTCTGTAGGATCCTCAGTCAGGGTTCCCATGCGTCCTGGAAAACCTGGAAAATGATTGAACATTTTTCCAGTCATGAAAAACACGGAAAATGAGAGAAAGAGTAAAATGTCCAGGAAAACCTTGAATTGTCCTGGAAAAATATTTTTCCTTCCTCTGCTTTGTATCTGCTTCGTCTCCGATTTGTCTCTGCTTCATCGCTTCACTTCCACTTCGTCTTGGCTTCGTCTTGGCTTCGTCTCCGATTTGTCTTCACTTCATCGCTTCATTTCTACTTCATCTTTGCTTTGTCTCCGCTTCATCTTCACTTCAGCTTCGCTTCGTCTCCGCGTCGCTGCTTCATCTCTAAGCAACAGTTGTAGAACACTTTTCCAAAACTGACTCATACTGCAGCTCCTGGAAAAATCCTGACAATGTCCTGGAAAAGCCCTGGAAAAAAACTTCAAGAAAAGAGTGGGAACCTTGTGGTAGCGGTTGAGCCTGGATGGTCCTGCTGCCCTCCACTGTTCCCTCCATCTGCCCTTGACCCAGGAAGCTCTGCTAATGTCAGCTGGTGTCGTGCTGAGCATTTCCTGGGTGTGTGTGGCAAATGGGCGCTGTGATTGGAGACACTTGCGCTGCGGTCTCTCCATAATGGTGTTGTGGAGGAGGTGGGATTCGTTCATCTGTGCCTTCCAAGCAAGAGCCAGCATAGCTCCTTCTCATCTGATCTTGGCTGGGATCCTCTGGGAGCCTCTTCAGGGTCTTGGAGCGAATGGGAGTTCACCCAACCAGTCTACAGGTACTTTGTGGACTTGGAAAAAGTGCTCAGTTGTGTTCGGGACTCCCGTTGGAGGCGTTCTGGGAATTTGAGGTACCGGACCTTCTTGGATGAGCTTTCCGGTCCCTGTTTGACTGATGCTAGAGCTCGGTCCGCATAGCCAGCAATGAGTTGGATTAGTTTCCAGCGAAGGCTGGACTCAACCAAGACTGCCCTTTGTCACAGCTTCCATTGCAAATGCAACGACCTGGGGGTGCCGCGGCAACCCTTGCTTGCCCAGGTTGTTGACCCAACTTCTGGGTTAACTTTGTAGTCAACATAACCCAACTTCTGGGTCAAATATTCAACCCCAAAGTTGAGTAAAAAAATAACCCAATTTTCTGGGTCGAAGTAACCCAGAAATGAGTTGGTCCCTTTTTAACCCAGCAGTGGGAGTTTTTAGTGTACAGGCAACCCTCACTTGCCCTGGTTGCCAGGGAGCCTAGTCCTCCTGATGGCTCTTGGGCTCCTGGGGCCCTACACTCTGCCCACCTCTGAGGGGCCGGTGGATGGAGGGGCTAGGGGCTGCTGCCCCTGGCCTCTGGAGGCCTGTGCCTCATGGCCACTTGGCACTCTGGCCGGGACCCCCCCCCCCCTTTCTGCAGAGTGAAATTCCCTGCTGGGAAAATCTGGAACTTTGAGATCTGTAAGATGTAATGAAACTTGATCACTAAGAGCTCATCAGTGAGAAGAATTTCAAATGACATAAGATAAAGCTGGAAGAATTCAATCTCTGCTGTTATTTCTCATCAGCACGTCGCTGCAGCAGTTTGGATCAGATGACGAGTTTTCAGAAGGTTCCTAGCCTCGTCAGAGGCCTCCATTCTGAAGTTATATCAGAGATGGGGTTTTCTGGATCCGTCCTCCACTGGTTCTCCTCATATATCAAAGGCAGAACCTTCAATGTTGCCTTTAACAATTTGATTACTAATGTGTCCGACTTGTCTTGTGGAGTTGCACTAGGTTCTGTTCTTGGGCCCCTTTTGTTTTTGCTGTACATGAAGCCTCTTGGTCAGCTGATTCTTCTCTGATTCTGTCTTATCACTTTTATGCAGATGAGATTCAGTTGCATTGTTCTTTTAATGATTCAGAATTTCACCTTTTATCTGAGCTCCTGGAATGTACAGTATGTCCTCCATCATAAACTGGCTGTCCTCAAATTATCTTCAAATTAATTCAAGTAAGACAGAAACGTTGATCATCGCTCCTGACAAAAAGACCCCCTGATCAAGAACCACCTTGGTGTTCTGGACTCGTCTGTCCAAGCGAGCCTTAGAAACCTTGGTGTTGTGTTTGACCAGGCTGTCTTTGGAGGCTCATTCCCGACAGCTGACTAAAAGTTGTTTTTATCATCTTAGAACTATCTCAAAAATCAGGAAAATGTTGTCAAAGGCAGATCTTGAAATGATCATTCATGCTTAAATCTCATCTCGCATCGATTGTAATTCTGTTTTTCCTTGTTTTAATAAGACGACCCTCAACAGACTCCAGTTAGTCCAGAATTCTGCCGCTAGATTTTTATCAGGTTCACCCAGAATGGTCCACATAACCCCTATTTTATCAAATCTTCATTGATTCCCAGTCAAATTTAGAATTGATTTTAAAATCTTAATATTGACCTTCCAAGCACTGCATAGCCCCCCGGTATATTATTGATCTGCTGTGCCCCTGTACTTCAGGGCGCACCCTTCGTTCCTCAGGCCAGAGTCTCCAGAAGGTCCCAAAGACCTGTTTTAAAACCCGGGGGGACCTGGCTTTTGAGACCGTAGCCCCTAGACTCTGAAATGACCTCCCCCTGTAGCTTCGTCTGGTCGACTGTGTGGAATCTTTTAAAAAGCAGCTGAAGACGTTTTTATTTAGGAAAGCTTTTGGTTGATTTGACTGTGACTGACTGGGCTTTATCATGTTTTTTTATAATCTTTTCCTTTTAATATGTTAATTATGTCATTCTGTTGTACCAGTAACCCTTTCATGTGCAGCACTTTGTGATTTTTATCTGTGAAAAGCGCTTTGTAAATAAATTTTACTTACCTACTTTACTTGCTTGTAGGTTTGTGCCACAGATGAAATCATCAGCCTGAGTGCACCGGAGGACCAAGCCTCTGAGATGGATGTAGTTACCTCGTTCCTTGGCTCTGAGCAGGTTGACAGTACTTGACCTTAGTCCGACATCAGCACCGTCTTGGGGTCTTTTGGGGGAAATGGGGGTCCATCGGCACCAGCCAAGCTTAGCCTAGATTGACCCTGAGTCTCTCATCTCCTTTTTCCCACAGGAGGACTGACCTGGGCGGCCACAAAGCAGTCATGGTCAGATTTATGTCCCAGCCACACAATTCTCAGGTCATCTGGCTGACATTTAAAGTCCATAATTATCTTTAGTCTGACTACTCTAACGGGATTTTCTCTGGAATATTATCAGTCCAAAACAGATTTAACAGAGTTTGCAGGAAGGGCTCAGTTTCTGGAAGCAACAGAAACATTTTGTAGGGAATAAATCAAAGTTAGTTAGCAGGAACATTTAGCTATTCTGACCAGGAAGCCTCTCCCACAACCACATACCCACAGTTAAAGTCCAACAAAACGACACGTCAAAGCAGCTTTTAGATGTCAGCCCCCCCCCCCCGACAGACAATCAGAATGATCAGAAAGCAGAGAATGGACTCATTTCTGTTTGGGGGAGTGGGGAGGTGTAGTTGTAACATCGCAGGCTTTGGTGCAGCAGACCTGGACTCGAGTCCCTGACACGACACTCAGGTGGACCCCTGAGCAAGGTCCTTAACCCCCCATCAACTGCTTCCCCAGGTGCATTAATTAGCAGCCCACTGCTCTCAGGTCAAACCTGAGATGGTTAAATGCAGACAATGAATTTCCTAATTGGGATTAATGAAGTAGTTTCTTTTTTTATTTCATGTCATACGCAGTTTTCTGAGTCAAAAGATGAAATAAGAATTAAAGCTGCAAACAGCAATGAAGATCTCACACACACGGTCTTCCTCCCACAGAGATACAACTCACCACTTTCAGGCGTCAGACATGTTTCAGTCCATTCAGTGCTCACCAGTCTATACTGGGAAATATCTTCAGTTTACTGGTCAGGTGCAGGTTTGTCCACGACTCCATGTAACTCTCTGACTCTGTGTAGACCATGGTCACCTGATCAGTGGTGCTCCTGCACTGCCATTATTCAAGACGGAGCAAACTTTTAGAAATGACATTTAGAAGCCATAATTATGTCGTTCAGTTACTGAAATCGGCCGATTAGATGGAAGCCAGTGACTGAAACATGGAAACATGATTTCATGGTCAATGTTTTTCCAATTGCAGGTGTCTGAAATGATCATGGATAGTTTTATGCATAACACTGCAGCAAATTAATGTTACTGTCACAGGGTGAACTAACAGGTGCTGTCTGAAACTGAACTTCTGCCTCATAGCATGGTTTTTGTGTGTTTTTTACTTGTTTTTATCTTAAAGTGAGTGGGAGTTTTCATGAACTGATTGGCAGCACCTGGAGAGAAGGACTCCTCCTCTGACTTAATTGGAAACAGGTTTGAAAGCCGGTGTGTGGACAACAGAGGGGAGATGAGACGAGGGAGGACTGATGGGATGGTTGGAGGAGAAGGTGAAGCCGGGTGGGGGCCGGATCACCGGGCTCGGGGCTCACACACTAAAAACTCCTGGGTCAAACTGCTGGGTTAAAAATGGACCGGTTAATTTCTGGGGTATTTCAACCCAAACATTTGGGTTGCTGGATTGTTGACCCAACTTCTGGGTTAAAATAATGCTCCAGCAGTCTCCGGTAAGTAAAAGAGCCACCCGTGACATTATTTTACATTTATATTGTGTCTACGACATATCAGTAACTCCTATTTTAATTTCTGTATTGTTTGGGTTTTAAAGTATATGAAGGTTTTCTGTAAAGGCAAAGAAAAGCAGCCGCGTGTGTTTATTGAAGGATTCCTGCGTTAGCTGGCCATCTACCTGGCGGTACATGGACAGGAGGCGGGAAACTAGAAGAAATGGTTAGCAACTATAAGTTATGTTAGTTTCATATCCTGTTGGACATACTTCTTCTTTTATTCGACATTTTCTATGTTGATATTAGTATTCTTTGTTTTGGGGACACCTTTCATCTGAGTAATCTTCAGTAGTTTATCTCAATGTTTCCCACATTGTCTGTGAGGTTAGGGGGTATAAAAATGCAGAAATTTGTTTTTGAAAATTAAATTGTACCTCAAGACCCCCCCCCCACACACACACACACACGTTTGCACCCATGCTGAGGACCTCACCGTGCTCCCACTGACAGAGTAAGGAGACTCTAACTCTGCAGGGGGGGGGAGGGGGGGGTGGCTGGAACCAGGGCATCAGCAACCCTCAGCACCGCTGGTTCGAGACCAGGACCAGTCCTCAGAACCAGAACTCCAGGATCCATCATCAGCCTGCAAACTGACGTCTGATGCTAACGTTGTCTCAACACACACCCCACCCTGAACGAAGAAAAAGGTGGGGTTGGAGATGTTGCTGGCCTCCCTGCAGCTGGCCTGTCAGGACCGAGGTTTTACAAATGTGTGGTTGATGTGACCTCAGTCACTACATCATTAAAACAACAGTACTGGTTGACCTAATACGGCTGCAGTCGGAACGAACCAAAATCCTCCAAATAAGAAGAGAGGAGAAGTTTTATCTACCACTGGGCATGGGGGGGCTTTCACGGCGTTCGACCTTTATTCTGACTATAAAAGTGGATTATAAACTGGAATACATGTTAATGACTCATGTTCTTCTCAGGATAGAAACCTGTTGGTCACTTGTCTTACTCACTGCTTCCATGTCAGTTTGGAGCATCTCTTATCAGACACGTCTGAGCCAGAAGCTGGAAACACTGGAAACACTGGTGGGCGTCACATTTTCACAGAATGATGTCACTCCCTCTACAAATCATGATCCGGTCTGAGCTGACGAAGCAGCTGAAAGACCAGATGTCCCCCGTCCACCTAAACTGGACCACAATGTTCTGGCCTCTGCGCTTTTCTTTTACTTTTGTTTGTTTTTTAGATGAAATTTAGAAAAACTAATCAACTCCAGAGATATCCACACTCAACAGGTTTGAACTGTCCTAATCAGGAAAACTTCCCCAAACCTGCCTCATCCGGACTGGTCAGTCCATTTAACGAATTTAAACCAAACATTTGAAATGTGGCTGAAAACAACGTCATTTGATCAGAGACTGGTAGACTGGATCAGGGGACTGGTAGACTGGATCAGAGGACTGGTAGACTGAATCAGGGGACTAGTAAACTGGATCACACTGGATCAGGGGACTGGTAGACTGGTTTAGGGGACTGGTAGACTGGATCACACTGGATCAGGGGACTGGTAAACTGTATCAGACTGGATCAGAGGACTGGTAGACTGGTTTAGGGGACTGGTAGACTGGATCAGAGGACTGGTAGACTGGTTTAGGGGACTGGTAGACTGGATCAGAGGACTGGTAGACTGGTTTAGGGGACTGGTAGACTGGATCAGAGGACTGGTAAACTGGATCAGGGGACTGGTAGACTGGATCAGGGGACTGGTAAACTGGATCAGGGGACTGGTAGACTGGATCAGACTGGATCAGAGGACTGGTAAACTGGATCAGACTGGATCAGAGGACTGGTAAACTGGATCATTCTGGTTTTCATTTCCCACCCGTCTCACTCTGGTCTCAGCACAGGTCAAACTAATGACTCAATCAGCCAATCAGGGCTCTCTCTCTCACACACACAGACACACATATCCTTGT
Organism: Atherinomorus stipes; assembly: GCA_023101725.1. NCBI lineage: Eukaryota > Metazoa > Chordata > Actinopteri > Atheriniformes > Atherinidae > Atherinomorus > Atherinomorus stipes. The sequence goes on along the minus strand of JALJCO010009518.1, from coordinate 44,404 downwards.
ACTTCTTTCTTTGTGAGGACATTCATTGAGATCAAGCATTCCCTAGTCCCTAACCCTAACCACCACAACTGATTTCCTGAACCTAATCCTTGTCCTAACCAAAACCTGATTGCAACCTAAACTCTGAAACCAAATCTTGACCCTCAAAAATGTGTTTTTCTTGTTTGCTCAAAATGTCCTCACTTTGTTGGTTAAACATGCTAAACGGTTCTCACAATGTAGCAAGTACAGGAGCACACACACACGCGTCGCCGTGGTTACCCAGTTCATCTCCGTGGCTCAACGCGAGGCGTGATGTCAGAGAGCAGCTCGGACTCTCAGCGTCATCACGTCCAACGTTTTATATTTCAGAGCAGAAACAGTTTGGACTTCCAGCCATGGAAATAAACCCGTCGTTGCTAACAGGAACGTTACAAAGAAAAATCATGAAGATTTTTTTATGCCAGTGAACGTCTGATGGAGTCATTTCCAGACTTTCCTCCATCTAAAGTCCGGCTCCAAAACCTTTTCATGTACTAATAACACTTCGTACTGTCCAGAGGTCTGGAGAGGGGCCTAAAGGTGTGAAAAACTATCAGGGAAAGTCCAGTCACCACCGCCTCGCCCTGAGATGGCATCCTAGGCCTGATACTGGAAAGGTCATTCCGTCAGCCAACAACAGCCTTTGCTTTTGATAAACATCCAATCAGAGCTCACGCTGAGGCGATAAGCATCCAATCTGAGTGTGAGAGCTTGTCATTGCATTCCACCGGCTGATCTGACACTATCACGAGGCCTGATGCCAGCCGGGACGCAGCCAGAGGCTATTCTGGGCTCCTCGCAGATAGGACGGAGTTTCAGCACAGCTTAGAAGGAGTGAGAGAAGCCAGGATGAATGACAGCAAGCCTCGATTCTGCCGTCGACTCCTGGCTCTGCAGGGAGCCGTGACAGAACAGGGACAACGGTGCGTTCCAGCTGCCTTGGGACTCCGAGCAGACGCCAGCTGGTGACGTCGTCACCAGGTATTCTGCGTTCCAGCTGCACGAACTCAGGAAAAAATAGAAATCTTCAAAACAGCCTTTGTGAGCTAGAACAGCTAGAAAATAACACATTTCTAGCTAGAAGAATAACACAGACATTATAACAATGCTACTAGGGATGGGCAATATGGACAAAAAAATGTATCACGACAATTTCTCTTATCACGGTAACGATAAGTGACGATAAAAACTATCAGCATAGTGTTTTGTATTATAAATCTGTCACTAAATTCTGTCTTAAAAGCCCTACAAAATACTAGAAGCCACTAAACTATATCAATTTAGTTCAAGTAGTGCACCTGTATTGCAAAACTGTAGTGACACCAAGCAAACAAATCTGAAACATGAGACCAAATTCCACATTTATTCAAACGATGCAAACAGCAAAACTAACTGGGCTAATTTAAAAAACAAAGTAGTGCAACTGCAAACACAACCCGATAAATTAAATTTATTGTTTTTTATCGTGAGATGACAAACTGGTATTGTGGGGAATTTCTTTGACGATATGTCGCACATGATAAATTATCGCCCATCTGTAAATGTTACCATGACAACGTCTAATTTCAGTGTGTGTGTTTGATAAACAACACATACAGTATTCACGCTGCGTTTTAAAGAAAAACAGACGCTGTGAGACCGTAAAATTCAATAACAACAACTTGGTTCTATTTACACTTGAAATTTATGATCAGAAAATATCTGACATAGAAGTTTGATAAACACAACAATGGTGCTGGACCGTAAACCGTTAACGGAGAGGGAGAAACTTCCGTTATGTCACCGCTGGTTTCTGAGGAGCTAAAAGTGAAGCCAGGTGGGCGTGTCCCACCGTTGCCATCTTGCCGTGTCACATGTGTCGTCACTATTCAAAAATCCTAAAATGGGCAAAGACAAGGCCGCTCTAAGCCGCGGGGCAACTGATTGACAGCTGACGTACTCTGGGCTAAACACTAACCGAGCTAACTCGAAACTAACAGGAGCTAATGAAGATTAGCCTCCTAAGCGGCGGGTAAAGGTCAGACACGCTTAGACTGATATTATCTGGCTAAAAACCTCCGTTGTGCTGCTCTGCTACAAACTGAGACCTTACTGAGAGCTAACAAGGAGCTAACCGTTAGCCACAGGTCGGCAGGCCGACATCCGGTCTGCTGCATGTCAATCAAATGGACACGTGCCTAATTATGTGTAATTTCAAGATTAAACCTAGAACTGCAAGCAGTTATCTGGGGGCCCAAACCCCACCCTGCACCCCCTCCCCTTGGCGCCCCCCCCTCCCCTACCCCGCCTCCCATTGTTCGACAAACACTTCGGTTTTTTAGCCCTCCGGAAATAAAAGGGGGATGATTTTTATTATTTTCCTACACCAAAGGTTTGCCCAGCATGAAAACCTGTTGTTCTTCAATTAAGGTGGGTGCAAGCATGAAGTTTGTGTGTATTGGTAATGTTGTCGCAGTTTAGCTGGAAAATGTCTAAAACCGGAGGAATGTTGCCTCAAAGGACCAGCAACTGAACCCCCCTTTTTTGACCAAAATTTATAAAAAAAAAATACACCCACTAACTTCTAAATATCCTCTCCTCAATCCACCAAAACCATTACAGTACCATCCGACTTCTGTTTAACAGATGTTCGAGGGAATATCAGACATCAATATTCAAACATCCAGCTGGCTGTACTCCGTGTGTCTGGTCTGCTGAACACACCAGGATTCTTCCCTTTTCCTGTCCTTTCACTGTTCTCAGTGTCTAAAGACCTGCCATCGCCCAGCTCAACACAGTCTCCGAGCTGCAGGCACGGAGTAACTGATCTCGGTCGATTTATATGGAAAACTGACAAGTTTAATCAGTTTGCAATAGGAAAAAATATGCGACACTACCCGGGCCTTAAGAAAGATGTGCTGTTGTTTTAGAAAATTCATGCCACAATAGCTTTAGACTGATGAACAAAAAAGGTCAGCTCAGTTTTTTGTGACCTGAAAAGAGCCAAAGCATCTGAACTGCAGCTTGGAGGATTTGATCCCGCTTCTCCCACCATACAGATTGTGGCTCTGAGGGTTTTTATGTAAATTCAGGTATTGTTACAGCCCCTATATCTGAACATCATGGTATGTTCATGTAAAAATGAAGACAAACACACTACAGATGCAGTTGTTAAAATTTTAGACAACTTTGATATTTGCAGGATGAAAAATCTTTCCCAAACTGCTTGGGATTCATAAGGAACATCTGGTGATTAACTGCAATATTCAAACATCAGCTTTTTACTCGTGTGTGGAGCACGAAATCACAATACACAGGACATTATGATGTCATTCCGATAAGTCCGATACCATGACGACATACCCCGATAACTTGGGTCCTTAAAGTTGGAATTTTAAAGATTGACATGCAGAAGTTAAAATCCCATTTAGTTACGTCGGAGATATTGCGATTGGGAAAGAAAGCGCGGCTCACAGGGCAGACCAAAACGCTACAAACCTCTGTACCTATCTTATATTAGACACTACCTACCTTATACAGCTGGAAATTTTAAGGTTGGACATGCACCTGTTAAAAATCCCAGTTAATGCTTTTTTGTGGCTCTCGAGGACTAGCACTCCTTGGACACCCCTGTTGTCAACTAACATTCACAGAATACTAACAGCCACCAGCCACCCAGACCCTCTGTCCTCAAACTTCACCACAAGCCACAATACAATAGGACTTCTGTTTTCACAGATGTTAATACACATTCTCATATGCATACACATGTATCTGTGGCGATATGTTTGCTCCAGCAGGACTGACTACATACTGTTAGAATAATCAATGTCTTATCCATGTAAAAAATTAAGACAAACACACTACGGTGAATATCAGACATCAATATTTAAACATCCAGCTGGACGTCTGTGCGTCTGGCCTGCAAACCACGACCAGGATCTTCTCCTTCTTCCTCTACTGTTCTCAGTGTCTGAAGATCTGCCATCGCGCACCTCATTCACACACTCCCCAGTCTGCTATGCATTAGTAGTGGACTACCTTCTGTTTTAATGTAAACAGTGTCTAAAGACCTGCCATCGCCCAGCCCAAACACAGTCTTCCTCCATGGAAGCACGTAGTGCTGATCTGGTGATTGTTTATATGGAAAACTGACAAGTTTAATCAGTTTGCACAGGGAAAAAATATGCCGCGACACTACCCGGTGCCTTTAAGAAAGATGTGCTGTTGGAGTTAGAAAATTCATGCCACAATAGTCTTTAGACTGATGAACAAAAAAGGTCAAATAGTTTTTTGTGACCTGAAAATTTCAAAACATCTGAACTGGGCTTGGAGGGTGACGTAGTCCAGCTTTCTCCCACCGCGAGACAGGATTGTGGCTCTGAGGGTTTTTATGTAAATTCAGGTATTACTGCAGCTGTCTGAATGATCAATGGCATAACCATGTAAAAATGAAGACAAACACACTACAGATGCAGTTGTTAACTTTAGACAACTTTGATATTTGCAGGATGAAAAATCTTTCCCAAACTGCTTGGGATTCATAAAGGAATATCTTGACATTAATTGCAGCAAGATTGGTTTTTATTTGGGATGCACGATAATCATTGGGCCGATAACAGGACATTATGATGTCATTCCGATAAGTCGATACCATGACGACATACCCCGATAACTTATGTCCCTTAAAGTTGGAATTTTAAAGATTGGACATGCAGAAGTTAAAAATCCGCACACATGCTTTCATGACAGAATGTGCGATTGGGGAAAGCCGCTGCTTACAGGGAGACCAAAACTGCTTACAAACCTCTGTACCTATCTTATATTAGACACTACCTACCTTATACAGTTGGAAATTTTAAGGTTGGACATGCCTGTTAAAGTCAGTTAATCTTTTTGTGGCTCTCGAGGACCAGCACTGGACACCCCTGTTGTCAACCAACATTCACAGAATACTAACAGCCACCAGCCACTCAGATCCTCTCTGTCCTCAAACTTCACCACAAACACAATACAATAGGACTTCTGTTTTCACAGATGTTAATACACAAGTTTTATCAGACATTGCAGGGAAAAAACTGTGGCTATATTTTGCTCCAGCTGGACTGACCACAGTACTTCAGTTAGAATAATCAATGTCTTATCCATGTAAAAAATTAAGACAAACACACTACGGTGAATATCAGACATCAATATTTAAACATCCAGCTGGACGTCTGTGCGTCTGGCCTGCAAACCACGGCCAGGATCTTCTCCTTCTTTCCTTTCACTGTTCTCAGTGTCTGAAGATCTGCCATCGCGCACCTCATTCACACACTCCCCAGCTGCAAGCAGATGTAGTGGTTGTCAACTAGTTCCTGGTTAAAGGTTTCCAAGAGTTTGCAGCTTGATGGAGAAACTGACAGAAGTTTCATTTGACTTGCAGGGAAAAAAACTTGTGTAACATTGTACCTGGTGACTCTAAGACAGATGTGTTGTCTAACTAGTAACTGGATGCTTCCAAGAGTTTGTAGCTTGATGGAGAAAAAGTGAAACAGTGTGGTCGATCTGAGAAGTTTCAGACCATCTGAACTGGGCTTGGAAGGTGTCACGATCCTGCCTTCTCCCACTGCAAGATGGGCTTGTGGCTCTGAGGATCACAATTTTTATTTCCATTCGGGTATCGTTACAGCCCTATATATAAATGATCAGTGACAAAACCATGTACAAAATAGGAACAAACACACTACAGATGCAGTTGTGAACTTTCGACAACCTTGATATTTTTAAGGATTAAAAATCTTTGCATAACTGCTTGGGATTCATGAGACTATCTTGACATTAACTGTAACAAGATTGGTTTTTATAGATTTATCTGTCATGGAAATCCTTTGTTGAGCAAATTTGCATATTTCAGCCAAAACTTAGGGTGTAAAATCAATATAGAGTGAAGGTTGGATGGAGTGAAACAGTGTGGATGGATTGATAAAGGAATTTCACATCACATTTTGGCTGTCTTCAGTTGACAGCTGATTTTTAATGTAATAAAAATCAGGGTGATATCCGCTCATAAACCATTCCCACTTTGTCAATCATGAACATCCTCAGGAATCCAGCTGAGTGATGATATGAACATACACAGTAAGTTTCAGATCTGATCAATCGTTTGTGAAATATAATAAGTGTTTTAGCATCCCCTAGATTTAAAAAAGTTTTCATTATCAACATGAGTAGATAATCACGTTCCCCTGTTGGTGTAAGAGTTTCATGGAAGTATCTGATACGCATTTTAACGGGTTGAAGGGCACGACCTGCCTTCTCCCACTGCAAGATGGGCTTGTGCCTCTGAGATCACAATTTTATTTCCATTCGGTATCGTTACAGCCCTATATATAAATGATCAGTACAAACCATGGCCAAAATAAAGACAAACACACTACAGATGCAGTTGGAACTTTGACAACCTGATATTTGCAGGATTAAAAATCTTTGATAACGCTTGGGATTCATGAGGACTATCTTACATTAACGTAACAAGATTGGTTTTATAGATTTATCTGTCATGGAAATCCTGTGTTGAGCAAATTTGCATATTTCAGCCAAAACTTTAGGGTGTAAAATCAATATAGAGGAAGGTGGATGGATTTAAATGTTCAGTATATCCAAGAATTTCATCACATTTAGCTGTCAGGATAGAAACAGCTGATTTTTTAATGTAATAAAATCAGGGGTGATATCCGCCATAAACCATCCCACTTGTCCAATCATAGACATCTCAGGAATCAGCACAGAGGATGATATAACATACACAGTAAGTTTCAGATCGATCAATCGTTTGGAAATATAATAAGTGTTTTAGCATCCCCTAGATTTAAAATTTCTATTATGAACATGAGTAGATAATCAATGCCTCCCTGTTGGTGTAAGAGTTCATGGAAGTATCTGATGCGGTTTAAAGTTATGGCCTTTGAAGTACGCAGCTAGCTTTGGAAAACAGCCTAATGGCCATAACTCCGCAACGAAACAAAAATCCAACAATCGCTCTGATCAGTTTTATCCTTGCTATGTACTTTGTGTGGTACAATTTTCAGCTTGATCGGGTAAAACCCCAGGAGTACTAAAAAAAACGATGTTTGCATATTTGGTACTGTAGCAAAAAAATTATATGAACAAGGGCTTATGTCATAAAATTCAGAGGGTCCAAGGAATCTGGGGATATAAGGTATTAAATTTACTTCCAAGCCGTTTTAGCCAGAGGCTGGGCACACTGGCTTACCTAATGGTATAGCGCCATCTAGTGGCCTGATATGAGTTTTTTCTTTCTTACACTTACAAAAATTTATCTTCTACCATCCCTGTAAGTGGCTATATAACCACCTTATCATTTCCTTGGCTATTTTTGTTGGGTCAGGGGAAGAAAAATAGCGGTCCAGGGCCCTCGCTGATTTCCGCCTTGGTTACAAAATCTGCCATTAAAACACGCCTACGTGGTCCAATCCTAACCATCTTCTAGAAATATGCTCAGAGGGTCCCCATTCACGTACCATGGGTGCGAAGTGCAGGCAGATCGGAAACAGCGGTTTTCCCCAATATAAAAAAATCAGAGCATGAAAGTGCCCCCTAGATTTGAAAAATTTCTCCTTTGGGATACATTTGTGGAGAATCAAGTTCTCTACTGGGTTTTTGAAGGAATTGTAATTATGTGTTGTCGTTTTTGAGTTATGGCTTCTTGGGTTTTTAGCTAGGTTTTCATAAATGTTTAAATTTATGGCCTTTGAAGTACGTAGCTAGCTTTGGAAAAATGTTTCAATGCACATAACTCATATGAAACAAAAATCCAACAATCGCTCTGATCAGTTTTATCCTCTTGCTATGGCACTTTGTGTGATGCAATTTTCAGTTTGATCGGGGTAAAACTCTAGGAGTACTAAAAAAAAACGATGTTTTGCATATTTGGCACTGTAGCAAAAAAGTGTATAGTAAATGGGCGTGGCCTATGTCATAAAATTCAGGAGGTCAAGGAATCTGGGGATATAAGACGCACTTAAATTTACTCCAAGCCGTTTTCGAATAGAGGCCAAAACGTGCTACCTAATGGTATAGCGCCATCCTAATTATGCAAACCATAGGTTTTTTTCTCTTTTATAATTTCTAAAAATTTCATTCTACCATCCTGCATAAGTGGCTATATAAATCCACCTTTGGTTTGGCCTCCCTGGCCATTTTTGTTGGAGTCAGGGGAAGAAAAATGACGGTCCAGGGCCCCTCGGCTGATTTCCCGCTGGGTTACAAAATCGCTAATAAAACACGCCCACGTGGTCCAATCCTAACCATCTTCTGAAATATGCTCAGGGTCCTATCTACGTACCATGGGTCGGCGTGCAGATCGGAACAGCGGTTTTCCCAATATAAAAAAAATCAGGATAACAGCGCCCCCTAGATTTGAAAAATTTCCTCCTTTGGTACATTTGTGGAGGAATCAAGTTCCCCACTGGGGTTTGAAGGAATTGTAATTATGTGTTGTCGTTTTTGAGTTATGGCCTTTTAAGTTTTTAGCTAGGTTTTCATAAATGTTTAAACGCGCATAATTTTCTTGCGTAAATTTATAAAAAATTTCAAAAATCTGTTACATAACTTTGTTTGTCTATGTCTCTATTATATGTGGTACACCCAGCCTGATCGGGCAAAATTGTAGGACGAGTTTACGAAAATAGGTTTTGTATTTATACCGCCCTAGCAAAAAATCTATCTAGGCGCAATGTGGCTCAGATATTTAGAGATGCGGAAGGGCCAAGGAATCTGCTCATCCAGGTCCCATGAATTTATTCCAAGCTAACATGCCCGCTAGAGGCCAAAACGTACTACCCCTGGGTAGCGCCCCCTAGGTCTGACATGTGTCATTTTTCTTATTTACATATTGTCAGCCTGATCGGGTCAAAATTGTGGGGCAGTTTACGAAAATAGGTTTTGCTTATATCGCCCCCTAGCAAAGAATCCTCCAGGCGCAAATGGGCGTGGCCTATGTCAGGAGATGCGGAAGGGTCAAAGGAATCTGCTCCTCCAGGTCCCATAAATTTATTCAAGCGAGTTTGCCCGCTAGAGGCCAAAACACCCAGCCTGCCCCCTTTACTTTTTGCGCAAGCCTAGTGTCTATATGCTTTCTTTTCTTTTTTTTCCCTTTTTATTACCTATCCTTCCTCCTTCCCCCCCCCCCCCTCTTTTTCCCCCTTTTTTTTTAACATGTTTATTCCTGCTGCAAACATGTTTATTTCTGCTGCAAACAGGTTTAGGTTTCTGCTGTAAACGTGTTTATTCCTGCCGTAAACGTGTTTATTTTTCTGCTGCAAACATGTTTATATCTGCTGTTAACATGTTTATTTCGGCTGAAAACATGTTCTGCTGAAAACATATTTATTCTACTAATAGCATGTTTAATTCTGCTGCAAAGATGTTTATTTCTGCTGTAAACAGGTTTATCCCTGCCTGTAAACATGTTTATTCCTGCTGCAAACATGTTTATTTCTGCTGCAAACAGGTTTATTTCTGCTGTAAACGGGTTTATTCCTGCTGTAAACGGGTTTATTTCTGCTGCAAACATATTTATATCTGCTGTTAACATGTTTATTTCTGCTGAAAACATGTTCTGCTGAAAACATATTTATTCTACTAAAAGCATGTTTAATTCTGCTGTAAAGATGTTTATTTCTGCTGTAAACAGGTTTATCCCTGCTGTAAACATGTTTATTTCTGCTGTAAACGTTTTTTATCTGCAGATGTAAACATGTTTATTTCTGCTGTAAAGGTGTTTATTTCTGAAATAAACATGTTTATTTCTGTTGTAAAGGTGTTTATTTCTGCTGTAAACATGTTTATTTTTGCTGTAAAGGTGTTTATTTCTGCTGCAAACATGTTTATTTCTGCTGTAAACATGTTTATTTCTGCTGTAAACATGTTTATTTCTGCTGCAAACATGTTTATTTCTGCTGTAAACATGTTTATTTCTGCTGTAAAGGTGTTTATTTCTGCTGCAAACATGTTTATTTCTGTTGTAAAGGTGTTTATTTCTGCTGTAAACATGTTTATTTTTGCTGTAAAGGTGTTTATTTCTGCTGTAAACATGTTTATTTCTGCTGCAAACATGTTTATTTCTGCTGCAAACATGTTTATTCCTGCTGCAAACATGTTTATTTCTGCTGTAAACATGTTTTTTTCTGCTGTAAACGTGTTTATTCCTGCTGCAAACGCTGACATCATCAACATGCAACACAGCGGTGGGGACAGAGGCCACGCAGCTGCCAGCAGGTGATCAGACCCTGCTGTTTATTTGTCGATGGGAAAGGAGCGAAATGCTGAGTATGAGCAGGTCGATGCGCGTCTGAAAAACCCGCATGAACGCGTTAATTTCAGCGGGAAAGCGACTTTACATTTCTCAAATACATGTGGTCAATAAACGAAGCAGGATGAGGGTGAAGGCAGAGGCTCAAAGGCCCAGCTGAGGGTGCTGCTTTCCTCCTGGATATTACGTTAAACATTTGCTAAAGTTAACTGAGTGAGTGTTAGTGCGCCACCTACTGGCGGGGAGGAATTAAACCTGTAGCTATCACCTGTAAGGCTGGGAAAGCACTAAACACAATACACAAAATGTTTGCTGTTGTCATGGTGATGTATCACATGACTGTGATGCCTCTGAGGTACCCTAAAGCCCCGTTTCCACCAGCGGGTCTGGGTCGGGTCGGGCCGGATCGGTCCACGTTTTTTTGCGTCTCCACAGATAAAAACTGGGACGGGTACCCTTATATCCGACCCGACCCAGCCTACTTTTTTGGCACCCTTCGGTAGGGGTACTGATCTAACCGATCCGGACCAAAGAGGTGGAGCTAACACAAAGCAATACATTGATTTGTTGAAAAATCTCACTTCCCGCGTGACCCAGCGTAAAAACAAAGCTGGGGTGACTTCTTTTTTGTTTCTGTCGTGTGTGGCGCGGTGTTTTGGTTAAACAGCGTTGCACAGCGATGATGTCACACGATCATGTAGCAGTGCTGTCCAGTGCCTCCAGTAAGGGTATGGTTGCTGTGAGGACGCAGCGTGAAATCAACACATCCGTACCAAAACCCACCCGATCCGGCCTGGCCCGACCTGACCCGCGGGTGGAAACGGGGCTTAAGTGTTTGTCAGTGAGGTTCTCCAGCACCAGCACTGGAACCATTTTAGACCCGTTCTTTCACACATGCTTCAACCAAGTTTGCTTCAAACTGTTTTCTGCACTTGTTTGCTCACCTGAGTTTGATGAAGGACTTCAAAACTGAACCAGGAGTTCCTGCAGATCTGTGGAGGTGAAGTACTTCACAGTGCTGAAAAAAATCCAACATCTGATGAACATATCACAGCAGCTCAGACGTGGGTAGCCTGTGTGGTCTCAGCGGGGAAACAAGCTCTCGCCCCGATGCTCAACTTCGCCTCCTGACGTTTCCTCTCCCTGAGCTGCTTCCAGGTAGGAACTAATGGGCGACTCCACATCTGCAGCCCATTCACGGTTTTAATGAGCAGGAGAGCAAGGCTGAATGGACAAGGGGGAGTTTAACTAGCTGCCTCAGCCATTAGGAGCCTGGAGAGCGCTGATGCTGGCAGGAACAATGAGCTCAACACAGCTCGCATCAGCCTTCATACATGAGCCTTCATACATCAGCATTCATACATCAGCCTTCATACAGCAGCCTTCATACAGCAGCCTTCATACATGAGCCTTTATACAGCAGTCTTCATACAGCATCCTCCAAACAGCAGCCTTCATACAGCAGCCTTCACACAGCAGCCTTCATACATCAGCCTTCATACAGCAGCCTTCACACATCATCCTTCACACAGCAGCCTTCATACAGCAGCCTTCATACATCAGCCTTCACACAGCAGCCTTCACACATCAGCCTCCATACATCAGCCTTCATACAGCAGCCTTCATACAGCAGCCTTCATACATCAGCCTTCATACAGCAGCCTTCATACAGCAGCCTTCACACAGCAGCCTTCACACAGTCAGCCTTCATACATCAGCCTTCATACAGCAGCCTTCATACATCAGCCTTCACACAGCAGCCTTCATACAGCAGCCTTCATACATCAGCCTTCACACAGCAGCCTTCATACATCAGCCTTCATACAGCAGCCTTCACACAGCAGCCTTCATACATCAGCCTTCATACAGCAGCCTTCATACAGCAGCCTTCATACAGCAGCCTTCACACAGCAGCCTTCATATCACAACAGCCTTCATACATCAGCCTTCATACAGCATGCACATTAACCTTCATTCAGCAGCCTTCATACAGCAGCCTTCATACAGCAGCCTCCACACAGCAGCCTTCATACAGCAGCCTTCACACAGCAGCCTTCACACAGCAGCCTTCATACAGCAGCCTTCACACATCATCCTCCACACAGCAGCCTTCATACAGCAGCCTTCACACAGCAGCCTTCATACATGAGCCTTCATACATCAGCATTCATACATCAGCCTTCATACAGCAGCCTTCATACAGCAGCCTTCCTACAGAAGCCTTCATACAGCAGCCTTCATACAGCATCCTCCAAACAGCAGCCTTCATACAGCAGCCTTCATACAGCAGCCTTCATACATCATCCTCCACACAGCAGCCTTCATGCAGCAGCCTTCACACAGCAGCCTCCACACATCAGCCTTCATACATCAGCCTTCATACATCAGCCTTCATACAGCAACCTTCATACAACAGCCTTCATACCTCAACCTTCATACAGCAGCCTTCATACATCAACCTTCATACAGCAGCCTTCATACAGCAGCCTTCACACAGTAGCCTTCACACATCAGCTTTCATACAACAGCCTTCACACAGCAGCCTTCACACAGCAGCCTTCATACATCAGCCTTCAGACATCATCCTCCACACAGCAGCCTTCACACAGCAGCCTTCATAAAGCAGCTTTCACACAACAGCCGTCATACAGCAGCCTTCATACAGCAGCCTTCACACATCAGCCTTCATACAGCAGTCTTCATACAGCAGCCTTCATACAGCAGCCTTCACACAGTAGCCGTCACACAGCAGTCTCCATACAGCAGCCTTCATACAGCAGCCTCCACACACTAGCCTTCACACAGCAGCCTTCATACAGCAGCTTCTTCATACAGCAGCCTTCACACAGCAGCCTTCATACAACAGGCTTTATACAACAGCCTTCATACAGCACCCTTTATACAGCAGCCTTCACACATCAGCCTTCATACAACAGCCTTCACACAGCAGCCTTCATACAGCAGCCTTCACACAGCAGCCTTCATACAGCAGCCTTCATACATCAGCATTCATACAGCAGCCTTCATACAACAGCCTTTATACAACAGCCTTCATACAACAGCCTTCATACAGCAGTCTTCATACAGCAGCCTTCACACAGCAGCCTTCACACATCAGCCTTCATACAACAGCCTTCTTACAGCAGCCTTCATACAGCAGCCTTCACACAGCAGCCTTCATACAGCAGCCTTCACACAGCAGCCTTCATACAGCAGCCTTCACACAGCAGCCTTCATACAGCAGCCTTCACACATCATCCTCCACACAGCAGCCTTCATACATCAGCCTTTCTCCTACAGTATGTCTATGTCCTCTTTTAAAAAAGGAAAGGATGATGCTTATCCAGGTAAATATTGACCAATTGACTTACTTTATTATGATTAAAAAAAATTTTTTTAAAGAATCTTAGCTACAAGATGAGGAAAATGTATAGATCCAATTATACACCCCGATCAACCAGGGTTCATACTTGTATGTTCATTTTTCTGTAATGTTCAAAAACTTGTAGCAGTGCTGCTGCTATAGGTTCTTTGAATGCACACAAGGCCTTTGACACCATAGAGGGCCGTACGTAAAGCTAGGGTTGGCAATGTTGGAAAAACAGTTTGAGCAAGCGACATTTAAATAAAACACACCACCTGAAACCACGCCTTCAGAGCACAGGGACGTGTGCGCCCATGTTTTACGGGCAGGTTAACGATAACAGCCAAGTGGATAGCTCGTTAGCTTGATTGTAAACAGCTGACAAACCACGTTTCTAAAAGCTTTAATCCACTCACCTCCAGCTCCTTCTGCAGTGTAAAAAGTCCACACTGCAAGCATCAACGCCTCCATGACTTGATCCTTATCTGTTGTTTTGTTTTGTTTTTTTTGGCTCAGCAGCAGTTTGCAGTCTGTTAGCTATATTTGTTTACAGGGAGCGCGCACGGGGGGGTCACGGGGGTCACGAGGGGGACGGAGAGCGGGGAGGGACAGAGACGAGACATAAAGGCATCAGTTCATTCTTTCTATAAGTTGTGCAAGTTTTACAGACCTGCAGCTCACACAGAGGTCTGACTTTTTTACTTCCTTTTATGAACACATGATGTGTTGATTCTACCAGGATGGAAGGAACATTTCACCCTGTAGAACAAAAAGTGTTTCTGAGCAGGATTACCAACTCTGGCTTTAATCAGAACACTTGAAAAACTTTGGTTTCAGTGATACTTTCACTGAGTGGGTCCAAATTCCGTAAAAGAAAAAATCCCAGATACTCAGTTCTTACAAATGGAAATAAGTCGAAACAATTTCCTTTGAGTAGAGGGGTCAGGAAGGGGATCCCTTGTCCCCTCTGCTCTTCAATATTGCATTGGAACCACAAGCTACAGGGATTCACGAGCATCTGGGCACCAAGGGTATCAAACTGGAGTAGATTGAGAGCTGTGTGAAGCTCTATGCGGACGATTTGCTCATTTATCTGAACCCAAGACCTCCGTTCATATTCTCTCGGATTTTGTCAACTCATTTATTCGAATATCTGGATATACTATAAACTGGGGAAAGAGTAAGCTTTTTGCTTCTGGGGGATAGGTTATCTCAAAAATGTTTGGCCTTTCACTGTCATGATCAACCATTTTCACTATCTAGGACTAAACCTGACAAAAGATCCCAATCATCTTTTTAAAACAAATTATGTTTAATCAATTGAGAAACCTAAACTTCATGTCGAGGCCTGGGGAATGCTAACGATGATAGGACGAGTCAATGCAATCAAAATGGGTAGCTTAAAAAGATTTTCATACTTATTTTAGAATTTGCCTATTTACCAAAGTCCAGCATTTTTAATAAAGAAAATGAAAAATGGACTAAATTATTTTGCATTTTTGTCCCGGTTTAGTTTAAATCTCATAGGATATCTAAAGCCAATTTTCAACGTCTTTGATTTCTGATTTGCAAGCACTATTATTGGGCTGCCAACTCCAGGATCTTCCACCTATTGGATGAAGATTCTTACAAACAGTGAAGCACAAGGCAGTGTCCCCTGCACAACCATCTCTAGGTTTTACAGAGAATGGTCCCAGAAAGAGAAAATATCCAGTGAGCAGCAGTTCTGTGGGTGCAAATGCCTTGTTGATGCCAGAGGTCAGAGGTCAGAGGAGAATGGCCAGACTGGTTCCAGCTGATAGAAAGGCAACAGGAACTCAAATAAGCACTTGTTCTAACCGAAGTCTGCAGAAGAGCATCTCTGAATGCACAACACATCCAACCTGGAAGCAGATGGGCTACAGCAGCAGAAGACCACACCGGGTGCCACTTCTGTCAGCTAAGAACAGGAAACTGAGGCTACAATTCACACAGACTCACCAACATTGGACAATAGAAGATGGAGAAATGTTGCCTTGTCTGATGAGTCTCCATTTCTGCTACCAGATTCAGATGTAGGCTCAGAATTTGGTGTCAACAACATGAAAGCATGGATCCATCCTGCCTTGTATCAACGGTTCAGCTTGGTGGTGGTGGTGTGATGGTGTGGAAGAGGTTTTCTTGGCCCACTTTGGGCCCCTTAGTACCAACGTGGCGGTTTGACCACCACAGCCTACCTGAGTATTGTTGCTGATCATGTCCATCCCTTTATGACCACAGTGGAGCATCCTCTGATGCTGCTTCCAGCAGGATAACGCACCATGTCATAAAGATGACATCATCCAGCAGGAGAACGTGCCATGTCTTAAAGATGACATCATCCAGCAGGAGAACGCGCCATGTCATAAAGATGACATCATCTCTGACTGGTTTCTGGAACATGACGATGAGTTCATTGTTCTCAAATGTTCTCCACAGTCACCAGATCTCAATCGAACAGAGCAGCTTTGGGATGTGGTGGAACGGGAGGTTCTCATCATGGATGTGGTGGAGGGGACGCCTCTTGGGCGAGAGGTTCCCATCATGGCTGTGGTGGAACAGGAGGTTCCCATCATTGCTGTGGTGGAACAGGAGGGTCCCAATGACACTCATCAGAACGAGAGGGAAGCACTAAGCTTTCTCATGATGAAGAGGGTGGAACTAAGGATGCTCATGATGGAGAGGGTGGAACCAAGATCTGATCAGAATGAAAGGAGATTATCATGATTGATGTGGAAGGAGAGGATGTCATCATGAAGGTGCTGAAAAAAAGGTGGTACTACACAGAGGTACGAATGAAAGATACACACCAACGATAGGGTCGAATGAGAGAGATGAATGAACATAAGGTGCAAAAAAAGGCTATAATCACACATGAGGTTCAACGAGAAAAGGTAGCCTCATAGAAGGGTTGCAATAGGACGGTAGCATCACGGCAGGGGTGTATTGTAATTATAATGGATAATCAAGAATGTGATGATATAAGTAGTACACATCGGAATTGCAGATCATCATCATGGTCGCACCAGAAATGCAGATCATCAACATGGTCGCACCAGAAATACAGATCATCAACATGGTCGCATGAAAGGTGAGGTTCATAGAGAGATTGTAAAAAGAAATGTTCTTAATAAAAATGTTGTAAAAAGAGATGTTCTTAATAAAGATGTTCGAACCAAGAGTTTTCAACAATAGAGGTGCTGAACAAAAAGGTGCTAAACAGAACACGTTCTAATCAGAGGTTCTTAATAATAAGATGGTCAAATCACAGATTCTATTAATTGAAATGATAAAATTTAAGGATGTAATTAAAGAAGTGGTGGAATCCAAGAATGAATGTGAACGAGCGGGACTCACCCATCATCCATGGAATCGAACGAAAAACATCCTCTATTAATGAAAATGAAGGAATGATACTCATTATGGATGAACGGGAGAACGAGATCCTCTTCTTATAGATGTTTGAGAACGAGACTCTCACCTTATGTATGGTGGAATGGGAGGTTCTCATCATGGTTGTGGCGGAACGGGAGGTTCTCATCATGGATGTTTTCGAACGGGAGGTTCTCATCATAATGTGGAACGGGAGGTTCTCATCATGGATGGTGGAATGGGAGGTTCTCATCATGGATGTGGTGGAACGGGAGGTTCTCATCATGGATGTGTGGTGGAACGGGAGGTTCTCATAATGGATGTGGTGGAACGGGAGGTTCTATTCATGGTTGTGGTGGAACGGGAGGTTCTTATCATAAATGTGGTGGAACGGGAGGTTCTTATCATGGATGTGGTGGAACAGGGGGTTCTCATCATGGTTGTCGTGGGAACGGGAAGTTCTTATCATGGATGTGGTGGAATGGGAGGTTCTCATCATGGTTGTGGTGTAACGGGAAGTTCTCATCATGGATGTGGTGGAACGGGTGGTTCTTATAATGGATGTGGTGGAATGGGAGGTTCTCATCATGGATGTGGTGGAACGGGAGGTTCTCATCATGGTTGTGGTGGAACGGGAAGTTCTTATCATGGATGTGGTGGAACGGGTGGTTCTTATCATGGATGTGGTGGAACGGGAGGTTCTTATCATGGATGTGGTGGAACGGGTGGTTCTTATCATGGATGTGGTGGAACGGGAGGTTCTCATCATGGATGTGGTGGAACGGGAGGTTCTCATCATGGATGTGGTGGAACGGGAGGTTCTTATCATGGATGTGGTTGGAACGGGAGGTTCTTATCATGGATGTGGTGGAATGGGAGGTTCTTATCATGGATGTGGTGGAACGGGAGGTTCTCATCATGGATGTGGTGGAACGGGAGGGTTCTCATCATGGATGTGCAGCCGACAAATCTGCAGCAACTGCATGGTGCTGTGATGTCAATATGGAGCAAAATCTCTGAGGAATGTTTCCAGAACCTTGTTGAATCTATGCCACCAAGGATTAAAGCAGTTCTAAAGGTGAACGGGGTCCAACCCGGTACGAGCAAGGTGTACCTAATAAAGTGGCCGGTAAGCGTACATTCCCATCTGTTGAAGCCTTCTGCTCACACCTGGCAAATGGACGCAGCATTTGTTATCTGGAAAGAGAAGGGCATCACATCACTGGTGGATCTACACCTTGATGGTCATTTTACCTCATTTGCACAACTACATGGAAAATATAACATTCCACATCCACACTTGCTTCACACATCTGCAAATGAGGCGGTTTATGGAGCAAATATCTTTATTTTCAGTCTATCCCAACTGCTCACACACTTAGGCTACATTCACACGATCAGACGAGACGACGCAAAAGTGGCGGCTTGTCTTCATCTTTTTTCCGCATTTACACGAATGTCGTCATGAAGAAATCTGCGTGCATACGAGGACGCGGGAGTGTGGAACTGGATTGGATCTGCAAGGCAGCCGTTAGTGGTGCTGTGATCGAACTCCGCCACGTCTGCGCGCATGCGTGAAACCTGCCGTAGATCCGTTCGTTTACGTGAGGTACGTCCCATTTCAGGGTCTGCACCAAAGACTGTAGATAAACACGACGTAGTCCGCGCACTTCCAAGCCGTGTTATTGTTTCTGAAATGAGACGGCCTAGTCCGATGTTGTTTTTGCTGTTTGTGTGTGACGTCACGTGCATGTGACGTGAGCATGTCCACCACCATTTCTGCATTTTGGGCCGCGCAGACGAGAACACAACAGCGTCGCATTTTCAGGAATTCAGTCTTCAGAGTCTTCAACCCAGAATAACGGCGTTGCCGTGTGAACGAAAGGCACCTCCACCTGCAATCGTCCTCGTGTGAACGGCCCCTCAAAGAGAATCTGCAGCTTGCTCCTAATTCTAAACACTTGATTTCCAGGTTTGTAGGTTGTTTTAGTGGTGTCTCTAAAATGTCTTTAATGTCTTTAATGTCTCTAAAATTGCCATTTTAGAGACATTAAACCAGACCTTATGCCAGACCTGGATGCTCTATGACGACTTGAGATTGAGTCTGATCTGTGATTGGCACTACAGCTTGGATTGGTGGTTGCTAAAAAGCTCATATTGCTGACCTGGAAATCCACCAATCCTCCAGATTTTGAACACTGGCTACGAGAAACGATCTCAGTGATTCAGACAGAGCGTCTTGATAGCATGGACAAATGCCAGCAACATCTGGCAACATGGGGACCCTTTCTGGCTCAAAGCCAGATCACTGCTGCTAATTTCCTCTCCTCTGTTTTGCTTGTTGTTCTGGAAGCTTGTTTGTTTTTGTTTGCTTTTTTTGTTTGTTATAAAAATGGAAACTTAATTATATAATTTTAAAAAAATGATGCTGTCCAGACACCAGGAATCATTGTAAGCCGGGTGAAGAAGCAGGAGAAATCACCTTCAGAAGCAACAGTGGTGTAAAACGCATCATTCTGGGCACTGCAGGTGACGCTGGGGTCCGTCTGAGTCCGGGATTGTCAGGGTCAAGCCTGTTCGCTCATGTTTTGACTGTGGGCCTCGTTAAAGCCTGCGGGGCCGTCTGACACAGAGCAGCCGCCCTCTGTTAAACCTGCTGCTGAGAAACCATTAGAGTCCGGCCTGCCGGTGGTCCGCCCGACAGCCCCCCGCACCAGTCGTCTGAAACAAACACGGATTCAGATCCAGTCACATAACCAAGAAGATCAGAAACATGCAAAGAGTTCCTGAAACACGAGCAAACATCAGGACCGGATTAAACCAAGATGCATGTACGTCCAGAGTTCAGTGATTTAGCCAGATCTGAATGATTGTGTGGAAATACGGGGACACAAAACGTCTTTGCTACCATTATACATGCAACAACACACGGGCAATAAGAAGCCTTTGCTAGATGGGATATGGGGACCATAAAGACAGACCCTTCCTGAAGTTAAGACGCTTTGTGATGTGGTGCAACTACAAACATCAACATCAATGTTTCCAGTCACAATTTACCACCGGACAATTCACAACAGACGTTATGTCATCCAGATGGGGAATATGATGTTTGGGGAAAATATAATTTGAAAAGTTTAAAAGTAAGAACGAGAACATGAAAACATGCATCAGTGTACGGTGTTAAACTACGGAATAAACTTCAAGATGAAATCACGCCATGTCCGAACATCAGACGGCTTATAAATAATTCAAAGAAATGTTTTTCAAAAACATAAAGAACGCCAACACATGTGAACTTATCTACGGAAGAGGATTAGGGCCACTGAAGAAAGAAAAGTAAAACTCTGAGAAAAAATGTTCTGGAAAATTCTGACTTTTTCCGGAACATTTTTTTTTCTTCAGTGGCCCTAATCCTCTTCCGTTACTTATCAATGTCAATGTATATGTATACAGTCATCCACAAAATGACTCATAACCTCCAAGTAAAGAAAAGTCTAAATTCACCAATGTAATTTAAATAAAAAGAAACTAAAAATAAATAAAAATGTACTAAATTATAATTTATTGAAATAACATATTGCTTTTGAATTGTGGCTGAAAATTATCATTTTAAAAAACAAACAAAACTCTCCCAGACACATCAGAGCATGTTTCCCATGAACATGGACCAACATACCTGTCAGCAGGTGCAGACGTCTGATTGGACGTTACAGAAACACCTGATTGCAGTGATTGGCTCAAAGTGTTGCTCAGCAACTTTTAGTTCAGGAGCCCCATCATGCTTGTTTACTTGTTTTATTTTTTGTATGTTTGTTTGTAATATTTCTTTCAAACCACAATTCAAAATCAATGTCATGAGTTTCATAGAATTTTTATTTATTATTACTTTTGTCAATTTGATCTTGTTTCACTGAAAGCTGATTTTTTTTTTTCTTCTTTAATTGGAGTGTGTGAATAATTTTGAGGACGACTGTGGGTGTATATGACTGTCTGGGTGGTTGCTTGCAAAAATATGTGTGTGTATGTAGAATATGTATAGTGCAATAGTGCACAGAAGTATGAGTAAATATGTAAATAAGTATCTTTTGGTAGGGTGGTAGGTGTGTAGATTTTGCGTTATATTTATGTATATTTCTTTCTCTTTTTTTTTCTTTGTACTTATTTTGATGTCTTGAAGACAAATGTGGTGTCATACAAGGTTTAATTAGAATAACTGCAGCGACTAAAGGGGACAGGACGATATAAGTGGTTACTTCACCGTGCTCCTTTTTCTAGCGAGATAAACTGTTAATGGTCTTTTTAATCAACCTTTTTCTTACATATATTATATTTTTAAATTATATATATTGTATCTTTGTTGATACATCTAACTTTGTTTTTGCTAAGACCAATAAATGTTAGCACATATTTCACTCTCTCTGTAACTACAAGAGAAAAACAAGTTTATTTATTATTTATTGAATGATAACAATAAACCTCAAATTTAAGAATATGCATGTTTTATTTGTTTTTTTATATTAAACTAGAAACTGTTTTTTCTTTTAAAACTTTCTTGGAGAGCATCATATTCATGTGTAATTAGTTACTAGCAGCATTAACTGTGGTTTATCATCTTTGGAAAGCTGAGTTCAGTTTCTCTATCCACATCCAGGCCTGATTACTGCCACACCTGTTCTCCATCAGAAATCACTTAAATAGGACCTGCCTGACAAAGTGAAGTAGACCAAAAGATCCTCCAAAGCTAGACATCATGCTGCCATCCAAAGAAATTCAGGAACAAATGAGAAACAAAGTCATTGAGATCTATCAGTCTGGAAAAGGTTCCAAACCATTTCTAAAGCTTTGGGACTCCAGAGAACCATTCTCTTCTTCTTTCCCTTTTTTTACTGGTTAGGGATCCGGGGGCCAAACCCTGCTCTAGCCAATCTCAGGTAAGAGTAGGCGTGCACCGGGGACCACCCGCCAGTCGCCCGGGCCGCCACAGGGACAACACAGACAACCATCCACCCTTCCATCCTCTCATCAATTCATAGTGGAAATTTAAACTAACCTATCATCCATATATCTGTATGGAATGAGGGAGGAGGCCGAACCGGAAGAAACCCCACCCAGCCAGAGGAAGAACACCCCCCCCCACAGGAAGGCCACTGTTGGAATTCTTCAAACCCCCCCACCCGTTAAGTGAACTAGTAACCTTCTTACTGTGAGGCTGCGGTGCTAACCACCACACCACTGTGCAGCCCTTCACAGTGAGAGCCATTATCCACAAATGGTGAAAACATGGAACAGTGGTGAACCTTCCCAGGAGGGGCCGGCCGACCCAAATGACCCCAAGAGCACAGCGACGACTCATCCAAGAGGTCACAAAAGACCCCAGAACAACATCCAAGAACTGCAGGCCTCACTTGCCTCAATGAAGGTCAGTGTTCATGACTCCCCCATCAGAAAGAGACTGGGGGCAAAAATGGCTGCATGGCAGAGTTCCAAGACCAAAACCACTGCTGAGCAAAAAGAACATAAAGGCTCGTCTCAGTTTAGCCAGAAAGCATCTTGATGATCCCCAAGACTTTTGGGAAAATACTCTGTGGACTGACGAGACAAAAGTGGAACTTTCTGGAAGGTGTAGGTCCCATTACATCTGGCGTAAAAGTAACACGGCATTTCAGAAAAGGAACATCATAGCAACAGTAAAATATGGTGGTGGTAGTGTGATGGTCTGGAGCTGTTTTGCTGCTTCAGGACCTGGAAGACTTGCTGTGGTAAATGGAACCATGAATTCTGCTTCTACCAAAAAATCCTGAAGGAGAACGTCCGGCCATCTGTTGGTGACCTCAAGCTGAAGCGCACTTGGGTTCTGCAGCAGAACAATGATCCAGAACACACCAGCAAGTCCACCTCTGAATGGCTTAAGAACAACAACATGAAGACTTTGGAGTGGCCTAGTCAAAGCCCCCACCTGAATCCCATTGAGATGCTGTGGCATGACCTTAAAAGGCGGTTCATGCTGGAAAAGCCTCCAATGTGGCTGAATTACAACAATTCTGCAAAGATGAGTGGAACAAAATTCCTCCACAGCGCTGAAGAAGACTCACTGCCAGTTATCACAAACACTTGATGCAGTTGTTGCTGCTAAGGTGGAACAAGCAGTAATTAGGTTTAGGGGAAGATCACTTTTTCACACAGGGACATGGAGGTTTGGATTTTTCTCCCCTTACTAATAAAAACCTTCATTTAAAAACTGCATTTTCTGTTTACTTGTGTTATCTTTGTCTGATATTTATTTGTTTGATGATCTGAAACATAAGTGTGACAAACATGCAAAAAAAGAAAAAGAAATCAGGAAGGAAGGAAACACTTTTTCACACAGCTGTGTATGGATGTCCGGATGTCGGTAAAAGTCCCAGCGGGTTGAAGATGACTGCTTCAGCAGGAGAGAGGTAAACATGTGGGACTGGCTGTCAGTTTACGTCCCTTCAGCTCGTCACCATCACCTCCGCTCCACATTCCAGCCGTCCTGCTCTTATCTTTATTGGCTGAGGACGGGCAGAATTACCCCAGTTAGAGGACCGTTTCTGGAGCTTTGAGACATAAATGACCAGAGAACAGACGTTCAGGAGACGACAGTCACTTATCAATGGATGGATGCCACAGGAGAATAAAATAAGGGATCAAGAGAGCAGCTTAGACATGTGAAGAATGTCCCCCTGATAGGGAGGATGCTGGAGATGTGGCCGCGGGGAACAGAGGAGCCCTAAAATCAGCCAGCATGGAGGAACCAGGCTTATTCAGGTTCAGACACAGAGATGTGTTTCACTGAGCTGTGATGTCACCCTGAAATATAGTCAACCAGCATGGAGGTCGTCAACACAAGGACACCTCCCCCCCGAAAAAAAAGCTGACCACCCCTACACAAATGATGTTTTTTCATTTACAGTCGTCCTCACAATTATTTATACCCTCCAATTAAAGAAAAAGGCTAAAAATTAACAATCGTAATTCAAATCATAAGAAACTAAAGAAACGAGTAATAAATAAAAATTTACAAAATTATAATTTAGTGAAACTAAATATTGCTTTTAAATTGTGGTTGAAAATGATCATTTAAAAAAACGAACAAACAAAACTGTCCCAGACACATGAAGGCATCTTTCCCATGAACATGGACCAACATACCTGTCAGCAGGTGCAGACGTCTGATTGGACGTTACAGAAACACCTGATTGCAGTGATTGTCTCAAAGTGTTGCTCAACAACATTTTAGCTTCGTAGCCCCATCAAGCTTGTTTACTAGTATTTTTTGTCTGTTTGTTTTTAATACTTGTTTTCAGTATGAGTGAGGTCGTCATAGTGAAGTCATTTTGTTAGCGACACACAAACTGAACTGCTCATTACAAGCAAAAACATCGTCTCCACGCTTGAAATATGTTTTTAAAAGTTTTTTTTTCTTGTACTAAGCAAAAAACTTCTGCCGATAGAACAGGTAAAAATTTCTTATAAGATCTGTTGATATAAAATGCATCACCTTTAAACAAGTTCCTATATCTCCACTGAAATGTTTTTCTTTAGGTACCTTTGTCTTATTTTGAGTGTGATGAGATATTTAGACTAGAAATGAGAAAAGTATACTTGGTGAGATTTGAGTTTTTTAGTTGAAATGGAGGAAGTTTGCTGCAGATAGTGACTCATTCATACTGCCGTTATATGGATGTACGCGGATCTGTGACTGATCTGAATGCAGATGCTTCCATAGTAGGGATGTTCGATATACTGATAGTGTCAAACTCTTAAATTCTGATATCCGAAATCAACCGATACCGATGTACGCAGAGAACTGTGAGGTTGTATCTGTCATATTCCAAGAGTATCTAATAATCTGCTAGTACCTGCTAATACCATATATCAGATACTAGCAGGTATTAGATACTACTATATATCAGATACTAGCAGGTATTAGATACTACCATATATCAGATACTAGGCAGGTATTAGATACTACCATATATCAGAGACTAGCAGGTATTAGATACTAACATATATCAGATACTAGAAGGTATTAGATACTACTATTTATCAGATACTAGCAGGTATTAGATACTACCATACACCAGATACTAGCAGGTATTAGATACTAGCATATATCAGAGACTAGCAAGAACTAAATACTAACAAATATCAGATACTAGCAAGTACTAGATACTACCATATATCAGATGCTAGCAGGTGTTAGACACTACCATATATCAGATACTAGCAGGTATTAGATACTACCATATATCAGATACTAGCAGGTATTAGATACTACCATTTTTTTTGTTTTTGTTTTGTTGTCTTTGTGATCTTTTGTCGTATTTCCTTTTGTCTGATTGTTTTGTGGGTCTTTTGTTGATTGTCTTTTGTCTGTGTCTTTGTGATTGTCTTTTGTCTTTTTGTATTGTCTTTTGTCTGTGTCTTTTGTTGTTGTCTTTTGTTGTATTTCTTTTGTTGTATTGTCTTTTTGTTGTCTTTTGTCTTTGTCTTTTTTTTTCTTTTGTTTCTTTTTGTATTTTTTTTGTTTGTCTTTTTTGTTTTCTTTTTCTTTTCTTTTTTTTTGTCTTTTTTTTTTTTTCTGTTTTTTGTTTTTTTTTTCTTTTTTTTTCTTTTTTTTTTTTTTTCTTTCTTTTTTTTTCTTTTTTTTTCTTTTTTTTTTTTTTTTTTTAACGCAGCGGATAGACCAACGCAGCGGATAGACCAACGATGGCGGTATAGCAGCCCGCAGCGGATAGCAGCACGCAGCGGAACGCAGCGAGACGACACCAAAGCAGCGGATAGACCCAACGCAGCGGATAAATCGCCAACGAAGCGGATAGACAGCAACGCAGCGGATAGCCCAACGCCTAATATAGCAGCACCGCAGCGGATAGCCATAAACGCCTAGGACGCAGCAAAAGCAGCCACGCCCGACGCAGCGGATAGACACAACGCGGCGGATAAGGACCCACGCAGCGGATAGACCCAACCAGCGGATAGACCCAACGAAGCGGATAGCACCCGCAGCGGATAGCAGCAACGAAGCGGACGCAGCGGACGAAAGCAACGCAGAGAAGCCCAACGCAAAAACCCAACGAGAGTAGCAGCAACGCAGCGGATAGAGCACGCAGCGGAATAGAAACCCGCACGGAAGCCACAACGCACGGACGCAGCAACGCACGGAAGCCCACCCACGGAAGCAAAAGCACCACCCCGCCGCGGAAGCCCCACACCCCACCACGGAAGCCCCACACCCCCCCGAACCCCCACGGAAGCCAACCACACGCAAACACCACCCCCCACACCCCACACCCCCCAAACCCCCAACCCCCACCCACAAAACCTTATCAGATACTAGCAGGTATTAGATACTACCATTTATCAGATACTTGCAGGTATTAGATACAACCATATATCAGATACTAGCAGGTATTAGATACTATCATATATCAGAGACTAGCAAGTATTAGATACTAGCATATATCAGATACTAGCAGGTATTAGACACTACCATATATCAGATACTGGCAGGTATTAGACACTACCATATATCAGAGACTAGCAGGTATTAGATACTACCATATACCAGATACTAGCAGGAAAGATATTAGCAGGTATTAGATACTACCATATATCAGATACTAGCAGTTATTAGATACTACCATATACCAGATACTAGCAGGTATTAGATACTACCATATACCAGATACTAGCAGGTATTAGATACTACCATATATCAGATACTAGCAGATAAATTACATATATCAGACACTAGCAGGTATTAGATACTACCATATATCAGATACTAGCAGGTATTAGATACTACCATATATCAGATACTAGCAGGTATTAGATACTACCATATATCTCAGATACTAGCAGGTATTAGATACTATAGAACTACCATATATCGGATACTAGCAGGTATTAGATACTACCATATACCAGATACTAGCAGGTATAAGATACTAGCAGGTATCAGATAATACCAGATACTAGCAGCTATCAGATACTACCATATATCAGATACTAGCAGGTATAAGATACAGTACTAGATACTACCATATATCAGATACTAGCAGGTATCAGATACTACCATATATCAGATACTAGCAGGTATTAGATACTACCATATATCAGATACTAGCAGGTATTAGACACTACCACATCTCAGATTCTAGCAGGTATAGACACTACCATATATCAGATACTAGCAGGTATTAGATACTACCATATATCAGATATTAGCAGGTATAAGATACTAGCACGAATAAGGGATAAGTATCAGATACTACCATATACCAGATACTAGCAGGTATTAGATACTACCATATACCAGATACTAGCAGGTATTAGATACTAGCATATATCAGAGACTAGCAAGTATTAGATACTACGATATATCAGATACTAGCAGGTATTAAATACTACTTTTATACAAGCTGGTCTAATTGAACAGGATCTTCGAGATTTTATTGCTCTGTAACAAAATCTCTTGAGATATTACCAATGAAATCTCTCAAAGATTGCGTGGGGCAGGGACGCGGGGTGGGGCCTGTCCTAGTCCTGGGGAGGGGGGGGTCATGTGGGGTCTGGTCCTCCTGGGTTTCCATTAGGCTGTCTGGGTCAGTGTGGGAGGGGGGGGGGGGGCCTTCTCCTCGGCCGTGCGGGCTTCCTCCTCCTTGCAGAGACGAGGCCATCTGCATGACTGTATCACCATGGAGACCCTTTATTATGCATGTTGATGCTGTGACGCTACTTCCCATCGCGATGACTAGGTTGTACTTCCTTCTCTGCGTAGTTCTGCGTGTGTTTGCATGATCTGAGGATACGGAAGCCACCTGCAGGTCCCCTCCTGTAGGGGATTGTTAGTTTTGTTTTCCAACAGAGACCTTGGAATGTTGTTTTATGGATTTCAGCTCAGATGCACCAGTGAACTGTGGATGTGGATTCATGCTCTCTTTCCTCTCTCTCTCTGGACAGGACAAGAAGAAGAAAAAAATCCAAAAAACCAATACCAATATTATCCGATATCATATTTTAATTCCAATATCAGACGATATTATTGGACATCCCTAATATACAGTACACATAGGTACTACCCAAAAATTAGAATATCCTGAAAAAGTTCATGTATTTCTGTAATTCAACTTAAAAGTTGCAATTTACATATTGTATAGATAAATAATATGCAAATCAATATATTTAAAGCTTTTATTTGTTTGGATGTTGCTGATTAGAATTTGCAGCTTAAGAAAACCTCAAATTCAAAAACTCAAAAAAATTAGAATATTGCATGAAATCAATTTAAAAAGGACTTTAAATACTAAAATATGCGTCCTACTGCAGTAAAATCTTGCATGTGTACTTATGCTGCGTTCCATTTTCCTCGGAACTGGTAAGTGGGAACTGGGGGGTGATGTCACACCCGACCAACTTGCGTTCCAGCTCACCGGTCGGAAAACCAGCAGCCTAGCAAAACAACGTGTTTGCTAAGGCTATTGTTATTAGCCGTTGTTAGCACAGCTGGCGTTGAAGTTCACATATACCACATGAAAAATGTGAATTACACTACAGCAGCTTCCCCCTACATCTGTATAATCTAATACTACGTGTACGACTGATTTAATACAGCAAAATATTAGTAAGAAGTATAAATAAATGTAACATTACAGGAGCTACTAAAACTGCTAACACTGAGCGCGGCCATCTTTAAATCTAAACTCGGAGCTGCGAGAGTTGTCCGACTTTCCGAGTGGGAAATCCGACTTCAGGGGGCCGTTCCAGTTGAAACTTCCTACTTGGAACTGGGAATTTCCGACTTCCGAGTTCAACTGGAACGCATTAGTACTTGGTTTGGTCCTTTTGCATGAATGACTCCTTTACCCGGCGTGGCATGGATGCTACCAGCTTTAACCCGGCGTGGCATGGATGCTACCAGCTTTAACCCGGCGTAGCATGGATGCTAGCAGCTTTAACCTGGCGTGGCATGGATGCTACCAGCTTTAAACCGGCATAGCATGGATGCTAGCAGCTTTAACCTGGCATGGCATGGATGCTAGCAGCTTTAACCCAGAGTGGCACAGATGCTAGCAGCTTTAACCCGTCGTGGCACGGATGCTAGCAGCTTTTACCCGCCGTGGCATGGATGCTAGCAGCTTTAATCCGGCGTGGCATGGATGCTAGCAGCTTTAACCCGGCGTGGCATGGATGCTAGCAGCTTTAACCCGGTGTGGCATGGATGCTAGCAGCTTTAACCCGGCGTGGCATGGA
This sequence comes from Atherinomorus stipes, assembly GCA_023101725.1. Classification (NCBI taxonomy): domain Eukaryota; kingdom Metazoa; phylum Chordata; class Actinopteri; order Atheriniformes; family Atherinidae; genus Atherinomorus; species Atherinomorus stipes. The sequence continues at coordinate 15,056 of JALJCO010009518.1, read as the reverse complement.
TGCTAGCAGCTTGTGGCATATCTCAGCTGTTATGGAGACCAACATGCTTCCATCACAGCCTTGAGCTCTTCTTTATTGTTTACTCTCTTCCCGTTCAGCTTTCTCTGACGATGTCTCACATGTTTTCAATGGGGTTCAGGTCAGGCGAGTTTGCGGGCCAATCCAGCATGGTGATCCATGGTTGTTGAAGCAGGATTTTGTAGTTTTGGCAGTGTGGGCAGGTGCCAAGTCCTGCTGGAAGATGAAGTCTGCATCCCCATACAGCTGCTCCACTGAAGCAAGCATGAAGGTCTCCAAAATGTCCTAGTAGACGGCTGCATTGATGCTGGACTTGATGAAGCTCACAGGTCCATTCCTTATGAAGTCCTCCACACGTCTGAAAGGCCCTTTCCTGACCATCTTCTCCAGGCTGCTGTCAGCCCTCCGGCTTCTACACCGTTTTCTTCCACACTTCTTCCTTCCACTTAACTGTCCATTAATGTGCTTTGAGACAGCACTCTGAGAACATCCAGCTTCTTTTCTATCACTTTTTGTGTCTTTCCACCTTGTGCAGGGAGTCAATGATGGTTTTCTGCACAACTGTCAGATCAGCATCTTCCCCATGATTGTGAATTTATCTATACAATATCTAAATTGCACCTTTTAAGTTGAATTACAGAAATACAGTAACTTTTTTAGGATATTGAAATTTTTTGGGTAGTACCTGTATATATATATATATATATATATATATATATAGAGAGAGAGAGAGAGAGAGAGAGAGAGAGAGAGAGATAGATAGATAGATAGATAGATAGATAGATAGATAGATAGATAGATAGATAGATAGATAGATAGATAGATAGATAGATAGATAGATAGATAGATATCCATGTATGTATGTATGTATATCTGTATGTCACCAGCAGGATGAGCAGTTGGGGCTGCAGCTGCTGAGCTGCTCTGCAGGCTCGTCCATGCTGAGCTTCAGCGTTGCATCAGTGGGGAATATTTGTTTGGAAATGTTGGGTGAGCGTAAGCATTCTGAAGAGGAGGGAAGCTTGTCTATTGAAAAATCTCTAAATGACACAAACAGTTATGAAGAGGACTCATAACGGGGCCAACATGGCTCCGCATGACCTATTTTGGATGTTTTCCCCGCAGAGCTGCAGCAGAAGAGGCTGAAAGCAGAGAGGCTGACTGCTCAGAGTCCCCCCCCCCCCCCCCAGAGAAAGGAGGAAGGAAAATTCCGGTCGGAGGGAGGGATGGAGGGATGGAGGAGGAACGGAGGAGAAAGTGATGCAGAGAGATGAGGAGAAATGCGCTGGTGTTGGATTTCAGCTCTGCGTAGTGGACGTCTTAATGAACACTGTCAGGTTTGCTTTCTGCGGGCTGTGTGGTGTTTTTCACGCTGACAGTGAAGGTAACACGGGAGGAAGAGGAGGAAGACTATTCTGCTCCTCTACACACACATCTGGCTCACACACTCAAACATGTCGGCTTGTTTTTATCAAAGACAAATTAAAAGAAGATCAAAACCTCACAGATTTCAGCTGTTTCCATGACAACAGACGTGGATTTAAAGATGGTTTCTGCCACATGTGATGGTGACGATGCTTCATGTGTGCGTTATCCTGATACTCAGAAATATATCATGTAATTAAAGCCCCCCTCATAAGCAGCAGCTCCCCCGTGACCATCAGGAACAGGAATAAACATCTGGAACATTCTGGTTTTATTCGGACTTTCAGAACAGATCAAAATAAACGGATGAATATGGAGCACCTGGAGTTGCTTTAGCTGTTCAGAGCAGACACACGTTCATTTCAAATTAATACTAAATTAAACTATAATATAACATAACTGTAACATCTCCAGCAAAAACGCAAATCCACAAAACCAATAAATAAGAATAAATCAGCAATAAAAAATTAAACAATTCAGCAAATGTGAAGGAAAACCGGATTATTAATGTGTTTGTGTGTGCGCGCGCGCGCGCGCGTGTGTGTGTGTGTGTGTGTGTGTAGTAAGTGAAGTTTAATTAATTCATTTGTATATTTTGTTGCTTCCTAAGTTTATTTAATTAATTGTTTTTTTTTTTTTTACAATAATATAGAAAAAAGAAGCGACGTGAAAAAAAAAAAAAAAAAAAAAAAAAAACACAAAAAAAAATAAACGTCTGGGGAAAAAATAAAAAACAGATTCAGCGGACAGACGGACATCTGCGGTGTCCTCCCAGTTTTACCGTTTTACAGCTTTAATAATAATAATAATAATAATAATAATAATAATATTAATAATGATAATGATAATAATAATAATAACAATAATGATGATAATAATAATAATGATAATAATAATAATAATAATAATAATGATATTGATAATAATGATAATATAATAATAATAATGATAATATTATTAATAATAATAATAATAATAATAATAATAATAATAATAATAATAATAATAATAATAATAATAATAATAATATTAATAATAATAATAATAATAATAATAATAATAATAATAATAATAATAATGATAATAATAATACCCACATACTATATTATTTATAAGATGTGAAATATTTAAAACCAAGACCCCTATTTTTTTAGATAAGAACCTAATTCACCCATGATGATAATAATAATAATACAACTAACTTTTTTTTTAAGATAAATATCCTTAACCCCCCCTCTTTAACCCTTTCCTTTTTTTTTGGCGATGGCGATAAGACGATGGGGGGGGGGGGGGGGCTGCAGGCCGGACGTGGAGGCTGGGCCTCTGTGGAAACACTGATCAGAAAACTTTCATGTCTTCTCTGGAAACACGAACTTTAAGCACATCCTCCTCTTCCTCGTTATAAAGTTCAGCTGTGAGGAAATATGACCAAAATATTACAAATAGTTTTTGTTAAATGTAAAATATGATTATATAATATGTGATATATATTTTATTATTCTATGTCACATTAACAAGCGCGTGTGGTTCTAAATGGAAACTTTCCGGCAGCCTTTCAGTTTAAGTTTGATTCTTACAGACTGAGGAAGAGTAAAAACAGGCTGGATGAAGGCTGAAGCACAGTGTCGAAACGAAACTAATGTTAAATATTAGAATAAACAGAAAAACAACAGATGTCGTTGGTGTTTTATAGCTTTTTATTTCAGTCCAGGATTATTCTAAAGATTTAAATAAAACATCAACAATCAGCAGGAGGAATTAAACCGCTCCGAGTTCCTCCACACATTTTTATTCTTTAATGAAATATTCTAATAATGATAATGATAATTAGGATGCACAATATTGGGCTTTTGGCCGATATCCGATATGCCGATATTTTAAAACTCGTGGCCGATATTGATCCTAATATTAAAGCTGATTAAAAAGCAGCGTTTCCAAAGGGTGGAAAAAAACTGATACACTGAAATATCACGATATTTTCATGTGACCATGTCAAATCGATATTTAAAAACGCAGCATCGACCAATTCTACTTACAAAATCTTGTTAGATTTCATCGCTCTGCTACAAAAAGTTGGGGGGAGTTTGGGGGAGTGGGTAGCGTTGCGGGCTCTGGCGCGGCAGACCCGGGTTCAAGTCCCCGACACAACACTCAAGTCAGCCACTGTGGACCCCTGAGCAAGGTCCCCAACCCACCCACCCACAAACCACCCCCCAGGTGCTGCATCCGCTCCCCGATGCACACAGACGTGGGAATTGCAGAGAGAGAATTTCCCCTCAGGGATCATACTAGAATACCCCCCCCCCCCCCCCCCCCGAAAAAAATCTCACAATATTTCATTAGTCGTATAGATCAATACCGCATTTATGTCAATATATCAGCATATGAAAATATTGCAACATTTTCACGAGATTTCATCATTCTGATACGAAATCTCATAAGAATTCAGTAAAATTTTGTGATATTTTTATTATTTTTCATGAATGAAATGGATACTGCGTGTTTAAATGTCAGTATGATATCAGCATATGAATATGTCACAAAATCAATATTTTTCCCGCCCCAGGTCTTTGGAAGTTTTGAAGTCTGTAAAAAAGAAGTTCGGGGTTTTTTAGACTTTAGAAACAGCAGGATGATTGATTAAATATCGGTTAAATATTGCTGGAGTGGCCGATATCTGATACTCAGTTTTAAGGCCGATATCGATCGGGGCTGATAATACTGTGCATCCCTAATATTCATAATTAATATTATTATTAATCATCTTTAAAATGTCCAAATTCATCAGTAGAAATAGTAAATTATTTTTTCTACTTCTGAAGCACAAAACCAGGGTCGACAGGGTTCCCTCAGTCCTGGTCTGGTCAGTCCCGGTCTGGTCTGGTCAGGTTAGATCTGGTTAGATCTGGTCTGGTCTTGTTAGTCCTGGTCTGGTCTGGTCAGATCTGGTCTGGCCTGGTCAGTCCTGGTCTGGTCTGGTCCGGTCAGGTCAGGTCAGTCCTGGTCTGGTCTGGTCTGGTCAGTCCTGGTCAGTCCTGGTCTGGTCTGGTCTGGTCTGGTCCGGTCTGGTCAGGTCTGGTCTGGTCAGTCCTGGTCTGGTCTGGTCTGGTCTAGTCTGGTCAGGTCAGCCCTGGTCTGGTCTGGTCTGGTCTAGTCTGGTCAGGTCAGCCCTGGTCTAGTCTGGTCAGTCCAGATCTGGTCTGGTCAGCCCTGGTCTAGTCTGGTCAGTCCTGTCTGGTCTGGTTTGGTCAGTCCTGGTCTGGTCACTCCAGATCTGGTCTGGTCTGGTCTGGTCAGTCCTGGTCTGGTCCTGTCTGGTCTGGTCAGGCCTGGTCTGGTCTGATCTGGATTGGTCTGGTCTGGTCTGGTTTGGTCAGCCCTGGTCAGGTCTGGTTTGGTCAGTCCTGGTCCTGTCTGGTTTGGTCAGTCCTGGTCTGGTCTGATCTGGTTTGATCTAGTCTGGTCAGTCCTGGTCTGGTCTGGTCTGGTCCTGTCTGGTTTGGTCAGTCCTGGTCTGGTCTGATCTGGTTTTGTCTAGTCTGGTCAGTCCTGGTCTGGTCTGGTCTGGTTTGGTCAGTCCTGGTCCGGTCTGGTCTGGTCTGGTCTGGTCCTGTCTGGTTTGGTCAGTCCTGGTCTGGTCTGATCTGGTTTGGTCTAGTCTGGTCAGTCCTGGTCTGGTCTGGTTTGGTCTAGTTTGGTCTGGGCTGGTTTGGTCAGTCCTGGTCTGGTCTGGTCAGTCCTGGTCTGATCTGGTCTGGCTTGGTCAGGTCTGGCCTGGTTTGGTCTGATTTGGTCAGTCCTGGTCTGGTCTGGTCTGATTTGGTCAGTCCTGGTCTGATCTGGTCTGGCTTGGTCTGGTCTGGTCAGTCCTGGTCTGATCTGGTCTGGCATGGTCAGGTCTGGCCCTGTTTGTTCAGTCCTAGTCTGGTCTGATTTGATCAGTCCTAGTCAGTCCTGGTCTGGTCTAGTTTGGTCTGGTCTGGTTTGGTCAGTCCTGGTCTGGTCTGGTCTGGTCTGGTCTGGACTGGTCTGGTCCGGTCTGGTCAGGTCTGGTCTGGTCAGTCCCGGTCTGGTCTGGTCTGGTCTAGTCTGGTCAGGTCAGCCCTGGTCTGTTCTGGTCTGGTCTAGTCTGGTCAGGTCAGCCCTGGTCTAGTCTGGTCAGTCCAGATCTGGTCTGGTCTGGTCAGCCCTGGTCTGGTCTGGTCCTGTCTGGTCTGGTTTGGTCAGTCCTGGTCTGGTCACTCCAGATCTGGTCTGGTCTGGTCAGTCCTGGTCTGGTCCTGTCTGGTCTGGTCAGTCCTGGTCTGGTCTGATCTGGATTGGTCTGGTCTGGTCAGTCCTGGTCTGGTCTGGTTTGGTCAGCCCTGGTCAGGTCTGGTTTGGTCAGTCCTGGTCCTGTCTGGTTTGGTCAGTCCTGGTCTGGTCTGATCTGGTTTGGTCTAGTCTGGTCTGGTCCTGTCTGGTTTGGTCAGTCCTGGTCTGGTCTGATCTGGTTTTGTCTAGTCTGGTCAGTCCTGGTCTGGTCTGGTCTGGTTTGGTCAGTCCTGGTCCGGTCTGGTCTGGTTTGGTCAGTCCTGGTCTGGTCTGGTTTGGTCAGTCCTGGTCTGATCTGGTCAGTCCTGGTCTGGTCTGGTCTGGTCTAGTTTGGTCAGTCCTGGTCTGGTCTGGTCTGGTCTGGTTTGGTCAGTCCTGGTCTGGTCTGGTCTGGTCTGATTTGGTCGGTCCTGGTCTGGTCTGGTCTGGTCTGATTTGGTCAGTCCTGGTCTGGTCTGGTTTGGTCAGTCCCGGTCTGGTCTGGTCTGGTCAGGTCTGGTTTGGTCAGTCCTGGTCTGGTCTGGTTTGGTCAGTCCTGGTCTGGTCTGGTTTGGTTTGGTTTGGTCAGTCCTGGTCTGGTCTGATTTGGTCAGTCCTGGTCTGGTCTGGTCTGGTTTGGTCAGTCCTGGTCAGGTCTGGTCTGGGCAGTCCTGGTCTGGTTTGGTCAGTCCTGGTCTGGTCTGGTCTGGTCTTGTCAGTCCTGGTCTGGTCTGGTCTGGTCTGGTCTGGTTTGGTCAGTCCTGGTCTGGTCTGGTCTGGTCTGGTCAGTCCTGGTCTGCTTTGGTCTGGTCTGGTTTGGTCAGTCCTGGTCTGGTCTGGTCAGTCTTGGTCTGGTCTGGTCTGGTCTGGTCTGGTCTGGTTTGGTCAGTCCTGGTCTGGTCTGGTCTGGTCTGGGCAGTCCTGGTCTGGTTTGGTCTCGTCTGGTTTGGTCAGTCCTGGTCTGGTCTGGTCTGGTCTGGTCTGGTCTGGTTTGGTCAGTCCTGGTCTGGTCTGGTCTGGTCTGGTCTGGTTTGGTCAGTCCTGGTCTGGTCTGGTCTGGTTTGGTCAGTCCTGGTCTGCTCTGGTTTGGTCTGGTCTGGTTTGGTCAGTCCTGGTCAGGTCTGGTCTGGGCAGTCCTGGTCTGGTTTGGTCTGGTCTGGTTTGGTCAGTCCTGGTCTGGTCTGGTCTGGTCTGGTCTGGTCAGTCCTGGTCTGGTCTGGTTTGGTCATTCCTGGTCAGGTCTGATCTGGGCAGTCCTGGTCTGGTCTGGTCTGGTCTGGTCAGTCCTGGTCTGGTCAATCCTGGTCTGATCTGGTCTGGCTTGGTCAGGTCTGGCCCTGTTTGGTCAGTCCTAGTCTGGTCTGATTTGGTCAGTCCTGGTCTGGTCTAGTTTTGGTCAGCCCTGGTCTGGTCCGGTCTGGTTTGGTCAGTCCTGGTCTGGTGTGGTCTGGTTTTAGTCAGCCCCGGCCTGGTCTGATCTGGTCAGTCCTGGTCTGGTCTAGTTTTGGTCAGTCCTGGTCTGGTCTGGTCTGGTTTGGTCAGTCCTGGTCTGGCCTAGTTTGGTCTGGTCTGGTTTGGTCAGTCCTGGTCTGGTCTGGTCTGGTTGGTCAGTCCTGGTCTAGTCTGGTCTGGTTTGGTCAGTTCTGGTCTGGTCTGGTCTGGTTTTGTCAGTCCTGGTCTGGTCTGGTCTGGTCAGTCCTGGTCTGGTCTGGTCTGGTTTGGTCAGTCCTGGTCTGGTCTGGTTTGGTCAGTCCTGGCCTGGTCTGGTCTGGTCTGGTTCGGTCAGTCCTGTTCTGGTCTGGTCTGGTCAGTCCTGGTCTGGTCTGGTTTGGTCATTCCTGGTCAGGTCTGGTCTGGGCAGTCCTGGTCTGGTTTGGTCAGTCCTGGTCTGGTGTATGGTCTGGTCAGTCCTGGTCTGGTCTGGTTTGATCATTCCTGGTCAGGTCTGGTCTGGGCAGTCCTGGTCTGGTTTGGTCAGTCCTGGTCTGGCCTGGCTTGGTCTGGTCTGGGCAGACTTGCCGGTCTGATGCTGGACCATCCCGGACATGGACTCCGTCCGACCCGGCAGACCAGCGTCACGCTTGCTCCTCGCGCAGCAGCGCGGCGCGCGCAGACCTCTCCAGACTCTCCTCCCATCCCGCGCGCTCTCCTCTGCAGGCTCATATAAACCAGGGGCCTGAGCCTGAACCAGACCAGGCCCCGGAGTCCAGCGCAGGTCCAGACCGCTTCCCGGACTTCCTCAGCTCCCTGAACCCGCTCAGGGAAGCCGACCATGTAAACCCGGAGGATCCGGACTAAGTCAGCAGAACCTCGGAGGTGTGGATGAGTCCTGACCCCCGGCAGAGCGCGTTTGGGGCCCGCGGCAGCGCACGCAGACCCGGCAGAGACCACATCTCTTCCCCGGCTCAGCATGAACCTGATCGGCGGCTACCAACACCACCACCACCTGATGCACGAGCCCTTCCCGTTCGTCCAGAGGTGCCACCAGGATGCGCCCTACTTCCAGAGCTGGGTGGTGAACCACGGCGAGGTGCCCCCGGACTTCCAGATCCAGCCCCCTACCCGGCCGCGGAGCTGGGCGCGCCCGGAGCGACGCAGGACGGCCGGCTGGAGGGGCTCCAAGCCGGGATGGGCAAGCGGAGAGCGTCGGGGCCGAAGAAGGAGCGCCGGAGGACGGAGAGCATCAACACGGCCTTCGCGGAGCTCCGGGAGTGCATCCCGAACGTCCCCGCGGACACCAAGCTGTCCAAGATCAAGACGCTGCGGCTCGCGACCAGTTACATCGCCTACCTGATGGACGTCCTGGCCAAAGACTCCGGGGACACGGAGGGCTTCAAGGCCGAGATCAAGAAGTTTGAAACCCGGGACCTGAAGAGGAAACGGGATCCGGTGAGTCCTGGAAACGGGGCCAGACACAGAGCTTTTCCAGGAACGGACTGGAATATCCTTGAAAACATGTCCAGCTCCAGGAATAAATAAACACGACACCGCTTCAGTTAGAGAAAGTTTCTCATTTTACTGATGAATAATAATCCAGGATGAGCAGGCGCAGCCCGCGAGGCCTGATCCTGATGCAGCTTATGATCCTCCGCAGCGTTTCTATTTGCGCTACCGTGATACGACGTTTATAAGAAAAATTTTATATGTAACTGAAAGCTCTAATCGAATAAGGAAGGCGGTGTTCATGGAAGCTGGATTTAATTATCTATTAAATATTAACAATTAATATTTGTGTTTTACCGAGTATTACATATGAGTAGCTATACACGTGTAAAATCTTTACATTTGCTGATTAAACATATTTTTGAAAATAAATCATTTCATATAAACAATTTAAGTTTTTATGTTGGTTAAATATTTAATATAGACAAAGAAAATATTGATAATATTCACAGATAAAAGTAGACAATTACTAACAATAAATTACTTTTTCATAAATATATCAATACGTTATTTATTTTATTTTAATTTTGTTTGCACTGAATGTATGAAACTGATGATCATCTTTTAATTTTCAGTTAATTAATTATTATTCATATTCATGTATTTTATAAATACATCAATACATCATTTAAATATAATTTTATTTTAGTTTTGTTTAAACTGAATGTTTTAGTACCGAAACTTGATGATCATGATTTTTATTTTGTAATTAGTCTAATTATTTACTATATATATATACTATATATATATACAAAACACACATATTTTATATTTGTGTGTAAATATATATATATGTGTATATATATATATATATATATATATATATATATTTATATATACATTATATATATATATTTATATATATTTATATTTATGTACATATATGTATGTGTGTGTGTAGATATATATATGTACATATATATATATATATCTATATATATATATAGATATGTATATATTCCTCTATATATTTTTATTTATGTACATATATATATGTGTGTGTGTCTATATATATATATGTGTGTGTGTGTGTGTGTGTGTATAATTCGTATTCATGTATTTCAAAAATACATGAATACGTCACTTTGATATCTTTTTATTTTAAATTTTGTTTAAACTGAAAGTTTGTGTGAAATTAATGATTTTATTATTTTATTTACTTATTATTTATTAATTATCTATTGCTGTGTCGTCCGTCCCCCCCCAGACCGACGGCCTGCAGGACTCATTAGGACCGGAGAAGAAGGTGAAGGGGCCGGACCGGGTGGCCGCAGCAGGTCTGGGCTCTGGAGCTCAACCAGTGACCTCCTCCTCCTCCTTCTCCTCCTCTTCCTCCTCCTTCATCCCGGCAGATCTCCTCACAGACTCTGGATTTAACCCCCCCCGGGCGGGGGAGGAGGGGGGGACTGTGCGCGCGCAGAGACTTCCAGGACGTGAGACGGACGGGACTGACATTTGTGTTGTTGTTTTCTACTGCAGAAGACAAACCTCCATGTCCATGGCAACCGCGCGCGGTCGCTTCCACATTTAACGGAGGAGGCGGCTGCAGGCCGCTCCTGCTGCGCGCGCATTCGGATTGTTTCTGATCAGATTATTGAGTGAGGTAAGTCGGATGCAGCTGAAACTCCAGGTTTCACTACGTCACACCTGCATGGCGGGAAACTTTCCTGTCACACCTGTAAATGTAAATGCTGAAAGGGTTAAATAAAGATCCGTTTGGATTTAATCCGCTTCACATATGCTGGAACAGAGATAAAAGTTCACGGAGGCCGTTTTCCCGCCATCAGCGCGTTTTCCTGAACACTTTCCCTCCCGAAACGCGGCGCTCGCGCGCAGGACTCCAGCCCGCACGGACTGCTGCAGAAGCGGCCTGATTTCCCGAATCTACCTCAACACTTGAACTGCTCACTGCTCCGCGGGGAGGAGGACACGCTCGCGCAGAGAGGAGGTGGAGGACGACACGCTCGCGCAGAGAGGAGGCGGAGGACGACACGCTCGCGCAGAGAGGAGGCGGAGGACGACACGCTCGCGCAGAGAGGAGGCGGAGGAGGAAACGCTCGCGCAGAGAGGAGGCGGAGGAGGACACGCTCGCGCGGAGAGGAGGTGGAGGAGGACACGCTCGCGCGGAGAGGAGGTGGAGGAGGAAACGCTCGCGCAGAGAGGAGGTGGAGGAGGACACGCTCGCGCAGAGAGGAGGTGGAGGAGGAAATGTGTGTTAGATGTGAATAAATAATTATTTTAAGACGCGTTAGTTTCCTCATTTCTGACTCTTCATGTTAGATCCCCGCACGCGCATCCCTGAAGGACGTGTGTGTGTTTAACACCGCCCTCCCCGGGACGCTTGTTTTTGTAGTTGCTGATGATTTCAGCTTCGTTGGGGAAGTTCTGCATTAAAATCTTCTTAGACATTTTTAATTCAGTGTCTTTCCCCCTCAAACCTTTTTTTTACACTCGGTAGTAAAATGCTGCAGCTTCTGGACGCGCGCGGGACAAAAGCGTCCCTGCAAAAATGAAACAACATATTCATACATTTATATTTTTTTCAACCTTTTTTTTTCATAAATCATCTAAACAACTTAAGAGAAGAACTGCAGGTAAAAACCCCAGTTTTTTCATCAGCTGGGTCAATTTAGAGATTTTCGTTTTGTCCTCCTTCAGCATGTTTTCTGTGTAAAAAACAAAACACCGCCCAGAAGAAACATTTCAGGGGTTTATTTCACGATCCTTTAATCACCTAAATCCCTCAAAAGGCAGCTAAAGTTGCTGTTTTCTCAAAATGAATTTCTCTCTTATTCCGGGTAAAAAAGGTCTTTTACAGAAACCAAACTTTCACGTCCTGCTCCTGACTTTATTCTTAAAGTTTTTACAGAAGGATTCTTTCATATCTCATTCACGGCCTGATTTATGGAACATTTCATCCCCAAAATATGGCAAAAATGAGTTTTTCTGCTTTTTAACAGTATATAAACTGAAATGACCCACGGAGACATCCAGGACCCCCGCTGGAAACACGTTTGACTTTAATGCGTGAACAAAAATTCAAAAAAAATCTTTGAACCTGGTTTAACTCCTGTTCAGACCCCCCCCCCCCCCCCCCCCCCCCCCCCCCAATAATGTACAAATTAGCGCAGTTTTTGGTTATAGACTATAACACTTAATTAGCATATTTAGACATAATTTCAGAAAACTTGCAATACAAGAAATGATGTGAGGAATAAAGCAGGAAAAGTTTCATGGTTAGTTACATGTTTTACCTGGAAGTGTCCCGCCAGCTGAAAATGACCAAACATTCACTATTTATTCCAGTTTTAACCCTTTAAATGCTGACCTAATATTTGAATGACTGCATCATTCATTACGAAAAAAGAAAGAAAAGAAAGCAGAAAATACAAAAGATAAGAAACAAAACTGTCCCATTGACTTGCTTTGAAAACGGCGCTTTTCACAGTTATAAAAGTTTAAAACAATGAATTCTTTGACAGAAATGTGACGTATTACACTGAGTACAAGACTTTCCATTGTGACGTCTCGTGTAAAGGTTAGACCGAAATTAGCTCGTCTAAAATCGGTACTATATTTAACGAATCTAGCCATACAACATTTAATCCATTAATTGTTAAATATTACTTGAAAAAAAACCGTAAGTTGTATAAATGATGGCCAAATGTTGAATAAAACATTTTAAACAGTCATTCACCAACCTACAGAGTAGTTTAGATTTATACTCAATTTAGACGTCTAAATCAAGACCTCATATCAACGTCTTTTTTAGACCAAATTTAGACCATTGAATTAAAAACGTAAAACAACGACAACTGAACAAAAAAACTTGCACAACCGCTGTCCAAATATTGGACTTAAATGGTTTGAATGGCTAACGATCAATATAGTAAAGTACATTTTTAGCCTTGATTTAATGTCTAAATCAAGACCTCATATCGACGTCTTTTTTTTAAATACCAAATCTAGACGATTGAATTGAACACATTAAATAACTACTATTGTTGAAAAAATAACTGTAAATTAACTGTAAGTGTCCCAATATCTGACGCAAATCATTTTAATGACCATTATACAGGTTTAAATCTAGTCTTGATTTTGACGTTTAATCAACGTCTCGATTTAGACCAGTTTTATATGAGCCTAAGTTATTTTTCATTTTTAAGCACAGATTGCACCAAATATGTTTAGAATTAGTTCTCACTATTAACCTATAGATAAACAAAAGCAGTTTGCGATAAAGTTTATTGTGTAGCCTAATGCCAGAAATTCCTATGAAATTAAATAATAGGCTATATGTATGTGTGAAGACAAAGATAAATTTTGGCAGTTCGATGGGAGACAGTTGCATAAACATTAAAGTAAACTAATGAGATACAGTAGGCAGCGGTCGTTTCCTTTATGATCCCTCCCCACCAGGGGGCAGCACCACGCTGGAAGCTCCGGTCGGACTCGGCAGGCTGATGCCGAGCTGCGTCCTTCCGAAGGGGGGCCGCCCCACATTCACTCTGAGAAATTGGGGTTTTTGTCAAAGGAAGCGTCGACTAGAACTCGTCAAAGACACAGAAGAGCTGCTTATAGGTGAGTGTTCAAGGGTACGTTGTTGATATGTTGTTTTGTCCTGCAGTTTTTGGTCATTAATGAACAAGCTAACAGGCTAGCTAGCAGCTCGTCTGTTAGCTCGCCTGCTACCTAGCAGCTGCAGTTAACCTCAAATGCTTGTAGCAGTTGTTTTCATTCGTACTTTTTTCTTTCTTTTTTTAATGATTTGGAAGAAAAGTGCTTCCCACACAAACGTTAAGGTTATATGTGTTGCACGGATGTGGGTGCGGGAAGTTTGTGAGGTTATTTTCTTCAAATTTCTTTATTTTTAATGTAAGGCACATTGACACTGTTGATAATTTGTAATTTCATACAGATTGCAGAGCTGTCTCATGTCAGGGGGGAGGATGTGAAGACGTGCACCAACCATGGACAGGTATGATAACACAAAAAGTTTAATTTAATATCTGCACTGAAGGACAGGCCACATACCAGTGGATGTTTACAATGTGGTAGTGTAATACAGGTTATATGAGTTTACTGTTTACAATTATTTTTTTTTCTTTAATCTGTTGCATACTCTTCACAAATGACATAATGTGAAAATTCAGTGTGTAAGATGGGGGGCCACATGGAAAGAGGGCCCTTCTTCTCTGTTATTACTGGTAAATAGAAAAACTAGTTCTTCATGTTAGAAATGTGACTTAAATGACACACATTGACAAACAACTTGTCTGGACTGTAGCCTTCTAGGTAATCTCTGTAATACTGGTGTAGTTTTGTTAAAGAGAACCTAACTACAATTATAGTCAGACTATTGATTCATTATTCTTCTTCTTTACATTGTAACTTTAAAGTCTCAAAAGTGTGATGTCCTGTGTCCACTGAGTCAAGTCCTTTGAAAGCATCTACCTTTCCTTATTGGATAATATTTCTGTCACATATAACATAGGTCACATTTATAGGCAACCACACTTGCAATTTCTCTCTTTCTTCTATTTCTTTGTTTTCAGAAGCTGTTTGGAAAACGTTCAGAGAGGCTTTGGATGACATGATCAGCTCAGCGTTGGCCATACATTATAAACAGGCTCCAGCTGAAGGTGGTGGGGGCTATAAGAGGGCCAGCCCAGGACACCACTGGTGTAATAAATACATATGTGTATATATTTTGCATTTTGGTTTTACATACAAATAACTAGATTTTTATTTTATTATTGTAATTTTGTATATTTCACTTTGCTAGTTTTTCACCACAATCTTTAAAGAATACAATTTTATTATGTTTTGATAATATTGTATATTTGACTTTGCGCTTTTATTTTTTTTGCAATGTATGTTTAAAAATAAAAATTAAAAATGGCTATGTATATTGTTTATATATATCCAGTGGAAAAATAAGAATGACAGTGTTACTGAAACTTTTTTTAAAGGATCTGAAAAAAAAAACCCATGATGTAAATAAATTTTCATAACATCCTGGAACTACATCAAAGTAAAGATCACAGGTTAAATTTGGTCCACTTAATTTAACATTAGATTTTAACAACTTTAATTTCCTTTACTATACCTAGGTTTATTGTAAATAACAGATTGTAATGGCTGGATTTAATAGTGTTTAAATTTGGTATAAAAGTAAGCATTATTGTAAACGTCTAAATTTAGACTATAAATAGACGTTCATTAGCAGTCATTTAAACCTCTAAGATTAGACAAGAATATTATAGTTTTGGTATAAAAGTAAACGTATGGCAAACGTCTAAATTTAGACGTCTATAAATAACCGTTTAAATAACGGCTAATATAAGTCTAAGAACAGACGAGGCGTATAAACGTAG